>VZRW01000438.1:213370-328160 GCA_013398125.1 Aegotheles bennettii
GTGGCTTTTCTTACGGATTATGTAAATAATCAACTGATTTTTTTTTAAAGTTTAACCAAAACTAAATCCCTTTCTTTGCTTGTTTAAATGATAAAATACTAAAAAAAATCCGCAACAACCCCAAACCTGCAGACTTGCACCTCTGTCAAAGGAGATGCAGTGACAAATGTGCCCCAGCTATATTTGGTGACCTTTCTTAGTTTGTATTATTACTGCTTTTAAGTAATTCGGGTGTTTATAAGATGTCTTTACCAGAGCTGGTTTCGTTTCCCG
Source organism: Aegotheles bennettii (assembly GCA_013398125.1). Classification (NCBI taxonomy): domain Eukaryota; kingdom Metazoa; phylum Chordata; class Aves; order Caprimulgiformes; family Aegothelidae; genus Aegotheles; species Aegotheles bennettii. Next base: position 213,644 of record VZRW01000438.1, read on the forward strand.
AGGGATGTGCTTCCTGGAGCTGCATTTTGTTAATCCAAAGAGATCTGAGGTCCTTACAGGAGTTTGCATAACACCAGTACTAGAATGTCTCTGAATTGTTTATGTATTTAACCAATATTATTTAAAATCGGTTCATTGGAAAGGAAGCTTCCTGTCCTTCCTTTCTCCTACAAACTGCAGGCAAATTTTCCCTTGGAGCAGCACAAACTAAGGAATGCTGAACTTGTGAGAGCCCTTGTGCATCGTACTGCTGAAGTGGGAGTCGGGGAAGCATTGGTTGGTTCATTTTAATGGTATTACAAAATTTTTGAGGTAAATAAGGGAGGGTGCTCTTCTAATACAATTACCCAGTTTTAGGATTATGCAAGTGTGAGTATTGCAATCAAGTAAAAAAACCCCTGACTCGAAGTAGTTAAATGTCTGTGAGGTTAAAACTTTAACTGGCCTAATTGGAAGTCCACTGTTGTTCTGATATGTTTCTGTTTTTAAAAACTGTGACATCCCTTCACCAGTACAGTGATATAAACATTTATGATTATTTTACTTCTCAAACTTCAATTATGTGTAGATGCATCCTGGTGTTTTCAGAGGTAGTTGCTAATTACCATCTACTGTGAAATGGGGATAGTAAGAATGTTTGTCAAGTCTTTGTTTCTCCATTTTCTTCCACCAAACTGGGAAGGGACTTAATGTGTCCATTATCTCCCTTCAAAATATTATGATTAAGTAATTCTGAGTAACTGACCACAGGTTCAGCAACAGCTGGTGCTTCAAAGAATGAAATTGTCTGCTGACATACTCTTTTTCTTTCTAGCTTGATCAGAAATGCTTTATCCATTTGATTATATGTGGCATATAAATTTAGAGATAGAGAAAACTATTTCTGTTGCTTTTAGGCTTTTTAACAGAAAAAAACAACAGCTGTGATAACACTGCTGTTGTGGCTCCTGTGTAGATCCTGAAGAGTTTTTTTTTCAATGAAGGAAAACTTAGTAATTTCTAAGGAGAGTTGCTAAAATGTAGACTTCCATAAGTGTAAGTTATAACAGTCTATAAAGGTTCCCGCTTTTTCTGGCTTTTACACTAAAATGACTTGCTGATTTGGCAATTGCAGTAGAATTTCTATTATATAAAACTTACACAAGAAAAACTTACTTCCTTGAAGTTCATAATCAGCTTCTCAACTAGAATAAGTTATAGCCATGAAAAGGAGGTGATTTGTATCGCACTAAGAGAAGGCTACTGTGGTCTTTGTCTCCAGCGGGAGGGTCACTGGTACGTGTTGCAAGCAAATCCTCTTCACCATAGATGAAACCTTGATTTTGAGGCACATGAGCAAACCACTTCCACAGTGGTTGTCTGCCAAAGGTAGTGGAGAAACTGAAAGATCAGGAAGGAATGAGTTTGGTGGTAGATTAGTCACATAATGAATATGTTTTCAATGATTTTCTGGCTAACAATGTAAAGTTTTCAGTAATTGTTCTGATTTTTTTTACTGTGGAGGTTTTGAAGACTTTGTTACATCAAATAATGTTTTTCAGTGCTACTACAGGGTTTGGGGTTTTTTTGCCTTCTTAAAACTTCTTTAGTTTCTCTTTTTTTTTCCTTGCAACTTGGGATCACTGTTTTTGTTCAGATTCTGGCTGCCTGAGTCACTGTGGTGTAATGCCCAACGTGTGAATTGCTTGCAGGTTAAGTTAGTGTATGAAATGTAGATTCAACTTTGCTGAGGGAAGTTCTGACAGAGCAAATGTGCAGCTGATTTTCGCTGTACATGGTGGTGCAGTAGCTGCTTAGAACCAGAGGACTGTTTGAACAATCAGACAGGCTTCTGGTAAAGACTTGCAAGTTCACAACTCCCTGAGAGAGGGCTGAAGAAGCTTTCTGGTGCTCCAGACCGTGTCCTTGCATGGCATAAGGAATGTTGCTTGCTATGACTTCAGTGTCATTGTATCTGACTGAATAATTTGAAGATTGTGAATTAGAAGTGGATGCCATGTAGGAAATGCAGGTGGACAGATAAAATAGAGTTGTTTTAAAGCACAATTTAGAGATGATGCTAGTAGCCTCAACTGATGACAGAGAATAAACTGGTCTTTATAATGATAAGCCTTAAAGAAAAATCCAGTGGAAGCTTGTTCTGATGTTTAGATTTGTATATTGATTCCAATTAAATTTAAATATATGATAAATATATAAAATAAATTGATTTCTCTTTTGTCAATGAAAATGAGTCCAAAATCAGCAGGACTTTTTGTGGTATTGCAAGTTAATAATTGTAATGAAACAACTTGAATAATTCTGTGTTTTAATTGAAGGATGGACAGGTTGCAGCCTTTAGGTATTTTTCTTTTTAGATTAAATAGCAGTAGTCAAACTAATGAGGCAATTAAAAGCGTAAGTTCTTAGTGTCTCTGATGTTCCTACTTAAGATGTGAGGCAGAGTATGAGATTTGACCTAGTCCCTTCTGTTCTTTCCTCTGAAAGGCGTCTCATTTATTTTGGCATAAGGTGTCCAAAAGTATTCTTTGCACATATTGTTCAACATGTATATATTTTATTGTGCATAGTAATTGTCACACCCTTCAGAACATAATTTTCAGTTTTCAGTTGAAGTTGTTAGCTTAAAAGCTTACTGTGCTAAGGGCTTCATTTTAGTAGTACTGTAGAGGATTAAAGAACTAAAAAACATTTTCAGTTTTCTTACTGAAGCAGACATAAGAGCCAGAGGAACTTTGAAAGACATTTCAAATAAAATGTGGCATATTTAAAAAAAAAACCCAACTTTGTGACATAGCCTTTTATGCAGTCATTATGTTGATATTAAACTTTGTATTGTTTCCTTTCAGCAAGGTAGTCACTGGCTTAAATGGTTTTAAAACATTTGTATTACAGATGTATGACTTCTCATACCAAATTTTGAAACATGTTTTTTCAGTTCAAAGTTCAGTATTCCTTTGTGAATGAAAGCACATTGTCCTTTAAGGGCACATTTGATTAATCCAGAAGTCATTTTTTATAAAGTGATTACTTTTATAATTATGTCAGAACCTTGTCTTTTATTATTAACTATGTAATTGACTATACATTTCAAAGCGTATTGTAACTGACAGCTGTGGTTGACCTTCTCCTTGCATACATATTAAATATAAACAGGATGATTCATTATGTTTCAAATTTGTGATTTTTTTTTTCCTTGTGTTGCTTTTTTTTCCTGTTATGTCCTGCCTTCCTCCCCTTTCCAAAGTTTGAGGTCAATAGTAAAAGGGTTTACAGTTTGCTTCTGCTTCCTTTGCAGTACTCTTCTCTTGCCCTAAAAACACTGTTTCTGTTTCAGTCCTTTCTCAGGTAAGTCTCCAGACCCTGAGGCTCTATATTCATGGACAGGCAGTATGGCATGCTGAGGCCTATCTGTGGTATGAAATGGTTTATGCTCAGAATCTGATATTCACCCTTCATATGTGTCAAGTGTTTTTTATGTTGGTCTAGCTCTGATCTGGACATGTAGGCTGAATGCCCAATTTTCTCTGGAGTGCACTGGATTCTTTCCTGGAACGCATCCCCTGGTTTAGTTCCATCTAAAAAGAGATGAGTTCATGCACACTCAGGCCACTCCACGATGGGAACCACAGCAATGTCAGTGAGGGCAATGGAGAAATTAACTTCAAAATCGTACTCCTGATCTGAACTGAAAGAGTGACCCTGGGATTTTTTTTTGTTAGTGGAGAGTTATACAATGCTAACGTGCTTCCATTACAAATCATTTTTGCAAAGCAACAAGAAGAACAAAGCAGTTCAAGGGAGAAGTCTGTTGACAGATCTGAAGATTGGGAAGTGCTGTGCAGATAATGGCAAAATCTGTAGGTCACGGCTGCATTCACCCATGGTGGGAATGAGGTGTTATGTTTCTCCACCTATTCATAAAAATCTATTCTTACATTTCAGTGTCATTTTATTATTTTTTTTTTTTAGGAGAAGGGCAGTGAGCTGATTTTGCTTCACATAAACATAAATCAAAATTTCAGGGTAGTTCTGACCATTTTCAGGGAGCAAGGGTACAGGGAGATTCTTCTTCTCTAAATTCAAATTACAGTTATAGGAAAAATAGAACATTTCATTTTAACTGGTATTTACTAAAATATTTACTTTATTACATGATTTTTCAGTAATATGAAGTAATAATGTTTTATTGTTGCCAAGTGAGCAGGGGGGGTTGTCACAGTAAAAATAAAGTTTGAATGCTTTGCACTTGGTTAATACAAAGCAAACAAACAAATTCCAAGAATGTTTAGTTCAGACATTTATCTTGAGTAGGTGACAAAAATGTAGACACGTGGCAGCCTAGACGCAAGACAAATGCCCATTTCAAGTCTGTTCTGGAAATTTGTACATTTTGAAGTGGGTGGCGTGTTTTCAAAAAAGAAAAAGGAATAAGTGCTTCATTGTTTCAAGCCTCATTAGGCTTTTATTAAACAGAGTAGAGGCTGAGGAAGAATGTTCATGCAGTCAAAACCCTATATATTTCTTAAGTGAGTTGCATTCCAGAAGGCTCTCAAATAACTACAGATTTCTTTCTTATATCTCTTTCCTTTGTAATCAAGCACACAATGTGTCTTGAATGAAGTTTTTGATTGTTCCTAATAATGGGAGTGATTTATAATATATAGCAGTACTATAATCACGGTGTAAGCAGTTCTCTTATGTTACGTGATTATTGCACAGAAATGTGCTCCAGGAGGGTTTTTTCCCTAGGTGCATATACGTTAAGAGTAAATTGAGAATTAGATTATCAAAGTGGGGGGATGGCTTGAAGAAGTAAGACTGTAGCATTTGGCAATTGAATCAGTGTTGTGTGACAAGATTTTGGGGGTTCCACGTAACTTGGGATGATGACTTTTAAATTCTAACAGTTCTTAAGGCAACTGTTTTGCAGTGGGGAAAAACCATTTGGGCAGATGCACGCAAGAGCAGTTTGGGGATGTTGCTTTACTTGGTATCAGGGTACCTAATGTGGAAAGACTGACAACTTTTGCTAAGTACTTTTTTGGTAACATTGTCAGCCTTTTACTTTTTAACATCAATGTTACTTATCATCTTCAAAAATAAGTTCACACTTTAAGAGGTTTTAGCTCTTTTGAACTTAGGAGGGACTATAGCTGTGGTCTCTTTAGTTAAGTTGTGAGGATTAGAGCCTGATTTTTAAAGGCACTGGTGTAGTTTGTAAATTTCCTTTTAATGTAGCAAATAAGTTTACTTGCTTTCTGTTCTGCTACAGTTGTTTTAAAGAATTTTTAAAATTCTCTTAGTGCTGTAATAAGCATAAATGCATTTTAAAGAGAAATCCAGAGACTTGAATAACTTAAACTGGATTTGATTAATTAATGCCACTTCTTGTAGTTACATGTGTGAACTAGCATGGAAGTACATCTCACATCTGAGAAGGTAGCACAGCCCCTAGATGATCTTCTTTGATGTTCAACCCTGTGCAGGTTTCATAGTACCTTTTGCTGTTACAGAATAACACCATTCAAGGGCAATTCATGTGTTCGCTTTGTGAGGTGCAACCCAATCAACTTGTTAGTGATACGCTTGAGTACCTAAAGAAAAGTGTTTAGTAAAGTGTTTATAGGCATATCAACAGTCTGTAGAAATGTGGGATTTAGTAAATCCTAATACGTGTAATGTAAAATGTTAAACATTGCATCTTGAGCTGCTGTCTTTTTCTCTGTATGAAGGTGTCTTTTTTTTCTGCTGCTCTGCGGAAGAATTCGATTGTTTCTTGTTTGTTTAATAGAAATGTTTACAGAGGAAACATTTGATAAGATGAATTGGAAAGAAGTTTAAATTAAACAAAAAGTTTGTATATTAGCAACTTACTCTATTTTATAATATAATGGAAAAGTATGTGAATAGAGCGTTTAGATGAGAACTTTGTATATATCAAGGTATTTCAGGAAGTTTCATTTGAAGCCCGATGGTGAAGTTTTGAAGAAGTGTATTTTGCTGGCTCTGCATAGCTGATACTTATGTGTGAAATAATGTATTGTGCATCTTCAGTAGTTCAGCAAAGAACTTTCACCCTAGAGGTGGAGAAGAGTGGCGGTGCTATTGTTGTGCCACCTTGTAGAGTTTAAAGAACTAAAAATAGTACTGGCTAAGCTGAGGTAGCCCTCGGAAACTACTTGAAATTCAGTCTGTTCCTGTCTTCTGCAGGTGGTTCCACCCTCTAAAATTCCACACGTGTTCCTCCCTCCTCTCTATAGACTTGCACAGGCTAGCTTGATGCCCTTTCTTAGTTTCTGTCATAGTAACCCTATTTCTAGCTAGATCTAGAACTTTTACAGCCCTTTTTAATCTTTCATTTTATCTGGCATAAATAGAGCAGAGATGAATATGTTGCTGTAACTGTCTGAAAGTTTTATATGCTGTTCTTGTATATGCTTTCTTCCTACATTTTTTTCCTCCATTGCATACTTTCAGTGACTAGAACTCAAAGTTTAGTTTAAGAAAGCAATAACAATTTTCAAAGCTTACATTTAGGAGTATGTAGCTGTGTCTGTTAATTTTTGAGATTGTAACTTTTAATTTTCATTCTTAGCTTGTATTGAATGTGTCTATGTTGGAAAAATGGTCATGGAAAAAAAATACTTATGTAGCAAAGATGGAAAGTCTGGAAACTGACTCCAAAGAATAATTTCAAACTGGTTTCTTTCCTGAAATTTTAATAACTATGAGTGAATCAGGATATTAATAAGAACATATCTAGAACATGTGAGAATTTTATAGAATAAGTAAAGCCTGTCCAGGGACATGAAAGAGAGGTTGTAGATCATTTTTCTAACAATGGTTGTTTGGATTATCTGTGTAAATCCCTTTTATGTATCTTATGCCAGTTTAAAAATTGTGATTTTATTTATTTATTTCTTATTCAAATTCTTGTCTGATTTTAAAAAAGACTTCAAGCTGATTAGCTTGAAGATTTTGCTGTGTCTGGAAAAAAAAGCAGCCATGAGCTTGGGAACACCCCTGTATATGTGTATGATAATGCAGTTATCTTCTTTTTTCTTTCAGAATTTCCAAAACTTGTATAGTTTTAAATTCAAACAAAAGTCTAGAAATTGCAATAATCTTCACTTTTCTTTGAATAAGAAGTAATAATGCAGCGAAGGCAGGGAAGAGTCAATGCTGGACTGCTTTTGCTACTTTATCAAATTTCTCAAGTTGGACTCCAGAACATTCCTCCTGTTACCCTTGGGGTGATTGCACTGAATATTTTTCTCTTTCTGAACCCTGTGAGGCCACTGCCTGAAGTGTGTATCAGTGTACATGAAGGCTTCTACAGAAAGAACTGGCAGCGTTTACTGCTTTCTCCTGTCCACCATGCAGATGACTGGCATTTGTATTATAACATGATTTCCATGCTCTGGAAGGGGATAATGCTGGAAAAAAAGATTAAGAGCATATGGTTTGCCTACATAATTGCAGTATTTTCCATACTGATTGGAGTTGTTTATATGGTGCTGGAATTCATGCTTGTGAAAATTCTGGATGATCCTTCGTATGAAATGAATTGTGCTGTAGGTTTTTCAGGTAAGGCACACAGTCCAACTTGCATATGTAAAATTAATATTTATAGGTACTACATAGCAATACTTATTGAATGCAAAAATGGATAGCTGTCCATCCATATGCATGTATGTGATTATGTCAGTAAAGTTATCCTATTTCTTAATTTAAAGCATGTGCTTTGGGTACATGCTGTACTTACGCTGTTGTTGGGACCTAGCAGTAGAAGGCAAGCCCTCCTTTTCAACCTCTGAGAAAGGTGCTTTGACATCTCTGAGGCTTCATAATCAAATTTACATGTTCTGCAAGATAGTTCAGATCTAGCATTGAATATGTCAGCCTGTTCTGATGTGACTTACCTTATCTAGTATCTTTTGAGTGTTCCAAGCTTGGAAATGTGGAACTGCAGCCTACGTGCACGTGCATTTGACTTTTATTTGGGCAGCAGATGAAAGTAGCTCTGACAGAGTTAGTATCCATACTTCATCTTTCTAAACCATCAACATGCTAAGCATGACCTTCAGCCTAGGTAATTTCTCTTCAGTTGGGGCAAGTGGCATGTGTATGGAACAGCTGTTGAAGAAAATCAGCAGCAGATAGCTTGAGCATGTGTGTGGTGCATACACACATTCCTGGTTATATTTGATCCTAGACTAACAATATTTCCATCACTGGGTAGATTAAGGTATTTTGCTATCTCTTGTTTTCTCTGCTGTTAGAAGGGGAGGGAAACCTTTTTCATGTTTTTATTTAGTGTGTCTGTGTAGGTGTTCCGACTCTGCTGTCTTTTCTATGTCAAATCTTTTCCTTGACATTTTCCAGATTTATTTTTTTCAAACAACTGTGGGAGCTTCTTGAGAGGAACTTTTTCAAAAACGTTTTGAGAGTTCCAATAAATTATGAATTCTTTGTGTCATATCAGCTATTGCCTGCATGATAAAACAGTTGCAGTCAATTAGAACTGAATGATTATTTATTGTGATTGAAGATGGTTTATCTATTTTTTTCAAAAACAAGTGATTCTAGAGTACATGTAAGATGATTTTCCATTAATTCAGAATTTGAGTTTACTGTTGAGCTTCACATGCATCTGTTTGTCTTGTTCTCAGTAATGGCTTTTCTCAACTCATGAAACATTTTTTTACTTCAATAATTTTGTCAATTATTTCAACTAGAACTCTCATTTTAAAACTATGTTGGTATTGGTTTGAATACCTGAATAACTACAGTGAGTAGGTATATTAAAAAGCAATTTGCAATCATTTTTATCCTTTTTTTTGTCACTGAAAAGTGTCACTGAAAAAACAGCTTATAACTGTTCTGGCATGCATCAATATGCTTTGTGATGCTGTGAAACTGCATAGTAGTACTTCAGTTTCAGTTGTTTAATTTCTTTATTATTTGGGCATCAGTACTTCTCTCTATGTGATTTCTTCTTACTTGCAGGAGTCCTGTTTGCTTTGAAAGTTCTTAACAACCATTACAATCCAGGAAGAGTCAGCAGTGTCCTTGGATTGCAGATATCCAGTAAATATGCTTGTTGGGTGGAGCTGGTGGCTATTCATCTAATCTCCCCAGGGTAAGTGAATTTAATATTTTCAAGTTAGGAAAAGAGATTTGTGCTATGTGAAGTACTTTGAAATGTATTATGAAGTATGTGTAGTGTTAGCCTAGTATCCAAATGGAGTGTTGAGGCTACAGTCTGCTTTTTTGCTTAACACCCTCTATTTTGACCACATTTCAAAACAAAAAAACCTGAAATACTGTGCCAAGAATGTATTACTAAGTATCTGAGGGAAGATAAAAAAAGTTGACAGGCAAGGAAAAGGGACATGCATTTTCAGCAAAGTAACCAAACTAATACACTGTAGCACCAAGGGCTTTGTTAGCAAAACAGCATTCTATTGTTTGCTTGCTATTTCTGTCCTTCTGCCCATTTGTTGTTTCACCCCTCTAATTTATGATAAAGTAATCATCCAGTGTTCTGCAAGTTTTGTGCGGTTTTACTGTCCTGCAGTCTTGCTGGTTGCCTCCCTCGGTTCTCCCGTGTGCTCAGTTCTGCCAGCACAGTTCACCTGCCCCTGCCTCTGTGAGAACAGTGCCTTTCTCTTGGTTGTCAGTTGATTTCTGGAGTTCTAGTTGCAAATCAGTAATTTTCTTGTATGATATTTCATAACTGTCAATCACATTGGAGAATGTATGCAAAGTACAGACACCAGACTTACAAACTACCAAATCACAGTTTATATTCAACTTCCCACTTTTCAGAAAGATTTTTAAAAATACTCCTCATCAGATACTGTGATGTAGAAGATGGAACACTTCCTAGACCAGAACAAGAGTTCAGTTATTTCTTTTTTTAAACACTGGTTTTGTTGCTATGACTTACTGTCTGATTGACTGCAGCAAGGAGTTCTAGGTTAAAAGACAGATGAACTGCACAGCACTCCTCTGTACTAAATGCATTTGAAGTGTGAGCTGAGAGGTCATTTGCATGTCATTACTACAGATATAAACCCAGTTTTCAGTACATTAAAAATTTTCGGTTCTTCTGCAAAACAGAAACTGTCATGTTAGCTGAGCGTGGTCTTTATTTGTTGATATGCTTAATACTACTGTTAGAGAGTATTCTTATTAAAGAATAATGATAGAACATTATGTCTGAAGTAAAACAGTGAGTATATCGTACTGAATTTGGTAGAGGAAAAACATGAGTTTAGTGGTTGGGTGGTGATGTTCTTCAGTTGCACTGGTGTAGAAATGTCTTTAGGGTGGAAACTGAAAGTCCAGAAATAATGTCAAAAATCTTTTCATAATTTTATGGAAGCTGCCTGATCTAAAGAACCTCTACTTTGTTATGTGCAGTCCTGATAGGACAATCTCAGAGCACATAAGTGATAAGCCATAGAAAACCAGTATTAATCTCCAGAAATTCATGTCCCAGAACACAGAATCTTTGATTAGTAACTGCCAACTGCTTTGAAATGAACCATAACAATCGACACTCTCCGAGTGTTGCTCTGACATGCTCATCTGTGCACTCCGGGCATGTTGTATTACTTGAAGTGTCTGATTAAATGGTGTCCCTTTGTAGATCCAGTTGAATAATTTAGTTTTGAATAGATAGGAGGTCAGCAATTGGGGCAGAATTCTGTCTAGTCAGAAAGACGTGTAATAAATTGGACCTGCCTTTGTGGAACGATAATCAGGATCACCTAAGAATCCATAACCAATGAAAGATTCAAAAGTAATATTGAGGCTATTGGAAAGTTTGATTTGTGTGCTGGGAGAGGATTTAGGGGTTTACTGGCATCTTTTTCAAACCACTGCTTCATTTTGTCAAGGTTGCTTTAAATTGTAATGCCACTTCTAGTGACCCTTAGAGCTTCTCTTAGGTTGTCATTTGTAAATAATATTTGGATTTTTTTGCATATTATCATAGAAATCTTGCAGTGAGCAGGGATATCTAAAACTAGATCAGGTTACTCAGAGGAGTTACATTTGGAAAATACCTGTAAAGAAGTGTTCCATACTACAAATCATACCAAATATTGGCAAAAAAAGTATTGTCATTTGAGTAAATTACAGTATAATGTGTTCTGAAATGAAGTGGTTGCTTAACTTGGCTGTAATGTTAAGCATTTTGTTAATGTAAGGGAAGCTGTCTTTGTACTCTACAGAATTTCTTTTCCCTAGTAATTACAAGTAGCAAGGTGCTACTATTGATCACACTCTAATTTTATTACAGCATATGGTGAAAATTTGATGTGATTTATCAAATGTACTAATTTTTTTGTCAGTGGTAGTATATATGTGTGACTGTGTTTGATACTATTTTTCATTTAGGCAACGTTGCTTGAATACTTTAAGTTTCTACTCTTTGAATGTAATTTATAAGTAAATAGTCAATAGTGTTAGGCATCTAGTACATTAATCTGTTCACTAGACATGAAGTGGTGGAAATGATCCCTCTAAAGATTTTTTCAGTTGAAGGCTTTTGATTATTCATATTGTGTAAATATACAGCTTTACTGTATTGCCAGCAAAGACCTTAATTTTGGGTTTTGTGGAACAATGTTGTGCTTGGATAAATCCAAATGAGCATGAAGTTTGTTTAAAACACTGGTGAATCACTCATGTTGGAGGTTTCTAGAGTAAGGCATCTTGAAGTATTTGTGTTCTGTGTACAGATGTTTCTAAGTCAGGCATGTCTTATTAAAAAATTTGGAAAATCTGTTCCAGGAAAATGTGTTTGGTAAACTAGTTCCTTACAGATATTTTGGTAACTACCTCTTACCTACGGATTTTCACATCAGCATATATGTGTTACTGTTAAAATACAATAATTACTGGTTACTTACAGGAGACAACTGCAGCTCTACATGGCATAATACAAGTTTGTGGTAAAGTAGGTGGCAAAAGAGTGAGTTTAGGTTTAATCTTTATCTCCCTCTAGTGACACACATATTTTCTCGTACACTTTTACCAGTTACGCTTGGAAGTTGTGTTGTCATGAGTGCATATGCTATCATCTGTGTAACTCTCTGGATTTCTGACCAGAATGTAAAATCATAATCTTTAAATCTGTTTTTACATTCAACAGAGATTTCATTTCTGCTTTATAAAGACAAAAAAGGTCCTACTACTTGAGTCTTTGGGCAGCCAGTATCTATTCAGTGGACTGAGTTATTTATAATTGCATGTACTAGGAAATCTTAATTCTTTAGTGTATTGGCTTCTCTAACTTCATAATAGGGATGAACAATTTACAAAACATGGTTAAACTAAAAAGATTTTACTCGGTGTTTAAACCTGATTAAACACAAAAGTTTAACCCTAATCTGAATGCTGAAAATTGGTTTACAAATTTATAGGGTACCCTGTAGTCATGGTGATACTTGGAGAAAAATCTCCTTATTTACTGTAAACATATGCTTCCATGTTCATGATTTCCCAAAAGACACTAAAGCCTTTTCATTTTATATGCAAATGGACAATGATTTTTTTTTTTAAATGTTGGTATGTATAGAAAAGAATTTGGATCTCAGGATTTCACTCATTGTTCTTTTAATTTTGAAGGCACTGTGTTACAAAGGTTGCAACAGAACTGCATTCATGCTTATCTCGGACTGACTGTAGGGTTGTGTTGATAGTGCAGTAGAAAGTACTGTATTTATGCTTTCACTTGAAACTAAGTGGTTTTGGTAGAACCTACTTAGACACTTCAACATAATTCTGTGGGTTTGCTTTTTCATAGATTAAAATAGTTTCCTACCTCAGTAAGTCTTTAAATGCTTTTAGGGAAACAGTATTCTGTCCTTTAAATAAGCAATTAAAATGATGTCTCCAATTAGTTTCCAACTTCTTCAGGATATTTGTTAGATAATTTTCTGTAAATGTCTGTACCTGCCAATTTTAGGGTAGTTACAAAGAAAGGGAAGTTGGTACTACATCTTTGGAGTCAAATAATAATGCTCTGTGCTTGGTCTCACTCGGTGACTTTCTCTATTACAACAAATTCTGCACTCACCCTTCTGCATGCCTACAAAAGTCTTCCTTTCCATCACTCACAAGATTTTTCTTTTTTTGTAGGACTTCTTTTGCTGGGCATCTGTCAGGGATTCTTGTGGGAGTGATGTACACTATAGGACCTCTGAAAAAGATCATGAAAGCCTGCGCAGGTATATAATTTTGCTCAATTTGTAAAATCTGCATAAGACACTTAAAATTCAGTGAGCGTTGCATATAGGAAGTCGGGCCATTCCAGAAAATTTTCAGGCAATTAAAGATATGCTGGTTAGTAAAGTGAGTGCAGAAGAAAAAAGAATCAACTTTTTTTTCTTGAATTTGGATGATAAGAACCACTAAATGTGGCTTTCAGGTACCTTTACTTAAAGGAATACCTTTTACACTTCTTTTAAATGTATATTTAAAGTAAAATGCTTCACATAAGATATCAATGAAAATGTCAGTTTAGTTTAAGTGTGTTGAAGCCATAAAAATACACCAGAACACAGTATGTTCACAGTATTTCCATGCTGACTTGGACTATTTGAATCCTTTCTAGTAGAAGGTGGTGGGGTGCTTGAGAAATTACTGGAATTCTTAAGCTTTCCAACAATGTAATACTACAGCTCTTCATACTGTAGTAATACATTTGTTTAAAAGAAGATGGTATTGTTAGACATCTTTAGTCTAACAATTGTTTTAAATACAGTCCTGCAAGCTTCTATGTGAGCACTCCTGTAAATTTCAGTGGTTTAATTGGAAGTCTAAGCCCTGTCACTGCAGCTGTATTGGGGTTGGTTGTCAGAATATTTGTTTTTTTGTGTGATTGCTTAATATGTTGAGTACTTTATTTATGGCTGTGCCATCAAGTTGGCCATGAGCATGGTGTTTGTATAGCGGGAAATTATTTGCTCAGTTGTGTATGCTGTTCACAGGAGGGCTTATCACAGTTTGATACAGTTAGCAGTTTCAAATGGAAAAACAGGCTGAAGCACCAGATTTCCTACCCCACTGGGGTGAACAGACATACTGTCGTGTTATTTAATTTTAATATTGCATGTTTCTGTGGCACAGGGAAGGGGGGTGGGCTTGGTGCTGCTATCTGCTGACTATTAGGACAGTCAAGCATCAGATCATGCTGCCTGGGGAGGTTCTGCAGTCTCCATCCTTGGATGTTTTCAAGACTTGCCAAGATAGTGCCTTGACTGAGTAACCTGGTCTGATCTCATACCTAACCCTGCTTGGAGTGGAACTTGGGCTAGGGACCTCCTGACATCCCTTCCAAACAGAATTATTCAGGGATCCTGTGATAAAACACATGATGCTGTAAGCGAAACATGCTATGGAGATCTTGCTGCTCTGAAGGTAGTTTTGTGACTAAGACCTGGGGGAAGGAGTGTTCCAGTACACAGGTCATCTTTTTCTCCTGTGTAGCAGAGCAGAAACACTGCATTATTATTGCAGTCCTTGGTTTTCAGAGCTTTAACCCATTTTTACCAATGTACAATCTCAGTGCAGAAATTATTCGTTATATGTTCAGCAGAACATTTGTTGGGTTGGTTTGCATTTTTCGAGTCTATGTGGGTATGTTGCTTAAACATGGCACACTACTACATCACCCAGAATGTACAACCTTACCAATACTATATTCTTTCAATGATGCCAAAAAAATTCATAGCTGCCTATTGTTTCATACTTGTATCTTATGAAACATACTCTGAAAGAGTACTTTAAATTTGATTTATTTTATTTAATAAAGACAGTGTGATTATTCTAACAACACGTGTATTGTTCTGTATTTAGGTGGCATTTCTTCATTCACTGACCCTGCCAGGCCAAGGGACTACTATTCAGGTAGGTACTGTGACCCACTTGCTTAAGACTTATTTCAGCTTGAAAAATAGAGATGACATTTTTGCTAATGATAGAAAACATATGGAGGAGGTAGTTAAATGGTAACGTATATAATATACAAGATATTCTGCATGTCTGTATACTTGCTGAACTTATTATTTCTATGGCCATGTCTCACCTTTCCTGTTTAGGGAACTGTGTGGATGCATTTTGTATGAGATGCTATAAACCTAAAATTAAGGTCATGACTTCATAAAATGATACCCTGGGGAAATACCATCCCTTTTGCAGAAGTTGCAGCAGGGAGGAAATTGTCTGCTGAAAGCAGCCCTTTTTTACCTTGGCAAATCTGCCCTGACCTGGCAAATTGAACTGTTCCATTCTGGGCTGTTTTTTCCCCCATCTCTGACAAGGAACTTCTTCTTTTGAACACTTTCTGTAAATCCAGTAATTTACATGCAAAAAGCTTACTCCTCAGTAGAACAGATTTAGGCTCTCTTCACAGTATATAGATGGATAGTTGGAATACTGGCATACTTTGAATGTAGCACATTTGATTGACTTCTCATGCAGAACGTTCTCATGCAGTTATTAGATGTGGAGTGTATAGAAATAATAGGTGGAAGCCTTGTTTAGGAGGGACAGAAGAGGAGCCAGCTGTGAGAAGGGCTGTGAGTTGGATCAAAGCTAAAGGATGTATAGCCTAGTGTATCTTCTTTCCTGCAGTTTTTTTATTTATACTCTTTCCTAGGCAACTGCTGTGAGAACAGGATAAATATGTAGTGATAACTCCCTCAAATATCTGCCAGTGTGCAGTGGCTTGTGACTTAAAGATGTTCTCAGCAGAAAGTTTTATGGGTTTTGGGTTTTTCCAGCAGAAAGTTTTATAGGAGAATTTTGGCTTTAATAGCCTGTGATGGATTCTTCCATGAATTTGTCAAAAGCTCTTTGAATTGGCATGAACTCTTAACACCTACAACATCACAGAAGAAGAATTAGACAGCTGAACTTCCTGGTGTAGAATCTGGCATTTTTCTTTGTTTTGAACCTGCTAGCTGCTAATTTCATTTGATGCACATTAATTCTTCTCTGGGAAGGGAAACCAAACCTTCACTCTTTATGTACTTTAATCATATTCTTAATGGTATTATAGACTTGAGTCCTGTACTCACTATAGTCATCTTTTCTCTCTGGTTGAAAAGTTGTAGTCTGTATGGTTGCCTATATGAGAACTATTTCACGTGTTTGATCATTCTTACTGTTCTCTGGTGTTTAGTTGTGCAGGGTTGTTTTTTTAGAGACTTTTATAAGTGAGATGGACACAGTGAGACAAGGTTAGCACGGGTTTTATTGTCCATGATGGATCTTGTCTTTCATGATCTACTGCCAATTTTATTATTACATTAGATATTTCCCATGAGCAGAGTTGAGCCCTTGTTTATTTTTGAAACATTTGTTTTGTAATTCCTAGCCAAAAGTTCTTAACCTACTTTCCTCACCAACAGCAACAAGGATTGTTGTAATGATGTATATTTACCTAGGCCAGTAAGAAATAAAGCAAAGTTAATAGTGAGGTGAAATAAGATGCGAAGGTATCCCATGGCTGCCAGTCTCAGCCTAGTTGAAGATGTTCACCCAGCTATGGGTACTGTTCTGTCCCCTAAGGCCTGGGTGTGCTGCTTGCTTTCCTCTGTATTCCACATGCACAGAGGCTAAATCTTTCTTCAGTATTTCAGTATAGCAGGGTGAGTGGAAACTCTATAAAGATTTATATCAGAAAGGGTTCTTTAGTGGCTAATGAAGATAAGAGTTTGTACTTGACAGATAAACTTCATAATCTATTGCAGCCACTGTACAAACATCAGCTGCTTGGAGCTTGGGTGAGTGTAAAAGACCACCATTGTAGAATAGGAGCAGGTTCTGAATACCCTTTTTTCTAGCTCTTCCTAAGCAGGGAAAAGGGAAGAAATTTCATGTAATACATAGAGCATGATGGGGGACTACATAGCACCTGAGGAAAAAATAATTTAGTGTGCTAACAGGGAAGTTTGGGGTTTTTTGCATGTCTTGGGTAGTCCCTGAAATAGCCATGCTGTTGCTTTGAGTTGTGAGCAAAAGGGAGATAAAGGAGAGGGTTAACCTGAATTATCCTGTCTTCCAAGCTTGGCTTTAGATGTAACTACATTTTTTTTGTTTCTGTACTAAATTAATTTCCCTAAAATGACTTACAACTACAATTTAAAAAATTATTTGTTCTGTTCATTCACTGTGTATACTTTATAATTGTCTTTCATCGTATTTGCAGAAGTCTTTATGGAAGATTTAACCTTTTGCTTCGTGGATGATATATGTAATAAATTTGGCCATCTGTGAATTAAGAAAACTCTCTAGTGTCATAGGCTAATAATGCGTATACAGGACATCCTTGGTTAATTTTTCATTTTCTGGTATTGCTGATTTGTTACTGTCTGCCTTTAAATAACTATTTAAATAGAAACACAGATGAAGTTATGATCTGAACAGATTTTATGAAACAGTACAAGGAAACAGCTTTAGAAGAAAAATTATTTTAAGTGTCATTTTAACACATTTAGTATTTAGTAACTGAATTAGGTTTTTTCTAAGTGCAGCTCATGAATAAAGTATTAGGACATTTATTTTGATTAATAGGAACACCTTGAACATGTCAATGTTACTGAACTGTTTCTTGTAAAATAAAAGATTACAGCTTTCTGAGGGATTACAACTTGATGACAGTGTAAAACATCAAGCATACAAAAATGTACAGTAGTAGGATAAACTTAAAATATCACATCCCTTTTTTCATCCAATAACTTCATGCTTTTACTACCAGAATTTTTATAGTCTTCATGCATGCAGTTTTGAAATTTCCAGAAAATAAATTTATAGCTGAGAAAATGTCCATTCAGATTAATCTCATGCAGAGGGGGATGAGTGGAATACATTAAGATTGCATCCAAAGTGTGTGTATACAAACTGCTAAATGGCATCCTGCAGTCAGTCTTATTTTTCTGCAGAATTATGTCTCTTAAGTGTAGCCAGTATGACTCAAAGGCTTTTAAAGTTTGTTAAAAATATGGCTAATTCATACAGATTAAAAAATAAAAATCATAATTTCTAACCAGAGGAGCTGCTGATCGTTTGAGAAATGGCAGAGTTTCAGGTTACTGGGGAATAGTGCTGTGTTCACTGCAGGTGTGTGAAAATTCTCCCAATGTCGGCTGTATGCTCAAGAAAGGAAAAATTTGTAAATGGCCAGGATTAGATTTTTCCTCTGTGTGTGTATAATGTATACATACATCTGTGTGCACATACACATATATAATATATGTAGGTATATTTGCATAATAAACAGAGGGATATGTATACTCCTGTACAGAACAGCATGCATTCACTCTATTGAATTTCTTCCTGCTTTTCCTGGATCATTTCAAGATAGGGTCTGGCTATTCTTATTTGTCTTAAGGTTCTAGAGCTTGGTTTTCTTCTTTAATGCAATCATTTTTTAAAAGAAATTATTTATAAGTCTTCACTTCATAGTCTATGCTTGTTAATAATCCCAGAAACTCCACAAAAAGGTTAAACATGGAATCCATATAACTAATGAGAGAACAGGAGAGTAGCCTTGATGCTAACAGTCTGAAGATAATTGGTGAAATGGCATGCTGTATTTTCTTTCATACAAAAATATTTCTAATTATTTCATTTTGAAAAACTTGTGTACATTTTCTATCAGATAAAGCTGGCTACATTTCTGTACTTTGGTTCTTCAAAATCCCCTGTCCAGCTGTTTGGAAGAGAAATTGAAATATTACTCAAAACTTTGTATTTTGAAGATGCAAAAGTGGAATTAAAAAAAGGGACTTTTCTCTTTAGTTTTTCTCAGTTTAGATTTCCTGCACTCAGGCAAGATCAGATTGTGTTAAAAGGAGGAGAGTCTTACTCGATTCTCTAGCCATGTAACTTTCTTCCTTCAAATCCCATGTGTTTGGGTGGATAATGGTTTGCTTGTGCTTGGTTCTGACAAGCTTTGCATGATGGTCAGAAACGCTTGGCTGTCAGCAGTGCAGGCAATGTACAGTGATTATGACATTAGATGAGATCTATGGTGTGGTGGGTTTTTTCCAGGGCAGACGTAGCTGTGCAGTAGCACAGTGTTGGCTGTGTATATTATTGCAAAAATTTGCAGGAATCTTTTCCAATGTGCTTTCTCAGTCCAAACGTTACTTGAATTTATGATGGCATTGGCACGTGTTGTTTATGGACACTGGGGGGAAAGGGGAGACAGGTGGGAAAGAGCCCAAAACCTACCTGTGTTATTGCTGCTGTTCTAGTGACATTAAGGTGCCCAAGTATTGACAAATAAATGTTACAAGGAGCTGATGAAAAGTGTCCTTCAATTTGTATGTGAAACTTCTAATGGCAATTCTGTGGCACTTAACAACAATTATTAAAAAACAGATGTTTGATCCATCTTATTTCAGTTGTTTTTCTCTCTCCTGTTACCATAGTCTGGCTTTGCAAATTAGAAATTGATTGATGGCATAGATTGTATAGGTAATCCTAATAAACTTTTCTTCCCCAAAATAAAAATAATTTGTGGAAGAAAGATAGCATAAAGATAGTATCTGCTTTCATGCTCTCCTACTGAGTAGTAGCAGTTTATTTTCTTTATCTTGTGTTCATTTTACAGAGTATTATGGCTATCCAGGTTATCAAAACAGAGCACCAAGGAGCTATTATGATTATACAGGTGGACTTACTGAAGAAGAACAGCTTGAAAGGGCAGTGCTAAACAGTCTTAATGAAAGAGGTAGGAATGCTGTTTCATTTTATATTTTAAGATATAATTCATACAGAGAAGGGAGTGAGAGGGGAAAACGACATGTATTGCTCATTATTGATTTTCAGTATTTTAGCCATAGCTTCAGAATAGGATAAAAGTTTCCTGGTAGAATTTTCAGAGAACGCAGTGTAAGGGGCTGTGGTATCATTCTCTTAGTGTAATTGCATTTATTTGTAATTGCTTACTGTTTGATTACCTTGGTACTACTATATTAAAATAAATGCTTTTATGTCAAAAATCCTTAAGCAAACTAAGTTGCCATGTCAAAAAAAACCTGTACAATACTCAGAGTAGTATGAAGTGGTATAATAAAAGAATTGATGTTGCCAGTATTTAGAATTTGTGTGTATGTTTTTGCTTTTTATACAAATTTAATCAACAAGCAATGTACTGATTTCTTACTCTCCACTCTGTCCTTTTCTACCTTATATTCTAGCTAGCTGAAAGACCTAAAAAAGATAGAAATGTTTAGAATAGTAATGTAATAATAGTGTTTGCTTTTAACTAAGATTATTAGTTAAATTGGTATAAAATTCATTCATTAGGATATATTTTATCTTTCTATAATACAAATTAAATCAAGAGAGAATAATTTGCAGAATCTATTTCTCGGCTTCTGAAAACTGTTTAGCAGCACTGACAACACTATTAGAGCATCACATGTAAAACTTGCATCACATGCTTATGCAAAATTTTTATATTGAAATGATAAAATAAAGGGCAGAAATGAACTTGGTATATGTTCTCTTGTATTGAGATAGTTTTTTCATATCAAACATTGCCTCCTCTTTATTCTGTTCAATGTCAATATGGATTCTTTTGGGAATTCAGCCAAAGGTCTTTAGGTTGAGCAGTCAGAAAGGTTCCTTTTTAAATTTGGTGAAACTAACATTTAATCTTAACAAAAATAACAACCTGCCAATAGCTTATCAGTGTCACTTTGCTTTTTCATAATCTCTGTATTCTGTCTTCCTGAATGCAAGGAATCATTTGTTAGGAAAAAGAGAAGTCTCCACTTGTAGCTGCAGCCTTTTAAAATGTGGAGCACCATTCATAAATCTCCTCTTGGAAAATTAATTTACACCACTGTGTTATGGCTGTCAGGGAAATACCAGGCAAAATATGGAAATTAGTATCTTGACAAATCATCATCACTTTCACACCTTCTGTGATCCTGTTTTTTATTACAAAG
This sequence comes from Aegotheles bennettii, assembly GCA_013398125.1. Taxonomy (NCBI): domain Eukaryota; kingdom Metazoa; phylum Chordata; class Aves; order Caprimulgiformes; family Aegothelidae; genus Aegotheles; species Aegotheles bennettii. Next base: position 234,631 of record VZRW01000438.1, read on the forward strand.
AACATGTCGTGTTATCTGGAACGTGGTTTTACAAAGGCAGCAGATGAGGCAAGACTGCAATATGAGAAGTCTTTTGCTGTTTGAAAAATTTATTAACCTTTTTTAAGGTAAAGACAGCTTTTTGATTTATCAAGTCTGCATCTATTGTGAGAGTCACCTCAGAGGCAGAAGTGAAGACTTCTAGGGAAATTAGGGATTTTAAGTGCTTATTTTTTTTTCCAGATGTCTTCATTATGTTCACCTTTGTTCTTTAAGCTTAGTTCTGTCTGACTATCCCTCAACATTTTGAAGCTAGAAACTTTAAAAAAAAATTATACGACAAGATTATTAATGTAATAATTTATTCTAGGAATTATTGGAATCTGAGCAGTCCCATTTCAATCAAACTATACTGAAAACCTTAGAAGATGCTGAGAATCTTAGTTTTCAAATAGACTACATGCTATTTTACTGATTTATCTGGTTTGTCAACAGAAGATTTAGTTTAATTTTTAAAAATTAACAAAGTCATATCAATGTTGTCCTATGTGAGTACTAGATTTTTGGGAAGGAAGAAGTCTAAAATGAGCTTTATTGTAAGGGTTACTTTTAGTGTCAGTTTTGACATTTTACATTATTTTTAACATTGAGTTTGAGAAATCCTTCAAAGCTTTTAAGAATTTTGAAATGTTATCTGCAAGAATGAGCAATGTTTAAGTTTTTTAAACTACCAGGGAAACAGAATACAAATAACAGTGACAAAATTATGATATAACTAGATAGTATACACTTTAAATTAGGCTTTCGTATATCAGTGTGGAATACTGCAGCTTTCATTTGTAGCCTTATATAATGTACATCACTATAGGTAAGTAAGTAATTTTTGTCTGCTTGGTTTTTTGGTCAAAGGTAAGTTTTCAGCTATAAGAGGGAACATTCTTATTTGTAGAATGCCCGTTGAAACCTGAGATACACTAAGTCAGAGATGCTATTTAAATTCTATCTCATTGGTAGGGAACTGGCATATTTTGAACTTCAGTCTGAGACAGCAGCACTATGGTGTAGTGTCTGTTTTCAGTGCTAGCTGTAGTTTTTAAGCCTCGTAAGGTAAGTGAAGTGGGAAAATGTATCGTTGTATATTGTTTCCAATATAGTCTGATGTGATCAAATATATATAGATGTTTTCAGTGGTTTTGCAGGAGTGCTTTAATTTTGCACCTCTTTCTCCTGCCTGCTGGAGCACTTTAGTTTGGAAAAGGAAGACTTTAGAGCTGAACTCTTAAAATATTTCCTTAAACAAGCTCTTTAAATGTTAAGCTTGCCTATAGGCAGATGCCTTATTTAACAAAGAAAGTAATATAGAGCATGTAATTGTTGGTACTTGTTCTAGTGACACAAAGCATGAGATGAGTTTTACTGTGCTAACGAGCAATTAGGATATTCTTCCCTCTGTTAGTTTGAAAAATAATTAGCTTGACTGAGCACTGTCCTTTTAAAGTGGTACATTTTCCCCTACAGCCTGACATTCACAGGTGGTTGCAATTACATGGATGATGAAGCAGGTATTTAACATGACTGAAAATTACATAGAATAATTTGAAATAGGTAGCTAAATGGATGTAAAAACCAGTACCACAATTAAAATTTAGGGCACTCTTTCCTATTTTTTTTTTCCAACTATAACATTTAAGCCATCACAGTCAATCTGTAGCTTGGACAAAAAAGTGTTGCATTAATTTCAATTGGGTTTTTTGTTTGTTTTTTTTACTTAGTTGGACAAACGTATTTATTAGGGTTTTTAAGCAAAAAAAATGTACCGTTAAGGATTTGGAATGTTGATCCATTCTTATAAATTACTGTGTTAGTATCCTACTAAGCTATTAAAAGAATCAGTGACATAGTACAGAACTTCCTGGTATCAGTTGTCCTGAAAACAAATTTGTATTAAGACATGGTTTGAATTTAAGCTCAGTAGTTACTCTTCTATGATCGCATATGCAGGTTATCTAAACCCACCATAAACGTACTGCATTTCTGCTTATTCCACATTCAGGCATGCCTGAACTGCTATTCTATTTTTGTTATATTCTGAGATTTTTTTAATAACAATAATGAATAATATCTAATGCAACAAAAGAAATTGCTAGGGTTGTTTATGGGATTTATGTAGGCATCAGTTTTAAGACTATCAAACTGTCATAATGATTTGGTCCATTTACTAAAAGGAAATGTTATTTATATTATTTTCATTCCCAGTTTTAGATATGGTATTGTCTTAAACAACAATCTGTTTAAACAGCATTAATTTTTTCTCCAAATTTGTTTGTTTTTTTAAATATTCATTCTTATTCTCACAATTCTCCATTGGTTACAAATGACAATAATTATTCTTAAGCCAGGAAAACAAATTTGGAATTAATAAATATCATAGCCTTTGATATCTAAACTGTATGGTTGTACTATGAAGTTAAAAGATATAGTTGCCATTTTTGTTTAATACTAGTATTAGCAGCCATCCTTAATGTAACCCTAGTATACTGTATCTCTTATCTATTGTTTACTTGCTATTCTGCTCAGAAGAAATCTTAATTAGTGTGGGCTGTGGATTTGGATATTTGTTGTGGTGGGTGTCAGGATTTTTTGTGAGTTGAACTTTTAAGTGTCTGTCTTCAATTCTAAGTAATGTTAAGAATCCCTTGCAAGCTTGTGTCTCTGAACAGAGGAATTTTCTTATTTTTCTTAATACTAAGTTCTTTAAACATCTTTAAACTATAAAGACTATCGCCTACAAGTATAGACATATCAGTATTTCTCATTTTATAGTGAAATTGCCTATATACACATTTCTTTAGTTCTAATTTAAAACAAAACAAAAAAAATCCACTCAATGTTTTTAGATGGCCAAGTATGGGCTCATCATAGGTACATTTGTGGTGTAGTTAGGAAGTACCTGGGCATCTGGCTTACCTGCTCTCTCAGTTTTTAAGGGTTCCCATTTCTGTTTTCTTCTACTGAGTCTGGGCTTGTTACTAGTCTATGAAATCTGCCAAATCCATGGAGCGTTGTAATAAGAAGGAAACTGATGTGATGAGACCACAGAGAAATGCTTTTTAATTCATTTTTTTTCCAATCAGTGTTATCTCCCTTCTGCAACTGTAGGAATGCCAGTCACTGCGTTTGACTATGATGCTTTTCTATAGAAAAGTCTTAATATTCTCAAATGTGCAGTGTGTGATATCAGCTTAAAATACACTCCGTGTATTAAATACAATACACTTAAAATACACTCCGTCATAGGCTAGGACTTGCATCTGATTCCTAAAGTCCAACTTGAATTTTTTTCTTTTTTTCTTTTATTTTAAATTCAGACTGTGTCAGGTCTCGGGTACTCAACAACACATTTTGGAAAAAAGCTCTCCCCCTTGAGTAGAGATTCTGTTCTAAGTATCTTTCTAAAACTGCAGCTATGATCCTGATCACCAGCACTTTCTTCAGGCAACTTTCCAATTATGAAGTTGGAAATTAAGTCAGTAAATTTTTATCATTTCCACAGAGAAAGTTTTTGTGTGTGCTCAGTGTAAGTAGCAGACTGCTTGCAACAATAAGCATAACCAGAATTTTATTATAAATGTTTAATCAACATATAGTAATATTCTCTTGTCTCTTCATGGAAGTAATAATTGATGTAGGGTGAAACAGATTAGAACAAAAGAAGTCCAGATCTTCTTGAACTTGGCAGTAAAAGTTCACTAGATGGGTAGGACAAAGCACCATTAAGCCTTTCACCGTAGGCTTATCTTTTAAAATAAGACCACAACCAATTATGAACATATGAAAAAAATTTGCCAAGAATAGGCATATTTCACACTGTTAAGGACATAACTTCTGAGAGACTTCATAATTGTAAGCAACTATGTAGGGATGATGACATTTCATTTTCATTTATTCCTTCTTTCTGCCAGGAGAAACTGTCAGCCTTTTCAGTTCTATTTTGTGTTACTCCTTGTCAGACTTGTTTTGTTCTTACTCTATTCCTTGCCTTAGATCTCATTTTTAGTGCTTTATTTCACTGTTTTTTTGAGTGTTCTTGACTTGATCTGTGCAATTTACTATAAAAAACATCTAGGAGAATAAAATAATACGGGTGATATGAATAGCAAAATAAGTCACTTAAGTAATTTTATAAAGTGATGATTGTCTAAATATAATTTGGAGGATCAAATTGGAAAATATGTCTAAACATCAGTGAATATGCACTAACAAACAAAGGAAAGAAACTGTGTAGAAAAGAACATGGGATAACATGAGGTCTCCAATATTAGGTTTTTCAGTGAAGGATGTACTTCAGATGCTTGAAATAGATGAAGATAAATTAAAGAATTACGGAAAAGGGTACCTGCTATTTTCAGCTGAACAAAAGACTTCTAGATTGATAAACACACAGCCTACCTGAAATTCTTCTTGTAACTGAAGTTATTCTTGGCTTTCTTCTTACTGCTCTGAAGAGGAATAGATGTCTGTCTTAGCCTAAAGATGGGTTAAGTAGCATGTCGGTATAGGTCTAGGGTTTTTTCAAGTTGGTAAACAAATCTCTTTCAATATTTGGGAATGAAAGATGTATGTATGAAGCATTTTAAGTTTAAGTGAATTTAGCCTTGTCTAGGAGAATTAGCATCTGGAGAATTATTAAATGGTTGGAAAATGCAGTGATGTTATTTAATGTCATCTCTTCAGTAGTGCTTTCAGTATCCATCTAAAGGGTAACTGGAGGTAACTATAAAACTAACCCCCCATAATTCTTTTCTGAAGAGCCTCAAGTCCAGCAGTGGACTATATCCTTACTTCTGCATTGTAATGTTGATTATTTGTTGCCAATGCATGATCTGAGTATGCAATAAGCTTTTGGCTTGTTCTGAGGCTATGACTGATGGTCTTTACTCTAAAAATGTTACCAATGTGCTTTTAACAACTTTTTGTTACTTTAACAAGAGTTTGTTGTTGTGGTGATATGGATACAACGAAGATGGGACTTTGAGACATGATTAAAATAAACTTCAAAATCCTTACATATGAAGAGATTAAGATACCTGCATTAAGTCTTAGCCATTTCTTCTAACCAAAACAAATTATCAGACCTTTTGGAGGGAATGGCTTTGTGTTTCTCGGTTTTATAATCTCCTCTTTTAAAAATGAGGAGACTGTGTGCAAGATTGATCTCTTGCTTTTCTGACAGCCCAGTTGTATCTGGATTTATTGTATATTGCTTTCCTTCCAACTTCGTTAGCCACAACTAATTTCCTGATAATTTGATTTTTCTTTTGTCAGCCATTCCAAAGCACAGCACAGAAGCAGTGGTTAAACTTTAGTTTCTCTTCACTGGTTTGTTATGTTCAAGTCTGTAGATGAAGAATGTTGGCACCAGCACCAGGAAGAATAGTTTGCTTCATAGCATGACAAAATTCTTTCATATGTTGACAGAAACCTAAAGGGCAGTGTTAGAAACAATAGCGTAGGCTATGAAGTGTGGTCTGCTTGGAGCTGAGTAGGGGAAAATTGGACAATGATAAGGGCTAAAAGCCAAATCTTTCAGACGGTGTAGCATGTCTGCATTGTGCAGAGGGAAGATGATGGGAGAATAAAAGCAGATTTGCCATTTTGCAGGTTTTCTTCAATTATAGTTTGTTTGGCTTCTAGTGCAACATAAAATAGTAAGAGGACTGCTGTGAGTGTTTTTTGCTTCAGCTCTTTCTGAAACCTTCCTAGTCCTTCTAAAGTACAAGAGGAGGAAAAACTGTATTGCATATGCACTGTCTGTTTTAAGATTTTCTGTACAACTCAATAAATCAAAGGTAGTTGGTTAAACTAACCTTAAGACTGGACTGCTGGGCTACTGATTGCCTGGAAGATATGAAAGAACTGTAACAACGCTGGGCATTTAACTGTAGCTTCTCCATGCCCTCCAGTTTTCTTCTAATTCCATATGCATCAAAAAATTCTGGCTGATTATGCATAAAAATTACATGTTTGGATGTTTATAAACATAACTCCTATTTTCTCAAATAGAGCACTTTAAACATTGGTGTTTTGTATTGAAAAGCAAGGTAAGTCAGATATATACCACAGATACGGCAATGTAGTACGTAGTATGTGATCTGTAGGATGCCCAAGAGCAGTTTGTAAGCTTTAATTATACCCTGGCATTATAACATAGTTAGCAGGGCTGTATTATTTATGGAAGAAATGCATTACTTGAAGCTATTGTGAAGGAAAGCCAAGCAAGTGTTCAAAGTTGTTATGACACTTGATCAAATATTTTCAAACTACTACTGCTCAGTAGGATGGATAGATAAACTGTAAATTTTTCACATGTATTTTAACAGTTTTGATCTGTTTCTCGAGGGATGTCATTCTGGGGCCTCCAAAGGACATCAACAGGACTTCTTTTGAGGAGGTCTGTACTGGAGGACTCTGTATGTGGTCATATTCCCATACATTTTTTTTTTGTATTTCCTCTCTGTTTTAGGAGAAAAGTAACCTTCTTTTGGGGAGCTCTGTGCTGTCTGCATATCCTAGAAGAAAGGTTTGAAGGGGCTGGACAAACATCCTAGCTTTGGTGACTACATAAGCTATATTTAGACTTGAAACAGTTCCTAGAAAAAGGATTGGAAAAGCTTGCCAGATCTGTGAGCTCTCAGGCCAACGAATACAAGCACTTGCCTTTCTCCTTTGACAATGACATAGGTGCAGATGTTGGCACTCTGTTACACGATCAAATGACTCGATAATACAGAAGATGTATTGAAGCAATTAAGCTGTATAAAGATGTCTACATGAGAAGATCCTAACAGTCCTGCATTTGCAAGGACCTAATCTTTGAGTGAGCAATTTATTGGCTGCAGAAAACATTGTTTTGAGAAAGAGGAAATACCACAATGAGTTTCCTACAAACTACGAGGTAATACCTGAGCCTTGGCTCTAAGTGTGGGCTTCCTGTATTTCACACCTTTCAAAGGCTGGGAAAATCAAAGCCAGAATTATTTTTGTGTGTGCTTGAACATGAAATGGTTGTATCTGAGGCACCTGTTAAGGGCTGTCTTGGTACAGACCAGTCTCTCCATCCAGATCAGGGCTCTCTACGTTTTGGCTGGCTGTATGCTGCTCACTGTGTTGAAAAGAGATTGTCGCTCATCTGTAATTACCTTCTACAGCAAAGCTTCTACATAATTAAGAGGGGGGTTTTTTTAAATGGAAAGGGTGTGATTGTTCTTTGCATGGGTATGTAAGTGTTTGTACATTTGTTTTTTGTATGGGTACCACGTTCACTAGCACCATAGCAGATAGCAGACATCATAAACCATTCGACTGAAATATTCCAGTTTCTTCCTTAGCACATCTAAAGCTGGCATGAGAAAGAAATATAGACATGCTGCTTTGTAATAATTTTGCTACTTATTAGCTACACTCAGCTGCTTGTATCTGGCAGCATCAGTATTTATCAAAGACCTAAGTACGTATTTCTACCAGTCAGACTCTCGCAGTTGGATAGCTTGATAAACTCTTCCTGAAGCTTACAGCAACTCTTCTGCAAATCTTATTGCCTAACCTAAAACTAAGGCTATTACTTCAGAGAAGAGGGAAACTCGAGTGAGTGTGTTTGATGTAACACTTCTGTAGCTTGTACTACAAGCAGAACAGAAAGGCCATGTGGAGACTTTGTCTGTGTGGCTCACCCTGAAAGAGGAGTGGTTGATTTTTCTTCCCTATGCTGAATTTCATGCAGGGAAGCGAAAGATGCACACTTCACACATTGTGCAGCTCGTACTGTCACTCTGACAGGATGGCATGTTTCACGTTGTCCTTACATCTGATCTTGGTGCTTAGAGGGCAGTGTAGAGGTGAAGACTAAATGATGGCTCGTTTGCACTGCCAGCTGGCTGCCTGAGTTTTGCTTTGCTGTTGAACAAGGTTTGCTGTGCCACGGCCAGATCAGTCTCTGGTGTTTCTGTGAAATCTGTATGCTGCTTGGTGGAGTGGTCTGCTTGCATTTGCAGTGACTTTGGTTGGGTTTCACAAGACATATTCAGAAGGGCACTGATGAATTATCTGTTAGATTGATGTAGCTAAAACTTTTGATTCCAGTGGTATTGAGTGTGTCCTTTCACCTGTGTGCTTTCCTTGGGAACAGGAATTGTTGCTGGTTCTGTTTGTTGGGTTTTGTGGTTTTTTTGCTATTTCCACCAAAAGATTCCAAGTGATGAATTGTTGTCAGTAATGATGTCAGTTTTTTCACTTCTTCCTGTCTGGTCTTCTAGATCATGCATCTTGTAACTGTGTTTTACTATTTGAAGTGCTGAGAATGTGCAAAAAAAGATCTGGGAAGGGAGCTTTGAGCTGACCACTGTTGTGGTGAAAAGCCCCAGTGTTGTGTGTATCCAAGGGTGACAGCGTTGTATTGCAGATGTGTAAAATGAGGAAAACACTAGGCAAATTTGACTTGATAACAAGATAGACAAAATTCAGAGGGTTCTTGTGCAGAAAATAGCTGTGTTAGTTGCTTAGCTTCAGGGTTAAGGTGTTGGTTACACAGTTGGTCTTCTCCGGGCAGGCATTCTGTTGCAAAGCACTGCATACAATAACCAGTTAAGTTCTGAATTTAGCACTGGTTTAGTAAAGAAAAAAGTATATATTTATTCCAGTGTCTTTCACTCTGCTTTCCTTTTGATGAATTATGTGACAGAGGAACTGCTAGATGCTGGCAAATAATCCCTGGGTTTCAAACCAGGCAGACAATAAAACAACTCCATAATATTCGGTGCAGCAGCTTCTCTAGAGCCCATCTGTTTCAAAATACCCCTCATTCTGCCTACCAGGCGGGATGCTTTGTTGGCTGGAGCCTGTGCATTCCCATGGCAGCCCATGTGGCTCCCGTGCCATCTGCTGGGAGAGCGCGTGATGTCCTTGGGGCCCCTGGGACCACCGACCCAGCGTCTGCTGCCTCCCTGCCGAGGGGCAGTGCAAGGGGCTGATATCTTCTTATTTAATCACCTTCTCGCTTTCTGATGGAGTCTTATCTGCACAATTAAAAGTGAATTTAATATAGCAAGCTAATACTTGCCATCTCTCCTTTTGTTTCTTGAAGGAGGAGAGAAATGGTGGCCCAGTTACAGCTGTCATCATGGGCATCCTTTACTAAAACCTATGGATCTGCATGGCTTATAAGCTGTGTTATTTGACTGTTAAATTGCTTATCAAGCATCTGACTCTGAATTGCTTAAAGCAATTTGGCATGTAATACTCTCTAGTTTCTTTGCTTTTCGCTACAAGATGATTAGATCCTTAAAAATTACGCTTTAAATGTGAAACTCCTTAGAAAAGGTAAGGCTTAAGCCTAGATAGGATCAACTCCTGTCTTTTCTGACATTTCTTTGGTTTCTGACTTTTTTTGTGAATAAAATTAGTTTCTGGTGGGTAGGGCACTTCTGGAGATTGCCCATCTCCATGTTGGAGATTGCCCAAGCTGCTGAGCTGTGGTGTGTCACTGCTCTGCTGAGTGCAAAACATTCTTCCTTTCCTCAACTGAGGGATACTTATTCATAGTGGGGAAAAAATACATTAAAAAGAGAGGGCAATCAGTATTGTTGCCTTCATTTCAGGCTGTGTTTCTGTGATTGATGAAATTTCTGGGTTTTGACATGCCGAGTGACCTTTGAACTAGTGCCTAATGCATTATTTATTACACCTGTAGGGGCCTGTATGTTAAGAGTATTTTAGGTATGATAAGAATACTTATTTAAGGTCATTAAAGCTTTATCTGTTTTACCCTCATACAGGTTTAGTTAAACTAGATGCAATTACACTGATTTCTTGTTTTGGTCCAAAGCCCTGTACTTGTAAACTTTAACAACAGAAAAAAATCCCCCTGAGTGACAGGAAAGGTGTGGAGGGTCTCAGTCCTCCATATGCACAGGGGACAGTTCTAGTTCACAATAAAATTAATTTTAAAACATGCTATGTAAGCGTTAGTGTTTTGTTCTAAATTCTGTGCTTTAACCTTTGGTTTTGTCTAGTATCTGGTATAATTGTATTTTTTAAAAATACTTTAAATACAATCTTAAAATCCATTAGTTTTGAAGTGTTTTGCTGCTGTGTTGAAAAGATAGTGTTTGTTTCTTGCACAAAAGTCCAGGTGTTGTTTCAGTTGTTTCAGTAGTAGCAGTGGCCTAATTACCACTTCTGGACCTCGATATTTTCATTAATAAAGGTGTTACTTCATTAATATTTCTGTTGTAATTAGAAAATATGTCAGGGAACTATTTTGGGTAACAGGATAATTTAAATATATACATTAATGTATAAGTACATATATTTAAACCTTCACATTCAGACTTTACTCATTTCAGTGCATTTAAGAACAGTTGCTGGAAGTTGTTATTGCCCTGAAACCATTGGAACTGGAAACATTCAACTTGTTTTCCTTTGTGTTGTGATGCTTTGGATTACAGGATATATGTGCATTTTTCTCATACTACAGAAAATGATTGTTATTTTTCATTGTGTCTTGTAGATTTTGGTGGGGCAACCTACGATCATGAGCGGCGACCCTATGGGTTTTGGTTTCCACCTGAGCGGCATTCAGAAGAGGAAATAAGAAGGCAAAGGCTTCGTAGGTTCGAGAGATGATGAAAGTGGCACATGTTGATGTAGATGGTGAAGTGCTATGCAGAGTTATGAAAATACTTGCAGATTTATTTGTAATCTGCAGATTCATTTGTAATATTTTTCCTTTTTTTCACTATTGTATACAATTGTAAAATTTTGTGAGTTCAAGCTCAAAATTGGAACTTGCATAAAAAGTGAGATGGGAATCAAAATGTGATCTTTGGCATTCTCCATCTTAATGCATTAAATACGAAAGACAACCGATGGTTTTACCAAACTCGTTTTTTCCTTATGTTCTTCTGTGTAACTTCAAGAATTCCTTGGATTACTGACTCCTGGTATTCTCAGACAACAGGTTTTCTTTATCACAGATGAAAAAAACATTGCTTTTTTTTTTTATACAATTGTAAAACTATGCATTTTTCCTTACAAAGGTGTGCCTCTGTATACCTATGATGACCAGCTGTTTTGGAAATTGGCATGTGAAATGTCACTCAAAGGTTGCTTTGATAACAGCTGGATCATGAGTGCCTAGGCTTAAGCTTTTCAGCAGTTTTGCAAACTGTCTGAAAAATAGTTGCAGCTATCCTTACCCTAGGGAGTTATTTGATGCAGCCTTTAGTGTTGCAGTCATCCTTAAAACATGCCATTTTATCTCAAGCTTGTATGTGATAAAAATGAGTTGTAACTAATTACTTTCTAAAGTCTTTCTTAACATTTTAAATAAAAAAGTACTTCCCTTCACAGAGATGAAATAATTTCTTAGGAGTTTTATGGGGAGGGAGGTAGATTGGCCATACAGATATTTATTTAGTAGCTTATAGTTTTTGCAAAGCATCTATTTCCCTTGTTAAGAAGGCTTGGAAATAGTGTCATGTATATACTGTTCATGCAGCTTCAGAAATTCTGCTGTTTCTCTATGTATCTCATTTGATGTCCAGTAGCAGCAGTAAGAGTTTGCAGGCTTGTGGAGATCTTGTCTAAATACAGGCTGCCTTCAGTTCTTCATTTTTCTAGAAAGAATTTGCGTACCCAACTCCAGGAGACCAGTGAGCTCAGCTCTCACTTTGGCCAGACCCTCCACTTGTGGTTTGTCACACGGTGGCTGTCCTGCTTGTGGCACATCTGCCTGGTTGGTGATGTTACCTAATGAACCTGAAGGTGTGGTGTTCTAGTATTGCTCAAAAACTACTCGCTGGCCAGGCTTTCTTTTTCTCACAGTAGAAGACATTATTGTGAAACTGCGGACACTTCTCCATAACTATTTTCAGTCCTGAAGAGGTGTGACTGCACAAGAATAATTTGATTATTGTTTTTTGGCACTGAACTGTTAAAATCTCTTCAGCACTAATTTAGTATAGCATTAGGATGAGCAATTTTATAGTTTCTCTTTGGGTACATGTGATCATCAGTCTGTACTTTATGAATTCTGCTTCTTTGTGGAGTTATAGTTGGAATGTAAAAGTAAGTGCTCTATTTTTAATACAGAAAAAATCCTGAAACTATTTTTTTACTGTATTCTTTAAATAAGGGGTACACCTTCTGGTTGTAACTAACTTCTGTTTGCTGACAAATGCACAATCTGTTCTTTTTCTCCTGTGCAATTCTCACTTTCACCATCCTTGTACCCATTGTTGGTTTTTATGCCAGGAAGCAGCATAATATTGTTGCTCTAGATATGTGGCTCAAGGTTCTCAGAGCCAAAAGACACGACTGCCATGTGACTTCAGATCTCCTTGTTCAGGCAGTATAAGAACACTGTCAGTGTTGTGCAAAGTGTTCTCTGGCAGATTCTATGACACTTTAGTACATAAGGACATGCTAATTCTTGTTGTGAGCTTGGTTGTTTCTCTATATGTGCAGTAGCCATAGAATAAAACAGCAGATACTCTTCACTTTTCTGTGCTCACTAAAAGTAGTTATCAAAAAACTGCATACAGTTTTCATATTTTTTCTCAGTGGGTGATAGCTGTATGTAAATGAGGGGGAAGTAGCATTGGTTCTTCAGACTAATCCATTTGAAGGCTCTGGTCAAAAGTTTCAGTGTAACTTACTGTGTCTGTTAAGCTCCGTTATTTTAATAGCCACTGGTCAGATGAAAAAGGATAAGTAAAACCAAAAACATGATTACAATTTTAAAAGCACTTGTTCTTGTAAAGCGAGGTTAGAAATACTTGCTGTTAAATATTCACAAAAATTGTCAGTACTAATAATTGTTCAGCTGTTCTGGGGTTTTTGTATACAAAATTGAAATAAATATTTTTTTACATTTAAAATGGCTTGGTTTTCATTATAGTAAATAGTCAGGCATCCATCTTAAATTACAGAGCTGCCAGCTTATTGTTAGAAATGAAGACTTGTGACACTGAGAGAGCAGATTGATTACGTTGGGACTAATTTTGTTTCTTTTGAATTTAATGGAAGTTTGGGGATTATTGGAAAATTCCAGTACTTAAAGTATTTTGGAAAGTTTATTAACAGAGTGATTTCTTAGTAGGATTTGTACCATTACAAAACCCCATCAGTTCAGGTTTCAGAGCACTGGTGATGGTAGATGTGAGTTGCAAATGAATTCCTACCATATGCTCTGTTGCACTTCATCTCCTCAGGGACAGAAATTAAGGGCAATCTACCTGGATGAGTGTTCTGCATTGCATATGTTCTGACTCCATTCAGTGCCTGACTAACTCCACATAAAACAAGGATTCCTTAAGAAAAAGTAGCTTTGTATAAAATATTCTAGCATCTTAAGTTTGGTTCCTTTGTTGCAGGAGCTGTGATCTCTTGTGAATTATTCATGCTTCCTCTAAACTCTGATCGGGTACCATGTAAAAAATTCCACCTCCTTAATTAATCCTAATCAGCAGACTTGTTAACAGGCACATTCTTGAAATTGAATGGTTGAGTGACCTAACTTATTGTTGCTAATAAAAAGGGGTTTCTTGCAGTCCAGAATTAAGATGTGTGAAAGAACAGTGTGTTTAACTTTTAAAAGTCTCTTCCCTCTTCTGTTTTGTCCTCAAGCACAGGCAAATTATATACTCTTGTGTATGATGCTTTTTTCCTGGCAGTACCACTTCTCCTAATGGGGGAAAAAAACACCCTTTAAAATACTGAGCAAACGGCATTCACAGGTGTTCCCCACACTGCGGCGGGAGGGACTGCGCTAGGTGGCGGTGGGCGGAAGTAAAGTGTTCAATCCAGGCTGTAAATGTGATGAAAATCTGCCCTGCCACCCTGTTTATTTTCACACAGACCTTAAAATCGCCTCAGTAACTCCATTGGTAGGAAGGGTATAGGTGGGTATGGTGAAGGAAAGACTGACCACTTTGGAGAAGTTTTGCCTTCAAGTTTTTCAGTTTGGTTTTGTTTGAAAGGGAAGGGGAGAATTTAACCTTTATTCATTAGATATTTGTTCATACCACATGTATGCTGCTCAGGAAAACAACCTAAATATTTGTTCGTGAAATTAGTGACATGTATATAAAAGTCTGTGGAATGATGCCTGAGGAAAGAAAGGAATTCTTTATAAAATCATTATATAATTATAATTATTTAAGTTGCTGGGAGACTATTTTTGTGGAGCTGAAGAAAGCCCCAGTTTTGATCGCTCATGCCAAAGGAGCAGAAAAGAGGAAAGAACATGTCTGATAGTCTTTGTATCAGCAGTCTTTATGGCAGATGTCTTAATTTTTATTTATATATATATATATTAAGGAGCTTAAATTGCAGATGATAGAACAAAGCAGCTATGAGTGTTGTTAGTCCAAGACCAAATGGAGGCAGGCAGCCTTTGCTCCTGTGTAATAATTACATGCTTTTAAATGCCTGCAGGTCAAAAGTAACTTTCCTTTGTTACCCATTGCTGTCTTTAGCATATATGGGTATCATAATTAAGGGTATATACTGTTAAATATAAGAATGAAGAACTGTTGAACCTTTAAGCCTCCTGCTTGTACATAGACCATGGAACTCTATAGGTGTGCAGTGTCTGAAAATCACACAGCAAATCTGAGTGAAACTTGAATGAACGGCTTGAAAAAACGTGTAGGTACAGCTCCCTTTGTGGTTGTGATGTGATGGGGGGGTGTTGCAGTTCATTTTCACTTCTGCTTCTGTGAGGGGTGAATTGTAACGTTTTTTCTTCAGTGCTGCATGACTAAGTGTGAATCACACTTCAGCAAAACATCTGGCTCACAAATACTCATGTTTATGTGCTGTAGCTTCCTGAAGGAGTGTGCAGACATGAAGGACAATCACTTTATGGTGTTGTTATAAGCTGCTAATTGTTTCCTATGTATTAAAAAAGAGATTGGTAATACCTTATTTGTTACCAGATTCCAGATAGCAAGAAAATAATAACAATTCTCAGTTTTCAGTTGTAGAACTGTTTCTAAAGGAATGTCATGCTTTCTGAATAAATACTAAAAATATTTTTAATAAATACTGATGCCCATTTAGTCTTTCAGGAACTGTGCAAATTAGAGAAGGACAGTTTGCCATACAAATTTAATATGGTTTGGGTATCTGTTTATATGACGTGTTCAGAATGGTAAAGCAATTGGGTTAATAAAGAGAAGGTTGAGTATACATAGGACAGCAGCCTCTTGCTGCATGAGAACAGTGATAAATTCATCTCTTGTCCAGTGATAAGGAGTAATTGAGCTAATCTGCAACAAAATGAATGTAAGCAAAAGAATTCAAAACATGTAGTGAACTTTTCTAATAGATGGGGGGTATTCTAGAATTCCCTTTTTAGTCTTTTTGGAGCAGTTTAAACAAAAATCTGGTTAGAGCTGTTGGAACAGGTAAACAGTAAATGTTCTTGCCTTAGGAGGGTGCTGGGTTAGGTGAGGTCCTTCACCAAATTGTTTCTTACAGGGACCACGTAAGAGCTGTCACTGGGTGGGCCACTTCTGTGAATCCATGGATTTTCTACCCATGTTAACATGTTATGGAATAGCTCCTAAATCTGCACAACATTAATGAATATGGAATTACCTGTTCGCTGTTTTAAACTAAGCAAGTATGTATGCAGTTCTGCATCTGAGAAGACATCAGCGTATTCTTTTGCCCAATTAACAGGTGGATCATGTTATTCCTAAAGACTTGGCCATAGTGTCACTCATGTCACAATGCCACTCAACTGGTTCTGTAAGATTTCTCATTGACATTAGTACAAAATGTAACTGGGCAACTTCTGAAAAAAGCTTTAAAATATCTGGTGTGCAAGGGTCAAACCTCCCGCTTCCATTTTGTCCAGCATTTTGAAAAAACTAGAGCTTAGATCAGAGTGGCCTTGATTGTGGAGAGCTTTGCTGTTCAACACAGCACCAGGTACATGCTTATGTAAACACATGAGTTTGGCTGTGCGGGGCCAGGGGTGTTGCAGGGATGTGTATATTGTCAGAGGGCTGTTGGAAGAGGAACCAAGGTAACTGTTTTGCTGTTGTTCAGACAATACATTGTCCATTCCTTTTTCACTGCTGTGTGTATCTGCAGACCTGAAATCCAGAATGAGCAGTTAGCGTATAAAAGTACATTTTTTAACTGGATTGTGTCAGTGAAATGAGTAGGATGGGGTGAATGATCAGGGATGGATTTAATTTGGAAGGTACAGTGGTGATAAAACACTTCTTTAGGCAGTTTCTGCACATCATCATCAGGAAGCATACAGTATATATGCACAGATACAACCTGCCTATGGCTGACCAAAAGTTCTATGACATTGGTACACTGCATGTGTTTCAATAACACATTTCAGTAATGGGAATACTAATTTGCTTCAGTTTTTAAAATACAGTATGCAGACTCTAACAAACTACAGTTGCAGCTGCCTGAAATTAACCATTTCTATTACAGATTTCTGCAGTTCCCCTCAGAAATGAATTGTTTTCTGTGTCTGAGAGTTTAATCTCCACTTTAATGAAAACACCTGTCTTCATCATGCAAAATTGTGTAAGAAGGAGCATGTGTCTATGATAGGAGCAGTATTTGTAACCAGTGCATGGAAGACTAAATTCTGAAATGAACCCTGCTTTTCTGTGTAGTGGAACTTTGTTACAACAAACTGAACATGGTGATGGGTTGGGGCTTGAGTGCTTCATTCCAAATCTTTATGAATTATGAGAGTAACAGACAGTGGGTTTTCTGTTTGGTAGCAAACTCCTATAGAGTTCCTTAGTGTGAGACCTTACCATGTACATTCCTTTAGAAATTGGTTAAGATTTGGTCTCACGTGTTTTGCATTTCAGCTTCACTGACTCTGTGGAAAACATTCAAATACGTCTGATTTGAAATACCATTTGAAATACCAAGCTCAAGCCTGACATCTTTTGAGAAGCAGTCAAGCACTGTGTGGTCAAGCACAAGGTGAGATTTGCTGGGAGGTGGTGTTAGGTGCTGATAGCTGTCTACAGTGTATGGAGGAACCATGTTAGTGTAACACATTCGTTCTACAGTGATGCATATGGGGTTGCTTTTTACTTTACACTTCTAAAATATCACCTCTAATTGAACTTCCAGTACCTTCTGGAACATCTGGATGAAGTGACTAGAGAAGGGGAAAGCTGTTAAGTATGAATATGGAACAGTATCTGTTCAAATGCTGCTGGTGACTTTTCCTCCACCTGGCTGGGTTTCCAGCTGGTTAAGGCAGGCAGAATTTCATTGGCTGTTTTTTGTTGTTTGATTGTTTTAAAATGCTGATTTCTGAAGTAGGATCCAGTCACGAAGCAATTGCCTCACCTGCTGGAAAGTTTTTACCAGAAATTTTTTATCATTTCAGAGCCCAGGCAGATGAGCTCTGTTCTTGCCTGGCTGCTCCCCTTCACAGCTGGCGTCGGAGCGAGCCTTTCCCCTGCAAACAACTGCTCTGCGATTCCCCATTACAAATCTTCCCCATGGCTTTGAATGTTTCTTTTCTTTCTTGCCCAGACAGTTCTAATGCATGTAAAGCATTAGAACAGAGGTCATCATATTTGCAGCTGCCTCATGTGTACGGCACACTGAACTGGTTGAAATTAGAAGTTATTTAAGCATTGCTTGCAAGGCCTGAAAAGGCCACGCTTCGGGCTGGGACGTCGTGTGAAGTGACGTTATTTAGAGTGATCGTGTGGAACAGCAGGAGGTTTGTTGTGTAGGTGGATATGGTTGATGTCCTGAATTTTTAAGAACTGGTGGGGGTTGATGTTGTGGCCCTGCACACTGTGCTGGAGAGCTTGCAGAGTCATTGCAGGCTGGCAGTCCTCGGCGGTGTGCTGGGAGCAGAGGGCCTGATGCTGGTCAGATTTGGTTTCCCCTCAATAGTGTGCTTTAAAGCTTTAGGGGGAATTTTTTCAGACAAGCAAACAAAAACTTAAGTTGATAGATAAAAGGGCTTTTTAATTTGCCTTAAACACAGGCAAAAAATGTATAGACTGTAAGAGTTCTGTTTTTTGACTGTTTTGATACTTGTGTTTCTCTGGTGCTTGTGAACCATCCAAAGTAGGAAAGAGTTGTTTGGCTAAGAGTTTACCCTGGAAGGATTCCTGCAACAGTTTTGCTTAAATTTATCACGTGTAGTAATGTGATTCTGGGAATGAGTCTTTAAGCTGTTTCCTGATCTGAGAAATCCAAGGCCAGGAGGAAGCAGAGATGCTCCATGGCACAACAGGCACACTCCTGAAGAGACCAGAGCGCTTGGAGGACCCATGCCAGAGCAGGTGGTCCCTGAAAAGGACTGCAGCCCATGGAGGACAAGAGCAAGAAGGAAGAGGCAGCACAGAGAGAGCCTGGAACGTGCTTCACACCACCTCTTGCCTCCTTGAAGGGTCCAAGTGTAAGGGGCAGCAATAACAAGGGGGTTGGAGAGGAGTCTGGAGTGAAGCTGAGCCCGGGAATGTGGGAGGAAAGGTGTTCTAAGGTTTGTCAACTTCTTTTCCAAAACTGAATCAGTAACAAAACACTTAGGCTAACTGGCCATAAATTCAGCCAAATTCCCTGAGTTGAGTCTGTTTAGCCCACAACAGTACTTGATAAGTGATTGCCCTGTCTATATCTCAGCCCGTGAGTTTTCTTGCTCTTTTGTCCTGTGTGGGGTGAGGGATGCAGCTGGGCAGGTGCCGGGCTGCCAGCCAGGGCCAGCTCACCACAGGGGTTCAGCAGCTCCCTGGCCCGTGCCGTTGCTGGTACGATGGCATGTGGCAAGCAGGGGGCTTGGAGCAGCAGGTCTGGCCCATGGCAGGTTACTCCTGTAGGAAGTTGCAAGTCTGGGTCTGCTCACAGGTCCCAGCTAAACACCAACTCTGGTTTGGGAGTTTAAGCATCTTTTCTCTCATTCCAATGTCTGCTTTTAGCATGTGAATTGTGGGCTTCAAATCCAGAAATTCTACTGTACACAAATTAATTTAAAGTACACTTTAAAAATACCATTTTTACAACATAGCACCATTGTGATACAATGAGCCATACCTGTTGGCAGTCTTGTGTTAGTTCTGTACACACCGGGAGATGAAATTCAGTTCAAAAGATATTTTCAGTATTAGGCCTGTGCAGCTTTTTCCTTTTCTTAAGAAAAACAGCAGTGAAGCAAGATAGGCCACATTTCTCAACAGCAGGTCAGGGCTCAGACTATGCAGCATTTTTCTTCTGCTATGATCTTCCAGAAATCCTGATGCAGAGGAGTGTGAAGGAGAGAATAATCTGACAACGGCCCTGAGGATTGGCCATGAGTTAGAGCCAAGCATTGTCCCTGCTCCCTGGGCACCCAGGTGCCATGGTTTGCAGGGGTGAGGGGAGAGAAGTCTTGCTGTAAATCATGGGTTCTGAATTTAATTCTAGGGCAGTTAACCCCAAATGGCTCTAATGCCAGTGACCTCTGAGTCTAACAGCATAATTTTCTATATTGCTGTAATAGCCTGCCTGCTGTTTAGCATAAAATTCACTTCTTTACTGGGCCTGCACAAGATCCAAAGCTCTCGAATGCAGTAGTAAGGGTAATTTGGACTGTAAGGGCTAGCACAAGGCTATTGCTTTTAGGAGTGTTTTTTGCTCATGAACAGTTACAACTATTCCTTTTCACACCTAATTTCATAATTAGGTCCCCTATGAATAATTTACCAATTATTTTTCTGCTTATAGTCACTGGACAAATGATTGCAGAATTAAAGCATATGCTGCTTTATACTTGGGTCTGCCTTACTTGCTTTGTAGTATTAAGCAATTTATCTGCAATTTCACTTTGAATTAGTACAACATTTCTGACAAATGCCTTACAGAGTCAGCTGAGCATGAAATGGGAATTTACACACCTATTAAATATTTAACCTATCAGTGATAGCTTAAAAACACATCTATGTAATATGTTCTTAGAGAACACAGTAAAATGTAACTGGCACAGATGCAAAAACTCTGCACCAAAACCAGAGAAACATGACTGGTTTACACAATGTTTTTAAATCAAACAAAAGAGCAAGATGGCAAAATGCCATGAAATGGCTTCAGATTATCAGGTCTTTTTTTGTCGATTCTCTCAGATATTTTTAAGATTTTTCTGTGTACTTGTTCAGGTTAGGCCAACACAGATCCAATTCAAAAAATGCCATTTTATTCCATCTTCTCTTCCACTTGTCTTACTATGCCAAAGCTTGCAATAACATCGTGTATGAGGTTCTCTTTATTGTTTATCTAAGTGCAGTTAGTACTGAAAGCTCCACTCTAAGTATTTTCAGCAAAGTGACTGCCCTTCTCCAGAGAGTCTCAAACCTGAAAGGAGGCTGCAAATGAGTAACGGAGGAGCTGGTGAGTACTGTCAGGAAAAGCACCTGAATGAGCCCTAATGTGGAATTACCTAAATCCACTGAGGAAATGGGGATGTTGCCAGAGGAACGAGGGGATTTGTCCACTACTGACGTTGCAGAAGCTACTTAGCCCATTGTGGGTTTTGCTGTGGCCGTTTTGGAAATACAGTTTGTACACCTTAAAGAATAGGTGACTAAGGTGTGGTGCTCCTCTCTACGTGCTGCTTTCTTCTCACAGGAGTAAGCCCCGAAGCTACTCAGCACCTTGGGAAGTCACACTGTTGGAGTTTACATCTAACAAGAAAGCCGGTCTCGTGTGTGGGATGCTGATTAAGCAGGAGGGGATGAAATGCTCTCATACACTTCAAGGGTAGAGTAGCCTCCTCACAAGCCTGTGTGGCATGCCAGATCTGAAGGATGCAGGTGGGATTGCTGAAGAGTGAACTGAGAGATGTGCCCCATCCCAGTGGGCCACCAGGACCAAAAGGGAAATGCTCTCTGAGACAGGTGGGCACTGGGATGTGCCTCAAGGAGGCTCTTGACCCTTTTCCAGGTGAAAGTTGACCATCATGTAAGCACAGCAGATCAGTGAGGTGGGGCTGGTTTTGTCAGAAGGAAGTTGCACAGTCTGATGTATTTACACTCGAATGGACTCACCCTCTGACTGGCTTTTTTTTTTCTGGCTGAGATTGGAATGTCTCTTTCCTGCTCTTTGAGTTTGTGTATCCAACTTTCAAATTGGCTGATCAGCCTGTCCTACTCGTACTCGTGATGGCTTCAGAGGAAGCTTTCTTTGAATTAGGACTCTGGGATGTGGATCTCGGTTTCCTTGAAAATCCTTTTGCTGAGGGCACCTCTCTTAGTGAACATGAAATGAAAAGTGCTGTAAAAAATATTCCATTCTAGTAAAATGTAGCTTCTTTAAGTGGAAAGAGGAGCATTTGTGGCCCTTCTGCACATGATGAATTCTCCATTTGCAATCTGTGTTTTCAGTAGTTTCACCATGATTCAAATACATGTTTAATAGTTCTGGTTCTACAGCTGACTGAAGGAGGTACAAATGTGTTGTAACACTTTCAGAAGGCGACTAGTGCTTTAGCTTATAAACATTTTAACAATCAATGTTTAAAAAATCAAAAGCATCTCTTAGAGCTATGATTCCACAAGGATCTTGAGGGTGATGGTTCTTTTTTTTGTGATGTATTTACAAAAAAGAAGCAAAAAAAAATAAAATTAACAAAATGTATTAGCTTTGGGTTTAGGCAACTGTCCTAACACTTCTTGTATTCATCACTCAGATAAGTTCACCCATTTTATCATCATGCTACTATTTCTTTTCAATTAATATTAGAAACTGCTTTGTTTCTTCAGATACTTGGATTGGAGCTTAATAATTTAACTGCTCTTAGAAATTAATTATGAATATAAATACAGCTTTTTAAGGATTTATCTCAGTTAATTCTCTTATATAATCTGCTGTTAGATGGATTTGCAACTTTGTTGCTTATGAAAGCCCAACTAGCAGTTCTTTCGCAGTTTGGTTCAGTACTGCAGTGGTAAAAGACTTTGATCTTCATTGTTTTTATTATAAGGTTTTGTAACAACTACATTTCCCCCTACTCTCAGAAACAGCATGTGCAGGTTTCTTTAGCTTGAGAAATTCAGCTATACAGCTTCAAAACATTTGTACGTTTGTAAATCTGTATCTATGAGGATAAATATTTATAAAATGCCATATAAATGCACATACTCTTCTTGTTGGAAACGCCATTTCTAACAGAAAATCCATTGTCTTGCACAACACGTATGGTTTCCTTGGTATTCCCAACTTGATTCAACCCTCCAATCTCACCTTGTTACCTGTATGTTGTGGCAGTGGGTTCCAATATGACAGTTTCTTGGATTGTTTTGGGTTTTTTGCATTAAGTCATTTACACTAGATTCTACTACCTGTACTAGATGTCTGTACTTGGGTGGATGAGGTTCAACATATTTTTCATCTTTCAGTCTTATAGACCCATTCAAAGAAAACGAACAGTGCTGCACACTTTCAAATATACTCAAATGTTAAATAGTGTTTAACCCTTTAGCACGTTGTTCATCCTTACACAGGTCTCGCTCTAGCTCTTCATTTTTGTTTTGCTTGTTAGCCGTGCCTTAGGCATACCTGGCATCTACTGATTTTTCTCCTCTGTTCTTGTCCTTCTTTAAGAGTTCCTGACAGGGGAGCTGATGCAAACTGCAATTCAGGCATCACTGTTGTTAGCCAGAAACTGTATTCGTTAGTAAAAAACTGACATGTTCCCCGCTGACCCTGGCATTCAATGAATGGTGCTGATCTGAAGTCTTCCAGGCAACTTCCAGGTGACATAAGGGACTGTCCACCACCCTGATCACCAGATCCAGTGTGCTGGAAAGAACAGCGAAAGGAATTTGGTAACTGTGCATGAAAAACAGGTAAATTATGTTCATATGTATCTTTCTTACTTTATTTGCTTTTAACTGTACTATTTTTGGTGAGTTGGAGTAATCTTCTTTTGCTGAAGAAAATATTAATTTGCTCTGTAAAGAGTTAATCTCAAAAGTCTAGAGCCAGCTCACTTATTTTTCTGGTATTTCTCAAACTGAAGAAAAGAGCAATCCAGGTGGATTCTAAACGATGGTGTTACCTAAACTGCTGCAAATGTAAAAAGAGGATGGCACTAAACCTGGAGCTTTAATTCTAAAAAGTGTGTCTCTGTACAGGAAAATCTCACTGTTTATTAAAGACAAGCAAGCAAGGTATTTGTAATTTTAAGCAATGTGTAGCTTAAGGCTGTGACTTTAGCTACAGCCAGGTTCTGCAATTTGGAACTAACCCTCACCTTGTTTCTTCTTGTGAATCTTCCTTTTAATGTTTGCTAGACATTGGATAGTTTACTTTTCAGAGCCAAAGGTCTTTGAACCCTTAGAACACAAAAGCTGTATGAAAGAAACATATATATATATATATATTATGTATGTATAATCACGTGCCCAGACTCTTACCATCAAAAAAGAATATCCTATCCAAAGACTTCTCCAGTTCACTGGGCATGGAGGAATTGACTGATCTTGGCTGTGAACTGCTACTGCTTGGGCTGGGGCCTCACATACAGCACATCTGCTTATGTAGGGTTGTATTTCTTCTTCAGAGAGTGGCGTCATTGGTAAAGGAGCAGCACTTGACAACCAGTAAGATTTATCATTTCGACTGGCATAATAACAAACTTGGTTGATATTACAGTAAGCAAAGGGCATGGTATTAAATACAGGAAGACAAGATCCTGCCAGACCTGAAATAATAACAAATTATGAGAATTACTCCACTTCTTTCCAGGTAAGTTGAAAATAGTTGAAAACTCTGGCCAATGTTGATGCAAAACCATGTATCTTAACAGGAATTATGTGATACACAGATATCAAACCTTCCAGGCTCTCTACCAAAATGTCTAGTTAAATCGAAAGAAACTTTTTTTAACAGTAAGTATCTTCCTTTGACTAGTAATATTTAATTGTGTCACCATCCAGTATTTAAACAGGATGTAGTTTGTCACCGTGGGAAACAGTTATGATAGCAAATATCTTAGCTATGCCAACGCTGAAAAATAAATTAGGCAAGAGGTGGCGGCTGGTTTAAAAGGAGATTAGCTATTTACAAACTCATTAGGAGCGGTGAGAAACCAAATGCCAATGATGATAAATAGAAAATTTTTGTAAAGTATGACAAGCCGTTGCTGCCAGTGCATTAAGCTGAAATCTCAGCAGCTGTTCTATTGCCTTCCACAAAGGTTTCAGAGACTTTCAAAGTGAAATAAAAGGATTGAGGGATTTTGTAGAGCCAATCCTGCAAAATTCTCATCAGGCAGACATCGGTGGGAATTTAGAAGTGATTAGGGCATACTTCAGTGGTGAAGTTCTCCCAGACCTGAATTTAGAACAGTTTCATGATGACCTATTTAGTTAACAATAATAATCACTGCATCTATGTTCTGCCTTGAACTTTGTGCATGCTGTATTATTTCTGTAATGCCCCAAAACCCTAACACCTCCTTTAAAGACAAGTGACATTTCTATACAGAAGCTAGTTTTACTACTGATAATGTTCCATTCAGCAAAAGAGCTGGAGTAGCCTGAGTAAGGAAAATGCCTGCAAAAAGAACACACTGGCCACAGGAAACAAGGACTTTATTTTCTTGGAATCTTATTTTCCCTGCTGCTATCAGGCCTTCTGTTACCAACTCTCTCTCCTGGGGAATGTCAAATAATGAAAACATTTCAAAGCAGCACTGCTGTACTAAAAATATCTTTTTATTACTCTTTTAAACACTTTTTTTTGGTCAAGCTTATTATGTCCTTGAGACTACTTTGCCTCTTTTATAATAAAACAACAAGAATTTAGGAAATTTCTTCTGTGCAAATTGCAGCCAATCAGTTTCTCAGGCTGCAAGTCAGGTGGCTTAATTAGACCACTAATTTTAGTCAGAATTGTAGAAGACTCAGAAGAAATGACCCAAGACACCAAAAGGAGTGTCTTGGGGAGAAATTTGGGTCAGTTTTTTAAAAAAAATTAGCTTCTGACTCTCAAAAGCATACAATTTGCTGTACACACGATCCATAATTTTATTTGTAAAGCTTATTTATACTATCCAACCGTAACTATCTAACTTAACCAGCTCTTTTCCCCAAGCTGCCTCTACAGTAAAAGGAGCAGATATTCCAGGGAGTTATTTCAGAGGGACCAAATGAGATTCCTGATTTAGGAAAACCTCTCCAGTGAGTTCAAAGACGGCCCAAAATGAGTAGCCAGGATGAGTGAAATAAGCTACTCATCTTTCCAACTTCTATTCAAAGTTACTCAGAGATAGAAATACCTTTTTCATTCAACTGCATAGCAGCAGAAAGCCACTTTAAATGGATCATAATAAGGCAGCATAACCAAGTTCATTATGATTACTGTGAATTAGTTTTGTCTGTAGAAAATAAGTAATTGATGATTCTATAGGGTGCTCCATTTCACTTGTCTTTCATTGTATAGATCACACTGTATTAGATCTTAACTAGAGAGCAATTATGTACTACAATACATACCAAGATCTTGATTATGAGCTTTCTCTTGTCCTTCCAGGTACAGCAGACTATAGCCAGTCCATAACTTTGGCATCCCCTGTGGACAGAGTGGTTCTCTGTCTGACTGACTGTGAAGGACAAGCAGAAATCCACTCGCAGATCTAATATGGGGGCCTGGTGGTCCTGGGATACCAGTCTGGCCAGGTGGACCTTACACATAGGAGAAAAGGTAAAAAAAATTTACCTGTATGAACATATAGCTCGTGAGAACTTTTACTATATTTAAGTGTTCAGTAAGGAGTTCCTGACTGAATGTAATACAATTTCAAGGGTTGTCATGGGCAATAAAGAGACTGGTAGGCTCGTGTTATCCTCCTTATGGGAGAGAAATAAATTAGATTGCTACTGACTGCTTGACAGTTCGCTTTTCTATTGCACCTCTCTCCTGGGTTAAGAAATGACCTGAGGTGGGCAATGATTTCCCAGCCTTACTCACTAGGACTACTTGTCTGGACTGAATTTGAATCCCTGCAGGAACAGTCAATGCCCTTTCCAAAGATACATATTAAACCATTAATTTATTGAACAGCAGTCACAGTTAAAATACAATTTTAATTACTCGGACAGTTGCACCATTAGCCCTGACTCAGAAATGCACACCTGTTGATATATGGTGTTTAAGCATGTGTGGCTAATTGCCTTTCTGGTTAATAATGGATGCTGAGATAAATTTTCTTCCAACAGGTTGTCCTACATGTTATGAAATCATTCATAAATGTCACTGTCAGTGCTTGAACTGAGGGGGCAAAAAAACTGTCATGGTATCTCGGGCTGGAGGTGGATGTATCCATATGTGAATTGGGGGAGTAGAGAGAAAACAGTCTATACATCATCTTGCACCTCTCCCCAGGAAGCCATGTTCCAGTCTTACCTTGTGGCCCAGTGTATCCTTGCTCTCCCATATGCCCTTGGTCACCGGGTGGTCCAGGTGCCCCAGGTAAGCCATCTTGACCTGGCGGGCCACATGACCCTTCTTCACCTTTTCTTCCTAGATAAATACAAAGGATGCACTTTCCCTTTATATGGCTGCATTTAAAGGTTTATACATTGTTCAGACATAGACAGCATGCAAAGGGCCAGACAGCAGAACTGACATCACCAAGAAATGACACCTCAGGACAGAGAGGTGGAGAACTGCTTTCTGCTGGGAATTCTCTTTACAACTTATTCTTCTTGTGACCACAGTAGTAGCTCAGAGGTGTGACTTTAGTAACAGCAACTGCTGGTAAGGTTTTACATCCTCTCTATAGAATTTGATTTACAGCTGCAATCAAACTACTAACAAACATTATCACTCTTGCAGAATTGCCATCAGTATCTGTACTGTGTAATGAGTTATAACTCATCCTGTATCAGGCCTTCATCTTTTAGGAACCAATTCAGGGAAGTCTTTAAACATGTACTGAACTTCCTGTGAAGTAATGAGTTTATTAGAGTACTTACAGTGGAGACTTTGGGCTCCTCATGGCCTCACCATTTTGTATTTCTCATATGTATATGCATTTTTATACACTAATAGATGATGAGGCGTGACCCTGACAGTAAAGGATACATCTCGTATACATGGCACAGACAGGGATGGTCCTGTTCACTGGAAACTTTAAACGTAATCTGAATTGAACGAAGTTACACTTGTCAGGTATTACTGCACTCAGCAGTGCTTTTCCTTTAGTAATAAGCTGTTTTCAGATGCCTGTGTTTTTCTAGCACCACAGTTGTTTCTCATCAATAGTGTGTGATTCATTCCTTGCAAATGGATTCCTTTGCTATTTAACCTGCAGACTAATTCAAGGTTGTCTCACAACATTTAGAATTTC
Organism: Aegotheles bennettii; assembly: GCA_013398125.1. Taxonomy (NCBI): domain Eukaryota; kingdom Metazoa; phylum Chordata; class Aves; order Caprimulgiformes; family Aegothelidae; genus Aegotheles; species Aegotheles bennettii. Next base: position 262,013 of record VZRW01000438.1, read on the forward strand.
CCCATGCTACTTTTTACTAAATTCATTAAGAAAATCTAAACCAGTCTAAACAATTTGACAGCTTTCCAGTGTTGGTTGCACAGTTATTTTGCCAAAGCTTAAGTACTCCAAAGTTTAGTAATACACCAGTAAAACCTCCATTTTGCCTTCCAAGCAGGAGAAAATTGGAATTCTGCTACCTTAATGAAAGGAAACATATTACTAAGTGCTTCTTTCATAAAACCAGTGCAAGTACATATCATTGTATTGCCTGGTTTTACAGAAACTGTTTTAATGCTTTATATAACAGAAACACAGGAATTCAACCCCAGAAACACCTTCTAGTTAGCAGATCAGTTAAGATGTGTAAAACTAGATCATTCACTGAAAATTGCCTTGTGTTCATTTTCATGAGAGGAGTGACTACTGCAGGGCATCTCCTGAGAGAAAATCAGATAGTTTTTTCTATGGAGACATTGGGTCTCCAGTGCAGCCACCACAAAAACCTTCATTTTCCCAAGTAGGAAATATGTGAAACCACATGAAGGATTCCACTGAAGACACCATGTATAGAGACAACCTAAACTGAAGATACTACACAGACATGCTATATTTCTATGAAGGTAGTAGCAACTCCGTTGGAATCAGGAGTACCAGCATCACCCGTTTTCTTTTTATCTATCAGAAGAATGTTTCAGTCTTTCATCACTTCTTTTTGAGACCTCTTTGGCCAGTTTTCTTCTGTGGTAACTTCTTCGTGTTCTAATAGATAAGAAATGCTACCGTAGCCACTGCTCTGACTTCAGTGTCCTTTCAGGACTTTGGTTAGCAGAGCTTTGTGATTCATTATTCCTAAGTTTTAAAGCATGTATATTTTTAACCTCCCCCAAATATAACCTGTCTAAACCATAGGAGTGGTTTGAGGCACTGCTTTTTCATTTGTTGGTAAAAAGGAAAAATACTGTTTGAAGAATTCTTTTCTCAACAGTGCGTGATGCTTTTGCCCTCCCTGGCCTAGGAAAAGGGAATGAAGTGCAGGTAAGCTCAATTAGCCTGGTGCAGCTATATGGATCCATCATCCTCTGCACTAACCAGCCCACTACAGATCTCTGAGACTTAGTAAGTGTTTAAGGGGAAGAGACAGGGTAAAACATAAAGAAGTAACACTGACACTCTGACCCTTTTCAATTTGTTGTCTAAATGGCTAAATTAGACATCTAAGCTTTCAAAACACAAGCTTACCTTGGGGTCCAGGGTGGCCTATTAGCCCTGGTAATCCTACAGAGCCATCACGTCCTCTTTGCCCTGCTTCCCCAGGGGGCCCTGGGACTGCAGGGCATGAATCATCTATTTTTCCTGGTTCACCAGGGTCACCTAGAACATGTAATAAGAAACTAAATTAGACAGAAAATTGTTTTACAGCTTCCATGAAAAATCAACATAACTGTTAGCTGGTTTTGGTATTCAAGTGTATACTTTAAGTATTTTAAAAACGTGAATTTAGTCTCACTGCTTTTAATTTAACTCTTAGACTTTTTAATTTTACTCTCAGACTTTTAGCACAGCATTTAATAGCATGGCAAGCATCTGTTAGCAAGTGCACGCTAGCCAACATGTTTCAAATACTTGATGTACAGTTTCTGTCTTAATGTGCCCCAAACTGATTTAAATTGAAGCCTAAATCCACCCAACTTCAGCACAAACACCTTAGCACATGTGAAGATTTACAGTACTTTGCCTATTCTGTGTCTGCAGAACCATAAATAATAAGCAGGTCGAAGAAGCCAACCCCCAATACCCATTTAAAATAATTATTGTAATACAAAATAAAGAATGGCAGCATTTTATGTATTGAAAGTTACCAGGAGCTATTGGATATTTGCATTTTGGTTCAGAATTGGATCAATTCAGTCAGATTAAGAGCTCAGAGTTTGTAGTAATCCAGTGTTAGGATTCAAGCTTTGCTTAAATTTTTGGTTAGAAAGTATCTTGTGTGACAAACAAAACACAAAGTGATAATTTGAAACAAAAGTATTTTACAAGTCTGACATGGTAGCATGAGACTTCTCAATGTAGCATTATCACAATATTGGTCTGCTTCGACGTGCTGGCTATTTATGTGAAAAATCTATTAGAACTATGCTGTAGCAATATCTACTATTCCTAGCAGCCAAGCCAAGAATACCTTCTAATAAGCCTGGAATATATCTATACAGAAGGAAGGCCACATGAAAAGAACAATAATCAATAGTCATGAACTTACCTATGGAACCTGAAGGATTTTAAAAGTGAAAAGCAGATTGCAGCCATTGTGGTGCAGGTGGAAGCAAGTTTCAGGCATGTAAATTAGAGCAAAGAATGGAATGAGAAGTGGAATCACTTACATGAGGTGACATTAGAAACAAATACATAGCTTAGAAGTTTTTACACAACTCAAATGAGAAATCAATCAAGTTTTTTTTTCTAGGATTGTTTACATTGTATGCAAGTAAATGTTAGTAAGATTATATATTAATAATAAGATTATATATGAATGGAAAGATCATGGTTACAACTGAGTGGCAATGAGCAACGTGTTCAATAAGTACCTGTGGGACCTCTGGGACCAGGTTTTCCTTGAAAACCTTGGTCTCCTGGTTGTCCTATAGTACCAGGTGGACCCTGTGGGCCATGGATTCCCATAGGACCTGGAAAGAAAACAGTTGTGCTGTTACGTGTGGTTGCAGTCTGAGAAGTTGGACGTATAAATAAGATGAAATCTTGGCTGCTTGAGTGAAAAAACATAAAAAATAAATTCTCAGGACAGCTCAACTCTGTCTCCCAGAAATAAATGCACATTTTTCTTTTCTCCCTGGTCTTAAACTGTATTAAAAGTCATGACTTTTCTTTCTATGGAGATTGGAAGGGAGTGGTGTAGATAGGACTTCTATGCAGTGTGTAGAAGTAGTAGAGTATCTAGATCTCTATTTTCAAACTGAAGAATCTCTTGAAAGGCCAAAGCTATTGATTTGGGGCAGATGTGAGGCTGTTAGTTTGAACACATCTGCGTCTTCCATAGTTTTTTCAGACCCTGCAGGGGTCTTAGAGGTCAAGGTTTGCTTTATCTGGCAGACTCAAAGTTCTACTGCCTTATTCTCAGGATGGTAGGGGAGTCTTCCAACAAATTGTTGGAAGCAGTACATGAGAATCTGGCTCTACTGTGACCTTCTACCCCAGCCTTGCCTTATGTAGAGGTAGCAGGGCAGAGCTATGAAATGCAGAGCCTACCCTTTCTGTCTGGTTCAGTCTCCAATGACAGTCCCTTGTGCACAAGGTTCAGGGCTGGGCATAAGTGCACATGCTAGGTAAAACCATCTCAGATCATACCCTTTGGGCCTCTTCTTCCTTGGTTCCCTGGAAGACCTCTAGCTCCTTGTTGCCCTCGCTGCCCAGGATTACCTGGTGCCCCTCGAATACCAGTATCACCTGGATCTCCCGGCACAAACACAGTCTCTCCAGGAGGACCAGGATTCCCAGGATGACCTAGGGTAAAAGAACTTTATTAATATATGCACAAAGCATAAACATCTAAAAATAGCCATGCTCCATTAGGTGTTTTGCTTTTGGGCTTTTTCCCTGGGATGTAGGACAGCCCTTGCATGTCTTTGGAAATATTAGCATTAGCCTTTGTCCAGGGCAGGAAGACAATAATAGGAATATATCCCCCAAGTATGTAGATTTCTGCAAGAGAAAGGCAGCAAGTTAATGTCAGGTGCATTGAGACACTGTTTCTGTGTATCTATTACAGCGTTACTTACCCTTCTAATCAACATCCCCTATTTCCCAAAAGGAAGTAAATTTTCATACTGGTTCAGATAATACTTAAGGAGTCAGAACAACTTCAAAGAGCTCAATTTGAGGACCAGAATCTACAGGAATTGACTGGATCCCTTGGCAACCCCTGGTTGTAACAGAAGCGAGGTCTGCATACATGTTCACAAAAGAATTGCCATGGCTTTAGCTTTCCCATGGCTGGATGTAGACTGGGAAGCTTTTTGTGGGTTTGCCACCAACGGCAGGCCCCTGGACAATGTGTTTTATCCTTCTTGCAAGGAAGAAAAGCCAGTAATCTCAATTCTGTTTGTGATACTTCTGATTGAGATATGTTGTAGCAGCAGGACTTGTACAGAATTACCATACAGGCCAGAAAACTGAATCTTCAGATCTATATTTTATCTTGCTCAGGTGATCTCTCCAGTGTTCACTTCTCCACTGAGGTATTGATTGGTTTCTTTGTTCCCTAGGCACTTTTATACCTTGTTCCACAAATAGCAACCCAGTGACTCTTGTAGCTGCATGGGCTCTTTACGTGATCAATTTTGATATTTTTGGTTTTAATACCTCTGATGCCATCTAGACCAGGTGGTCCTTGTTCACCTGGAGGACCAGGAGAAGCACTATCAGGAGATCTTCCCATAGGTCCAGTGGGTCCAACAGGTCCTCTTCTACCTAAGGGATCACATTTTACAAAATAAATAAATAAATAAATCTGAGGCTATTTTAGATTACAGAAATAAGTTGCTAACTAAAAGAACATTGACATGTGAAGTCATGGAGGTAGTGTATGCTCTCACTTGTATACTGAACATACCAGTGATTAGGCTACTGAAGACATCTTGTAGAAGTGAATGTTATCTTTAAAAATTTTAAATTATTTCCATAAAATCTACTTAAACTAAAGAATGCATCACCACACATTGGTATATTGCCACAAATAGCTGCCTTCCTCTGAATTCTAACAATGGGAGAAACGATAAAAATGTAAAACGAGAGGGAACTATCAAATCATTCTGCCTGGGACAGGATTACATATTCCCAGATTGTTCCTAGCAAGTTCCAAGCGAGTTCAGCTGTTTCCTAAAAACCTCAGTGAACAAGATGAATTTACTAGCCTTAAATGTACTTTTTTCTCCTAATTTGTAATCCGGATTTTTTGCAAAATTAGTTGTTGGTGCTCTTACACATGACAGGCAGGAAGAGTTACAGGTGATCATCCTCTGCATAACACTTCTGAATAGTTGCATGTATTAATGTTCATACTAACCAGGGGAAGAGCCCTTCTTTTCAGCTCTGCAGGGCACCACTAAGGAGAAAACCCCCTCTTACCTGGGAATCCTGGGAATCCCCTTTCTCCAGGGGGGCCTGGAATAGAAATACCAGGCCATCCAGGTTCACCTCTGTCTCCTTTTGGTCCGAGTTCTCCTGGGTATCCTGGAGGCCCTGTTTCACTTTGACCTTTATAGGAAAACAATTATGTACATAAAGCTTGCAGTGAGTATAAATACAGATGTGCAGAACAGAAATACCAGCTGCAGATGTTGCTCCTTGCAAGCATTGCCTAATGCTATTTTCCTAGTTCTGTCTTGGAAGCTGGATAGAGTTCTTGTTGAATCTGGCCCTATTTCATCTTCTTCAAAGAAAGTAATCTCTTTGCTTTAATGCTGCTCTTCAGGGTTTATTTTATGTGGTGTCATTATTGTCTATAACTTGAAGTATAAACTGATTGCATAGTCCTGAATTTAATTTTCTATCAGCATAAATTTGTAATCTCTAGCTAGACGGTGAGCAATGGTTTTTAATACTGCTTCAAAAGCACCTTTTGAAAGCTGCTTTCAGCAGCACTGATCAGAATCAGTGAAATCCAGGTTCCTCTTAAGTTTGTGGTACAATTCCCATGGACTTTAATGGGGCTGGGATTTCGTAAGTCTCCTTTTAATTTGTTAATTTTTTTACATATAAAAAAACCTGGACACTTGGCTCTACTTTGAATCATCTGCACTGAACATTTTCATTTTATAAACAGGAACTTTGAAAGGTTCCAACAAAAATATGTGAGTAATGGAAGTTTAGAAGTTTTCCCCACAAAAAACTGCAGGTGTGTCATTAGTCACACTTCAGATTGTGTTTTAAAGTTTGGTATCTTCTGGGCAAGACAAATATCACAATAATGCTCATTCAGTCACTTAAGAGAAGACTTTCTGTTCCACACAGGTATTCCCCTTTGTTACCTGGAGCTCCTGCAGAACCTTTTTGACCTTTTAGTCCATTCAAGCCATCCAATCCGGGCAGTCCAGGAAGACCTGAGTGAGAGGTATTACAGGCATGACTGGGTACCACAATAGTTCTTTAAAGTCACAGTTACAAATTATGTCGTCTTTTTTTTCCTGACAACATATTCTGGATCAAGACAGCATTTGCTGAGTTTGATTCTTATCGGCTACTGAAGATGAGATCACATTGCACCTGAGTGCAGTCTTTTTGGAAAGGAAAATGGGAAAAATCTGAAAATAGCAATCATAACACAGTTTCATATCAAAGCAATCCGAAAACAAACCTTTTAAACCTTTAGGTATTTTTATACTGTGGCTAGCAGCAGGAAGCTCAGTTTGAGCTATTTATTCTACAATGCACCTCATCTCTGTGGTGAGACTGCTATCGCTGCATGTGACCAACTCGTGCAAAGTTAGCTGTGTTACCACTACATGCCCAGGTGACTGGGATGCAGATTCTACCTAAAATAACTGTAAAGCTGGGACTTATTTACAGTTTCTATTCCAAATGTAAATGCAATTCAATCTAGGTGCACGAGAAAGAAGCCAAATTTTCATCCAGCTTCTTTTCCCTGGTCCTGCAGATTTCACACAGGAAACTCTGCTTTTTATGCATCACACTGTTACAAAGATTCTTTAAACTGAACAGCAAAAAGTCTTTGAATACAACAAATCTGTAATAGAGATCTATGCTGAAATGTGATGGTATACAGCAGCTCTGTCATTAGTTCACTGGATGACCAGATCACAGGATCATGGTAGTCAGATATAATTTTTGCTTTATAATCTGTGCTTTTTTTAAAAAAAATTGCTAAAACACAAATAGTTAAAACATGGCTTTTTTATCCATTTTTGTAGGTTGAACTAATCCAAGATTGTGTTTGTTGTCTGCAGTAGGAGGGTAAAAACACCTCCATGTCATTAGCACTTTATGGTTTCCTACATTGTGTAGATAAGTGTATGTCTTCACATTTGATACTTCATTAAATGCAGACAGCAGCCTATCACTGGTGATAGGAACAGACTTGGCAAAACTGATGGGTCACTTGGTAACAGGTTTCAAAGAGTTTTCAGGCAGAGGAATAGACTTGGGATGCTTCTTGCTCCAGAGGGGGCCAGATTAGAGTGGAAGCTGATCATAAAGAAGTTCAACAATACTGTTAGTGCCCATTCCTGTCTCTCTTCCACCTTTGCTGCTGATCTCTGACTATTTTCTTTCCCTACCAGTTCCTCTCACTGCCCTGTAGATTCCCAGTCCAGTTGCAGTGGTTTTTTTTCCACAAGTCTGAATAATCTTTGTCTGTCTCCTTTTCCCTGTCTAGCTGCTTCCTGGCATAGAAGATGTAGGTCCTCTGTTTCAGTTCCAGTGCTCCATCCCAGCATGTCCTGCAGCACGCAAGTCTACGGCGTATCCAGAGCATGAATCACAGGAGAATTTATAGCTCTACTTAAGCACACATGAGTGGATATATATTTTTTTAAAGTTTATAAGATGGTCAAATTTGGCAGGGACAAATTGCTGTAGGAACAGCAACACAAATGCCCTTCATCAACTGCTTCACCTGTCAAATTTAAAGGTCCCTAGTTCAAAGCTGGGTTGTCTGAGAAAGGAAAAATAAAAGGGCACTGGAGTTCTCTAACAGACACCCCAAAAATAATAATCCCATAGCTTTGTTCTCAGAAACTGGTGAATAATATTAGCTAAAATTTAACATAGGAATTAAAAGAAGGGGAGGGGGGAATCCAGCCTGTAACAAACATCATGGAAAAATTTTATATCCAGAAGATTGTCTGAAAACCTGTAAGACACTGATAACACAGTCTATGTAATCTCCTTTATCATATGGGATACCAGTAACCCAACCTGTAATATTGTCTATGCCCTTAATTAACTGCTCTTTAACTTCTCATGACATCCTAAGTTTCGGTCCTGCTTTCTGTAGCCTGCTTGTGCTTTGGGCATGTTCCCATTTTCAAATTTATGTAAGAGTTGCATGCCAATTTGGGGAATTTAACAGTGGCATTTAAAAATTATTATGAACTCCTAACAATTTCTGGCACCCCGGTCATAATTTAAAACATTTTTGATCTTTAGCTCATTCAGTCAAGACTGATGGCTTGGTTGACTTGCTTCCCAGGGAATTTCTGATGCATTTGCCAACAATCCATTATAATATCAGCACTTGTAATTCTAGATTTTTGGATTGCTATAGCTCCATATTTCTAGGTACAGCTGAATTGGCTGACCTGTGTATGACCCACTCTTTCTGTGTTTTACAGCCCTATTCAGCTTCTACTCACACAAGTAACTCTGATGTTCTTAATATTACTTGCTTCATGAAGGATTACTCACACGAGTGAGGCTTGCCAGACTAAGCCCTTAACTAGTAAAACTATCTCTGTAATCAAGAAAATGTGTTTATGCTTTGGTAGATGCGGTTTAATTTTTTTTAATCTAAAAGTTCTTCAGGCACAAGACATTTAATGTAAATGAGAAGCAATTAGACTAATAAGGCTGTGTACTTAACTATGAGCAGCCAATTAACCATTTCACATCTAATGCCAGCAACAATATTTATTGAAAATAGCATTAAGATCTATATTCTCCAACTGAACTCGAATACAAATTCCATTCAGTTTTCATTACTGGGTATAATTTCAAAGGTTTTAATCTTCTTTTCACCTATGCTGGCAATATATAGAATCCTAAGGCTTAACAGGCAACTTGGTCTTAATGAATTGCCATTTGGAACTGAACTTTTCCTCCTGCAGCATGTGTGTTGGTTACATTTCCTGTACAGGACTTGGGATAACTTCTGTACTGTATAGAAAAGAAGTGTCTTACCACTTTTTTTTTTTGACCCCTCTCAATTTAGACATCCCTATCACTCAAGATATCTGCCTTTGTTACGGCAAATATTGTTTGCAACAATGGAATGTTCTCCTTTAGATTATGCACCAGCAAGGAATCTGTCATGACAGTTTAAATCAGCACCGCTTATTTACTGCAACCATTCATAAATTGTTTCAATTTTTCATTTAAATTCTCAGTAGTTTATAAGAAACCTTCTCAATTTTTCCTTAGGCAAAATTTGAAAAAGTGAATCTATTGTCCTTTCTAACCATTTATCACAGACCCAAGTGTTATTTTACTGTGATTTCTGTATATGGATCACTAATATTCTTCTTCCTGTCCAGGAACTGGTTATGAAGCATGCTATAACAGAGAGGATACAAAGTACATAGTCGATTACCTTTCTTTATGAAGTATTAATGTAACTTATAATTGCAATATATCATTCTGAGTATAGTTACAGTTAATAATGTTCTTCAAAAACTACTGTATAGATGAATTGCTGTTCAACTTAAACATAACAATCATTGCAAGAAGTGTAAATTAGGATTTGGAGGAAACGTTTCTACATTAAATCCACCAAAAATCAGTTTTTAGAGAAAACAAAACAACAACAAAACCCAACACAAGTTATCTTACCATAATTTGTTAAAACAAATTCGTAAGAAAAAAAACCTGCCCATAGCAGTCAGCTGGTTTTGTAGAGTAACAGTGGCACTCCATGGTGAAAAGGTAGGACACAGCATAATTGAAGTGAAACATCTGAATTACTGCAAATTCCTTTTGTTTCCTTAACTTCTGCTATCAGTTACATCAGCTGAACCAGAATCTGTTTCTACCTTCTTCCTTACTCATTTTAGATTGCAGCCCGCTTTACTGAAGTAACATTTCTGTTACTTTTGAAAGGTGATAGGAACTGGTTTAAGCCTTCTATTAGTTTAAGAGAATACAGAATCAAAATCATGCTCACAGTTGGGCCTTTTCCATTTTCACTGCTATAAGGGTATTTATGTCTGGTGCTGTTACATTACCAGTAGAACTGTTCTGTATACTGTTTACCTTTTCTGCCCTGGGATCCAGCTAATCCTTGCAATCCTGGAGGTCCCAAAATTCCATGTCTCCCTTTTTCTCCAGGTTCTCCTGGGAATCCCTGAGGACCTGTAGCTCCTGAGAGTGGAAAATAAAAATCTGTGAATGTGCAAATCTATTAAATTGTTGATTTGTTTGTTTGTTTTTTCTCTTCATGCAATGCAGCACACTCTGGTAATTGGAGGCACCTGAAAGTCTATGGGAATGTATGGAGAACTGATGGATCTTACCCTTCGAGACTGAGCAGACTATCGCTGCTGTCTATAGGTACTGAAATAGCTTTCAATACAAGTCTTCACATGATCTCTGATTTCTCTAGCCTCCCCCACAGAGGCTTCTCCTCAGCTGCATTTTTCTGTTCCATATCTCTTTTGAGCTGTTACATGGCACTATTTTTTAAACTTTGGCATTACCTGGCAATCCAGGTATTCCCGGGTATCCAGGGTCACCCTTGGATCCTGGTCTTCCAGATTGCCCTTGGATACCTGGTGAACCCTTCTCTCCTGGGAATCCACAGAGTCCTTAAAGAGAAAAATATAATCTAGCATTTATTTGTTTAATGTTGATGGTTCTTCATCTCATTATAAATGTAAAGATATAAAAGTTCAGTAAAGAGTTTCTTGAATAGAAAAAGAATTCTATTCATATACTTCAGATCCTTGCATCTATTTATTAGCAATGAATTATACAGATCTCTCTGGTGATATATGAAAGAGCAGAAATGGCTGGCAAGATACAGCCAAGCCAGGTTTTATTCTGGTAAATCTGGTATGTTCATTAGTGCTGCACTAGACAATAGTAGATTCTACCTGCTATGTACATGCCAGGCATATTGCACATTTTAATGCCTTTCCAACCCCTGGATTTGCAACCATAGAAAATACTGCTCAGTATGCACAGGAAGCAGAGCTCCCTCTCCACTAACAAAACTTGGTGAAAATAAGTTCCTAAGTCCATTTTTTTCTTTAATCAAACAGAGGTACCTGGTAATCCTGGATCTCCGGGATGCCCTTTTCGACCACGTGTACCAAGCAGAGGAGTTGGGTCACCTCTCTTGCCTGTTGAGGTACAATGACTTTCACTTCATACGAGTATACTTTTCATCCACAAAATCAAAGCTGGGCAATGTTGTAAGATCAGATAATTTACTCATAGGTATTAACAAGTATAAAAGGGACTGAGAAAACACAGAATGAAAAATGCTTTGACACAGCTCAGCCTGTCTTGAAGGACTAACTCAGTTTGTGTTTAGTGTGACTCCTGGCAGTATTCATGTAAATTTCCCCTAATCAAAAATAAAACAAACAAACAAAAAAAACCCACAAAAAACCCCCCAAAAAACAAAAACGAACCCCAAAATTATGGGAACTTTCCCAATACTGACAGCATATACTGAAAATAGAAGACATTGCATAAATTCCATAGAACACCTTATTTAACAAAGAGAACTCCTTATATACAAAATCAATACAGCGTGAGTCCATTTACTCCATAAAAAGCTTTTAAGAACAAGCTCAGGACTCTAAACCAGCACACCTTCCTTCTGCCTGTGCTGAAATTCCTGTTTATCACAAAATCAATTAATTCCAAGCAATTTTGCCTTATTTTATCTGTACAAATGTCTGACCTCTCCTACCTATTCATGCTGTCTCCAGCTTCATTGTCTGATTTTGCTGTGAAAAGTTAAGAGGAAATATAGAGTTCAAGTGCTGCTAGAAAACCCCTGCCATAGCAATTTCCACCTTTACTGGCTATTTCCTGCTTTAGTTTTAAGGATATTTTTTCCAGTAAGCTTGTTTTCAAGAATTCTCTATACTGAGCATTGTTCTTTACTTTTTTTGTAGGAATGTATTCCCTGGTTGAGAAGGTCTTGAATTTTTGAAGAAATGGAAAATATAACTGAGAAAATAATTTCTCCCATCCCCTTAATGATTTTTTTCAGGCAGTGATTTAATTTAATTATTTATTAGTTATTAAATTCTGTTTCAGTGAAATTTGGAGTATCATGGATGATACCATTTTGTATTTCTTTGAAACATTCTTTTAAGATCTAAATATTATAGATAAATTTTTCAGAGTAATCTCTACCTGTGCCAGAAACAATATGCCAAGCTTTATCTGTTCAACTCAACAATTTTGCATGCATGGGTATGAACTCTGCCTGATTTGTTACATTACACTTCAGGAAGTTCCAAGAATTCAAAAATCAGAGCCTGGAAAACACTAGAAAATAAGTGGTATAAAATATTCCAACATGATTTATAATTTCTTTTAAAAACTCTCCCTATATATGTGCAATACTATAAATTATTGCATTTTCTCCTCTTTGATAAATTTTACAGATCCATAAGAGTGGATTTTTACATGTGTTTGGAATTTTTAAATTCCATGAAATTTGACACAAATATACCTTCTAAATTAATACGACCTACTTTACAAGGAAAGAACTGTTAAGGAATATACAGAGTGCAAATTTTGCCTTCAGGTAAGTCAGACATGTTTTTGATGACATTCATGTTTTAATTATTTGCACTTCTGTCCTGGTTTTCCTTTTCTAGCGAATACTCACCATCTAGCAGAGCATATACATCCTAACAACAACTTCCTAACTACATTGCTCTTTTGAAAAACGTGTCTATATAAACTCATTACCTTTAGATCCTTTTGGGCCGGTCAGTCCTGGATTTCCAGGGTATCCTGGTAAGCCAGCATCGCCCTGATTTTTTTTTAAAAACAAAATAAAAATGTTTAACATGTGATATGTATAGCAGGAATGATCAGTAAGAGCATTTTGTTCTCTTATGCTGGTAAACAGACCAGCAATCAATATGAATCAAACTGTATCTTAAACTCAACAGAAAAGCATGTGGTCTTTGTTACATGTCTAACATTGGACATTAACACTCCCAAGAAACTGTAGATTAGACTCGCTAATCATTTTGAATTTGTGCTTTTATAGTTTATGCTAACTCTTTTCTAGAACAGCTTAAATTCCCCACAGATGTCTTGACTAATTTGATTTAAAAGGTACCATAAAAATGTACCAAATATTGTGTGTTACCCAAATTTTACCATAAACATTAACCAGAAATGTGTTGTGATATAACAGTAAAAATGTAAAGATTTCTGTATTTTTCCTTTTGCATAATGACCTATAATCAACAAAACACAGATTATCTCTTCAAAGAAGGAAAATACAAGACAAGTCAAGCAAAGATATGTCCCTTTACCAAAAAAACAACTGTGCTTTATTCTTCATCTAATCTCACTACTTAGCATACAAGCCAGGGAAGAATTTTACCTTATATTTATATGTGATATATATGTGCTGTTTTGTATATTTGTTCTTGAGCAATATTCCTTGTCTGGGTTCTCTTTGGTGCAAGTTGTCAGTATGGGCACAGAAGACTGTTTGTCTTGTCTACTGGCTTGGCTGCTCCACATAGCATGATATGGAGAAGCAGCTATATATTAATTTCATAATTGTGCTACTGCTGTGGTGTGATCTTTGCAGCGATTTGTCAATCAGTTCTTAGGAATAATGTTAAAGACTTCACTGTGTGTCCACTTTTTGTCCCCCTGATTAGTGCAGCGTAGCCTGGACTTCCATCACGTGGCAATATAACAGAAGTACAACGCAGTTAGGAGAGAGGGGAGAGGCCCGTTGTTGACTCTGACTACAGTTCCTGCTAAATGTAATCAAAGCATTGAAGTGCTGCATTAAGGAATTTACCTTTCCTATTATACTGACAGTCTTTTCTCCAGAGAAACATCTAATGGGTAGGTACAATGCATCATATTTCTTGGAGGCAGGAGATAACTGCAAAGTCTAGGACACTTCACTATCACTTTCAGTTTTACCTGGTCACCTGGTTGTCCTTGAAAACCCATAATTCCTTTAAAGCCTTTCAGTCCTGGGAAACCCTGATGTCCTGGAAACCCCATCAGTCCAGTGTCGCCATGGTCACCTGGCAGTCCTGGGACACCATTCTTCCCTGGAAATCCTGGTGTGCCTCTGAAACCAGTACTGCCTTTTTCACCTGAGATTATTGCAGAACAAGATAATGATCAATATAGTCAAGCCATTCTTTGTAATTTATTTTTAATATGGCTGTGCTTTCACACTTTGTGTATTGCCTTAGTAACTGTCCAAAGAAACCAGCCTGCTAGTTTAAGAATCTATAAACACAAGGTTGCTGGATGTTACTGCAGCTACAAGTCCAAACCTGTGAAGAACATTAGGGATAGATATCAGATGTGTGTGTATGTAGGGCTTTATTTTACAAACTTACCTCTTTCACCTCTAAATCCATTCTCACCAGGAAACCCTGGTTCCCCCTTTTGTCCTTTCTCAAGACGGATGCTAATGTAGCCACTGTCTCCTGAAGGCCCTCTTTCACCTTTGAACCAAACATATGGAATGTAAGCAAATCCTCATGAGTGACATGTCCTGAAAATTAATTTTAGTGAAGACTTCCCTAACAAGGAAAGCCTTCAAATACTAATGCAGTTCTCAGTTGCTTCAGCAGGCTAACTGCTAACAGAATTTATCTTTCTCTTGCTTTTCAGTTAATTCAGTAGTAACTCAGGTGATGTTAATCAGAATTATTCTCTGCTTGTCTGGAATATGAGGATGGCAATTGTATTGTCCACTCCACAGTGTACTGTCTGTGACTGCACCTTGGAGATGGTTATTCTCTTTCCTGTATTAATATTTAGAGAGATTATTTCCTGTATGTTTTACCAGGATTGAAGAACACAGATAATACGATAGAAAACTTGAAAAATCTAAAGTTTCAGATGTGTACAGGACAAAATTCAAGGTTTGCTTAAGTGATCTTACTCTGTTTGATTTAGTGGTAAATGTACCTATTGATGTCAGTGGAATTAATTTTTCTTTAGTTGTTTTTCATTATGCCTTTGCGAGACAACGGAATTTAATTATCTCTGAAAATAGATGTGAATATACCCTCACAACAAGAAGAAAAAGTAAATATATTCCCAACACAGTAGTAACACAACAAAGCATAGAAGTAACATAACTACAGAGTGAAGTGGATTTTTACAAACCTTTTATTCCTATATCTCCACATTCTCCACTAGGCCCAGGTGGACCCATTTTTCCTTCTTCACCTTTTACACCGGAGATTCCCATTGGGCCTTGTGTTCCTGGGAGTCCTGGGAATCCCTGGGGTCCTTGAATCCCTTTGCTTCCTGGTAATATTAAATGCTTTATTTACATATTCAGACTGCTATGCTGTTGCTGTCATATTCTAAGGAAGAGTATAAAGCAAAAGGCAGGAAGTTTAGAAGGACTCCTTATGAAAACAGCAAAGCTAGAGAACCAATAGTTGCAGGATGGCTTCATGTCAAGATCAAACTTGTCTTGAAATCCAGATTGCCTTGAAGCAAACAAACATCTTCCCTTTCTCTGCTGCCACCCCCTGGGGATTTAGGCTGCACTTACTGCTAAAGCAGCTATCCCCAAAACAATTTAAATATGATGCATTGCCTAAGACACCACCAGATTTTGCACGTGGCTACTGGAAATCACAGCTCCTACTGTCCAGATGACAAACAGAGGAAAACAGGATTTTGCTATAGTTACTCAGAACTTCTGCCCATTAGCCAGTCATGATTTGGGACAAAGGTCGCATTTTTTATAAGTATTAGACATAATGCGAAGCTATTTCTCCACTTACTCATAAGCCATACTATCAGACTGCATCAGTAAAGGAGATAGTCTGGATGTGATAAATATATTGTTCTTGTTATAACATATTACAGCAACAACCTATTACAAATAGTCAGGAAATAATACATGGAAATATGCCAGTGTTGTAAAACAACTAAAGCATCAGGATGCACCAAGATGCATCAAACTGTTTCCATCCCTTTGGCTTTATTATAGTACAAAGAACAAAGGATACTATTGTTATTGCCTCTACTCGCTGCAGGGTCTTATTCTTGAAGCTGGAAAGGGAGGAAGGTGCAAAGTACTTCCTAGCTTTAACAGCAGTAGAAATAGCTCCCTCTACAAGCGAAGTTATAGATGAGGTGGTTTGCAAGATGTTTAACGTACCTGTTTGTCCTGGGAAACCAGGTAGTCCTTTATTGCCTGGAAGTCCTGGAAGTCCTCGGGAGCCTGGAGGACCCGGGGGACCTTGTGACCCAGGAGAGCCTTTGAGACCTTTGATGCCAGGTGGCCCAGCTAGTCCCCTGTCTCCCCTCTGACCTTTAAAGCCTGGTAAGCCTGAGAAAAAGAGCTTTAATTTATCTGTGTAAATGCAAGAAAAGGGTTTAGCAATTGTATCTAAAATGTAGAAATTGATAGATTTTGGTATAAATTTGAATATCATCAAACATGGCAAAATAACTTGGAAACTTTTCTACTGTGCTGGAGTCTTGGCTCTGCCTAGATTTTTCACTTGGAATGTTTGTTTTCTTGCATTTCTCTAGTGAGAGACGTATCAGTAGAAGCACTCTGTTAAAAATCCCTAGTAATTTGTAAATATTTTTAATATATATGTCTCCTAGCTCTCCCTAAATAACACTTCCGTTTAAGAATAAGATAAAAGTATCAGTAGTGACAGGAGCTCAGTTAAGTTACTCTGGACAACAGAATAAGAGAGAACTCTTCCATTTATTACTTGACAGCGAATACACTGTGATTTAGCCAGTTAAGAAACAGTATGGAAATGGAAGGCAAGTTGGGAAACGTCTGAGATGCACACTATACATTACTTGAGTTTAAAGAAATGTGCAAAACATAATGCACACCCCTACTAATGAGCAGCCCCCTTGGAAATATTTGTCATGCCGGCCACGAAAATCATGTGAATAAATCTGCAAGAAAAGATGCACAAAGCTTAGAGCTGTGAGGCAACTTGATGGATGTTGTGTACCTGGAGGTCCTGGTAGGCCCGTGACACCTCTGAGTCCTGGTGGCCCTGCTAAGCCTGTGTCACATGGTGGACCAGGGAAGCCTGGACAGCCTGGTGCTCCTATATCACCTTCTGGGCCTCTAAAACCTTTGGCACCTGGAAATCCTGGGGTGCCAGGCTGTCCTGGAAACAAACAACATTGTGAAATATTTTACTTACATTACTCACCACCCTTCAGAATTTCCAATTGTAATTTTTAACTTTACATGTTCAGTTATTGTAATATCCTACTTATCCTCTAATTTTTGCATAGTTTGTGAAAACTGATGCTATTTTGCAATTTAGAATTGGCTGTTGTGGAGATCTGCTTTCTTGAAGGAACAAATACAAATTCAACTCTCACTTGTAGATGAGGATGACTTTATGGCACAAAAAGCTAGTTTCTGTTGTGTAGGAGCAAAATGGAAGGACTTCACTGGCCTGCACCAGCTAGGCAGCACTAGGGTCAGTTCTATAGGTGTCCCCTGCACGGAAGGGGAGGGGGGTGTCTGCTTAGGGATGGGCAAAAAGAAGACCTATAAAAGGAAACGGCAATATCCACTATGAAGCGGGAAGAAAGCGGAGACTTCTGCAGCAATGAACAAAACTCTCCTGCAGAAATGAGGAGTACAGTGCCCAAGATGTCGAGGATTATATTGTATAACTCTGGGCAAAGAAATTCACTCCTCTCTCCCTGAGTGTTCTCCTACCTTTTGCCAGTCTTCACAGACTAGACTAAGCAGTCTGAGGCAGGGACCATCTGTGTGGCAGAGCAGGAGGCCCTAAGCATAGAGGAGCACTAGGCAGCAAGTAACAGTAAATAAGAACAGGAAGCTGCACTGAGTAAAGGCATCTTCTATCTTCCTCAGTGACTGATCAACCGTAACTGTAAAATTGTAAACATAAAAATAGGGTGTACTGTTCACTGTCACCACTATGGATGCAGGTAGAAGTAAGTTGTTGTTTTTCTATCTGAGTCAGGACTGACTTTCTTCAGATTTTCTCCTTTGAACACACAGAAATGCTTCATAAAAACTGGCTCGTACCTCGAAGCCCAGGAATGCCTGGATCACCCCTTGGTCCTTGTGCACCAGGGGGTCCTGGAATTCCCCTGTTGCCTGGGATTCCTGGAGGACCATATGTAGTATCACCTGGAACACCCTTCTGACCGTCTATGCCAGGTGGACCTGGGGGGCCATGTTTACCATCAACTGTAGATCCTCTTTCACCTTCATCACCAGGATCACCAGCTTTGCCCCGAAAGCCTGTTGATATGATTTTTAAATTCAATCAGGGCATAATTCAGAACTTTTTTTTCCAGAAGCGTGGAAGGTTATAATGCAAATTTAACCAGAATTAAATTACTGGTTTGCAAAAAAAAAATAACATCATAGATTAAATTCCAGCTTTTTCATTTACAGCTACTGATACATGAGGACTAAAGGAGGTAACTACTCCTGTGGGAAGTAACAGTGGTTTTCCTTGGGGCAGCATGTATCTCGGGTACTGTCACTCTTGTCCAGTTCAATCCCTTTGCTGAAATGATACTAATTATACACAGTTTTCTGAGAGTATTCCTCTCTGGACACTGAGCTCAGGTTACTGCAGCACCTGAAATTCTGGAGGAAAGAAAGGGAAATTGGTAGAGATTCTTCTTCCATTAGCTTTTGTTGAAACGTGCTTTCTATTCTATTCTATCATGGTAGCTACCTTACCCTGCATGACTGCATTACATCTTGGTCAGCAGGTCTCCTGGATTAAGAAAAGCACAATTCACCTTCTGGCCCAGGGATTCCTGCTCCTGGTCTGCCTCGATAGCCTTTTTGCCCATCAAAGCCACTTGGTCCAGGACGACCGGGGAGTCCTTTTAAACCCTTTGGTCCTGGAAACAGAAAGAAAATATGTAAAAAATGGACAGAACTCTAAAATGTGTGATCTAAGGAAACAGTATTGCATCTTCATCCCATGCAAATTCATGTACTTTGAAGGCGAGTGGGTTTCATCTGCTTCTGACATTTTGGGCAAGAGCTGCCACCACCCAAGTCACAACCAAATGCATGGTTGCTGCTTTTCTAAATTGACTTGTTCCCTAATCCATAAACAGCAGCCTGCAAATCACTGGAGTAAATTAGGGAAAAAAAATTCTCCTGTAATATTTTAATGTTACTGAACATAAACAATATTAACCTAGTGAATGGCAGGTGTCAACTCAAATTCTTATATTGTCCTGTGTTATATGCTGCTTCTGGAATGGTGTAGATGAGCTTGATATGCTAATCCCTGTTCTTTAATGTCTGCATAAATTTTAATTACCACCCACAATACTGATGTCAGGGAGTTGTGTAGTACCATATTAAGGAGCTTGAAAATCCAGTATCTCCATTTGTTCTGATCAGGAATTTCTCAGGTATTTCACCTTGAGTACTGTGTTCAGTTTTGGGGCCCTCACTTCAAAAAAGACATTGAGGGGCTGGAGCATGTCCAGAAAAGGGCAACAAAGCTGGTGAAGGGACTAGAAAATACATCTTATGGGGAATGACTGAGGGAGCTGGGGTTGTTCAGTCTAGAGAAGAGGAGGCTCCGGGGGACCTCATCGCTCTCTACAACCACCTCAAACAAGATTGTAGTGACACGGGGTTGGTCTCTTCTGCCGTGCTTATAGTGAAAGGATAAGAGGAAATGGCTTTAAATTGCAACAGGGAAGACTTGGATTGGACATTAGGAAAAATTTTTTCACTGTAAGGGTGATTAGATGTTGGAATAGGTTGCCCAGGGGGGTGGTGGAGTCACGGTCCCTGGAGGTGTTCAAGAGGCATCTGGATGATATGGCACTGGGTGATATGGTTTAGTGGTCATGTAGGTAGGCGGTTGGACTGGATGATCCTGAAGGTCTCTTCCAACCTCAATGATTCTATGATCACAAGAAACATTTTATCTGTTCCTGGATGAGTTCTTTGAATTTAAATTAGGTTGAACAAGTTGAAGTAGTGGTATAATAAGTATTCAGATTTCAGGGCTCAACTGCAACTTGCCATGAGCAATATCACTTTAGAAATTACAGACTTGCAGCATATCTTGCCTCGCACACCGTTTTTTTTTCCCTTTGTGTCCAGATGTATGTATTCTAGGTCTTAACCAGCTTCAGCCATCTGCATATTTTACAGACTCTTTCATGCATTTTAATTGAGATACAACAGAGTTTCAAGCTACCTTTACTTAGTCATTTCTATGGAGGCAGCCCACACACCTTTTGATCGTGCAAACTGCAGCTGCCTAGCCCTTGGTTCTATTAGATTACTCCTGGGTATTTGCAGTTTTACATTTTGAGACATGTATTTGTTGAAAAACTATAATAGTGTATCTTTTTGGGATAGCTTGGTTTTTTAATTATTATCTTAAAATTCCATTTCAACTAAAAGCAAAAACTCTCCCATCTGTAAACGTACCTTGAACACCTTTAAAACCTGGGGGACCTGGATTTCCAGGGTATGGTAACGTAATGAAGACAGTCTCACCTGAAGAAGAGGGAGAAAGAAACTGGCCTATTTGATTTTAGAATAAATGGGGTCAAAATTTACTGTAATATTTCTGTAGAACTAACTAACCAGATGTGCAAAGGTGAAGAGAAGGGACTGTTTATGCACAGTTATTTCCATATTACTTAGTTTGATGGGGAATCTTAGAATATATTTTTCTTAACTTATTTTGTATAGAATATTAGTAATGATTTAAATTGTTGTCATTACATCTTATTCTGTAAAGACAAATATTTATTTTTTTACTTGTTACAGAAGTTTGTCTTTACAATAGTCTCTGTTGCAAGAAGTAATAATATTTTCATCTCAATTCTATGTACATTTCTGGTTCCTATATATTGCTGCTATCAGTGTAGATTTTATTATTATTTTGGTAGGGACTTCTTATAACCAAAAAAAGCCAGATCCAGCCTTAAGTACAAGCTGTATTTTCCTGTTTCTTCAGCAAAAAAAGCCTTGCCTTGCAAATCCTTACACTCAGGAATACTCTTCACTCCAGGAAATAACTCCTCTGATACTGTGCAAGTGGCACTTTGCAGGTTTAAGGCCCATAGCAATTCATATCCTCACTAGTGTCTGCTGCTAAATACTGACAGTGTTGTACCTTTCAGTGGCCATATTTCACTTGACCACTGAGCTTGTCAAAATTGATTTTCACTATAAATTAATAACACTGTATATAATACATATGAAATTGTAATGGATGCTACCAAACATGTATCTTATTTGGTTCTTAATGTAAATATTCATAATTACCTTTCTGGCCCTTTGGACCAGGTGGCCCAACACTACCAGTATCACCAAAGTCTCCAGGGCTACCTCTGGCTCCTGGAGGGCCGGGAAACCCCAAACCAGGCAATCCCATCTGTCCTTTCACTCCAGGAAGTCCTGGGACCCCAGGGAATCCTTTATCACCTGGCAGTGATACTCCATAATCGCCCTGAAGGAAAGAAATTGTTGATAAGAAATAACAAGACCTAATTTCTTTCCTCTCCTTAATTATAAAAAGTCATGTTAAAGAACATTTTCTCCGTATCTGGAGAAACCACTCTTCCACAATTAAGTGACTACATGGATTATGGTAGTAGTTTTAAATATTCAAAGACAATAGGACAAAGAGTAGAGTTTTGTGCGGTTTTTTTCTTCCTGATCCCCTAATATTGGCACACAGTATATACAGAAATTACATTCAGGAGTATCAAAATAAAAAGTAATACTTCCAAGGAAATAACTTTTCAACAAACACAAACTATGATTTTTGATCTAGGCTAATGTAAAATGAAAAAGTGATTAATCTCCTAGGCATTTGTAATAAAATGTTACTTTTTATTAAGTAGCTAGCCCTATCATAAGGTGATATGTTAACTGAAATGGAAAAAAATTCTGAGAAAGTCAAATGTACCTCAGCTCCTTTTTCCCCAGGCAATCCTAGTTCCCCATCTCTGCCTTCGTTACCTCTTTGGCCTGGAAATCCTGGAATCCCAGTAGGACCTCTTTCACCTTTTATTCCTTAAAACAATTTTTTTAAAAAAATTAAGTATAATATTTGCAGTAAGTTTGGGTTTTTTTTATTTCTGCTCAGGTAAATGCTGGGTAACCATTCATCATATCTGTATGATAATTTCCTGTTCTTTAATATGAGGTATTTTAGGCTTAAGAAGGCAGTGTGTAGTTGGACAACTCGAACATCTCAGTCTCTCTGTAAAAGACATGTTTACAGGCACCACAAGAATGGCTTTGGTTCATACTATATACAGAGCTAAAGCATTTTGCGATTGAAATCAGAGGTTTATTCTTTGTTTCAGTGAAATCAGGATATAGCAATGCCACATGATGCAGAATATTTGCATCAATATTCCCAAAAGTTTTTTCATTTTTCTTTTTTTTTGCCCCTGGATGTCTCTTGCAGTGATATTTATTAAAACATATTTTTTGCATAAAGGACAATAACACTATTCTAACACAAAGATTCATTTTGCTGTGTCAAGAAATCATTTGTAAATAAACAGTAAATGGTTTGCACTGCTCCAACATCTGTAAACAAACATAGGCATCCAAAGCTAAGTTAACTTTTCACAAGCAATAAATGGATAATCTTTTGCCTGAATTGTTGTTCTTTGTTTCTTTTGCTTTTGCAAATCATAACCATAACTGCAGAGAGGTTTTGATCTATTTAATTACAGGAATTTTAGTTGTACAAGTGGTGGCCTATTGCCTCCCTGCAATGCTTGGTCAAGCGTAAATTTTAGAAATAGGAGCAGGAATCTGAATAGGCATTGAGACTTTCAGTTTCTGCCAAGAAGAATGTTGGTGGTTTAAGTTTGGATAACAACTGGAATACTGGCATATGATACTGCAGAAGGCGGCTTCTGTATGGTAGTATTTCTTCATTCTTTCACAATATTTGTATTCTGCTTAGTCTTTGCTGTACAGACCTCTGTAAGACTCTGATTATCAATCATATGACATGAAAATTCATTTGTTAGCATTAATAACAAGCTGTTAAAACTGTTTTATGGCTCAACTACAGAGTAAAAACCATGAAATTTTGTGTTGAGCAAGAAATGAATGAGATGGTACCAAGAAAGCAGTTTGGATATACATGACCTCTAGGCTTCAGCAACTTACTAAATTACTTTATTAAAGAGTAGATTAGTATCATTTTCTCACGCTATTGCCTAAGCGTTGTATAGGGAAAAAAGTCTAATGATAAAATGTGTGTTTACCTTTTATTCTAACTCTTCCTGGATCACCCTTGTCTCCTTTTTCACCATGTGGTCCAGCAGAACCAGGTAACCCCTTACCGTTAACGAAAAAAACAATAAAATGATCAGTTATCTCCAGCAAGGAATCAGTGCAGAAATCTGGGGAAACTAGGGCAAAATTAAATATCTATCTCTTGCTCTTGCATTGTTTCCCAAAACCAGACCAATTAAAGTATCATGCCAAAAGAAAAAGCTTATCTCTTTTGATGTCTATAAAGAAGCATATGAATGACACCTGGCCTTTTCAGCCTCACTCTGCCAAATGCACAGATACACAACTAAAAGAAACAGCAATGCTAGAAGAACCAGGTCTGTGGCTGTATAAAGCTGTGGCTGTAAATGCAAGAATATTAAGATGCAAATGATTCACAAACTTTTTCCATTACAGACTTCAACTGACAATCTGCTGAGGCTGCACAGGAAAGGAATCTCTGGAGTGTGGTGGCTGCTGGATGAGGCTGTCCTCCCAGAGGTGAACATGGCAGTAGGTAAGTGATGCTTTTTGCTGAGTGAAAGCCTACAAAGCTGCCAATAAAAAAATTTCATCTACATCTAGTTAGATACCTAGTACTGGCAGAAGAATCCATGACTTAACAGGTTTAGAGGGGAAAAGAAGTACTTTTCTGTATTTTTATGCTGATTTGTGCTGTAGTTCTCCAAGCAGAGAGCAGTTTGTGTATCATTGGTGAGGGTTTGATCTTGCACCAGTACATGTGGGTAAATGTGTTTTGCCATGTGACTTTTACATAGAAGGCCACAAAGGCTAACAAACTGAGGTGTTATTTAGCCAGTTTCCTCTGCTATTCAAAATCTTTCACTAAGGAAAAGGTGGAGAAAATACAATTTATAAAGTGATTGTAAATTGTGATAATTGTAAAACAGGCAGGAGACTTCTGAAAAATGTGGTATATCTAAACAAGCAGTGACTATTTGTTGATCTTCAAGTTGGCAGTGACCAGTTATTAGTGTCTGAAAAGTGAAGTGAGATATTTGGGAAGAAAAGAGAGCAGAAAAATGGAAAAAGTATACATATGTAGGAAACTGATTAGACCAAAACACTTCTGTATTGAAGTGAATTATTTCTTTCCAAACTGATCACTTTGTCCTTGTTTCTCACTTAAGTAACCTAAGAACACCAAAGTGTTCAGGACAAGGCTTCAAGCTTTACTTCAGAACCACAAGGGCTAAAGCATATACTTTCAAAAGTAACAAAAGGGTCAAAATCTTGCATAATCCACTTGGGTAATAGGATTTTAAGAAAAGAAAAATAAAACCAGCCAGCTTGTAATGGAACCACTGGAACTAGAATGACAGAGCCCCTCCACCTCCTTCCTTCAGTCTCACAATGCTTTTTTGTTGTTTTTTTTTTTCTTTTGAAAGAAAATGTTCTGGGAACTTTTAAGCAATTCCTCATGTGAGAAAGAGTTTTGCTATCAAAACAAAACAAGACCTCAAAAAACCCCCCCAAACAAATAAAAAACCCATAATGGAACAGTCATAAACCCAAGTATATCTACCTATATTTCTAAAGAAATTGCTCTCACGCACAAGAAAGTATATTAAAAAAACCACTCTATTTGGCATCATTTTGGTATGCAGCACCCTGGATGTTCAGTCAGCTTGCATGACCAGAACCAGTGGAACAAAATCACAGCAAGTCAAATAAATCATCTTATAATGTTAGACTAAGGCAGTTAGATTAGGTGGTGTTTTGAATTATCGCTCATTGTGGGGAATAAGATAAACTATATGGAGCACATTAAAGAAAGTAAGTCCATTTCCAAAAGTAATAGCTTGTTTCACTGAGTTAGGCAACAAGCACCACGCAGTAAATTATTGACCCAGGAAACATCTAGGTCTTGAGCTCAAATTTATTTTGTTTGTTAATCCTGCTGACAGCCAATATTAAAGCAGAAATACACATCTGACCTGAAGGTACCTTTTAAATGTTTCTTAATTATTTTCTTCCCCACACCTTGCTATGGAAATCTTTATAAAATTTTTCCATGAAAAACTGGATGTCAGATTTGTTAACACTGGAACAAACTGGTCTTAGGAAAAAATTAATGTTGTATGCTGATGTCAAATGATTTGAGTACTAAGAAACTTTACTACCAGAAAGCTCATTCAGTTTCTGCTCTTGAGGAATTTGAAATTGTTACATTGCAAGGAAGCTATTCAAGCAAATGAAAAGTCTGTTTTGGTGCTTATAGTAATTTTTCCTTCTAAGAACTATTAAATCAAGGGCAAAGTTTTTATTCCACTTCAGCTTCATTGCTAATATGTATGCATAGAGAGACAAGGTATTGCGTATAGGGACTGATCTTTGTGGAGAACAAACTTTGGCTGAGTAGTGACTGAATATGGGAGATTAAGAAGTAATATGGAACAGTAAAGGGAAAAACACTAACAAAGCAATGCCCTTCAGACTCTGTGAGAGTGAAAGACTATGTTCAGACCGCCTCATAAAATAAATTAAGCATATCAAATAAGTTCAGCTTTTCAATTAATTTCTAAAAAAGGAATAAAGAAAATTACTTGAAATGCCTTTTTCTTCAGACCCTGCCCCTCACCCCACGTGGATGTTTGTTTAATCATATCCTGACCTGCTGACATCATGCAATTCTTTGCCTTCATAAGGTTTTGCTTGAAATGCTTTCCTTCGAAATAACTGAAAAATCATCTTCTGTAGAGCAATTTGTGCATCTACAGTGTTTTCACGAAAAACAACAGTTATTCAATACTAAAAGTAAAAACACATCAAAACAAGATGAACATAGACCAGCTTTCCTAAGCCTCCTGACCACCCCATAAACACAGCATGGTCCCTCAGTGTAAAACTCTGCGCACTGCTGCATGTGAAATCAGATTGAAGCTAATAAAATGCATTCTTCAACAAGACTGTAAATAAGCAAGAGTAGATAAAACTTTCAGATAGCTTTCCAGAGCAGTTCCTTCACAAAAAAAAATATTTATTTAAATGTATTTATTTAAATAAATAAATAAATGTTGCTTATTTACTGAAATTCACGGAAACTACTCACAGGGAGCCCTGGTGATCCAACTGCACCAGATAAGCCTGGATCGCCCTTTTCTCCATATCTTCCAGGATATCCCATTTGTCCTTTCTTTCCTTGAGTACCTGGAGGTCCTTGCATACCACGGGGACCAGGAGGACCAGCACTACATGAGCAGAGGCCTTGATTTCCTATGTGAATGCATCAAAATTACATAGGAACAGTTGCAAAATTAATACACAAAAAATAACACTGCCCTTTTTCTTTGTGTGAGTAGTGCACAGACCATTTTATCTCATTATGGCCTTCAAATCAGTGAAGCATTATCAATCTCTTTTTACAGTATTGAATAACTGCTGCACTGACATGACTCTACTGACTTAGAAGCCCCAGTGCCAACAGGCCACTTAACTCCACAATTCGATGGCTCTTATCCTCCAAGTTACCATAAACTTGCAAATTCAGGTCTGACATATCTGGCAAAGGTCTCGTATTCAAATTGTTGCTATCCAGGCATGCTTACCTTTTTCTCCTTTTTCACCTTTTCTTCCTGGAAGGCCTATCTGACCTTTTGCTCCAGGTTCTCCAGGGGTCCCTCTCTCAGTGCAGATTACACCTTTGAAAAAACAAATTGTCCAGCTAGTATAGATCAGGTTGACTGTTTCCACAGCTTAGGTCATGCATTCTCCTCTCTTTTATCTTCTTATCCTTATGTGAAAAGCTAGAGATCTTATGAAATGCTTTATAAGTTGTTGCTTTTAGATCATACTACAAGAGTCAGTTTGGCTAGAGTTGATGTTGATACATTGTTTTTCCATTCCTGTTACTTCTTCCTTTTTCCACTGTAGAATTTTGTGACTCTTGCTTCTTTACTAAAGGATTCCTATTTGGGTTTCCTCCACAGTTTACGGTGTTTTTAACTTCTGGTGATATATTTTTAGGGACATTTTTCATATATGTTATGTTGTGGGTTTAAATCACCCAGAAAACTATTAAAATCTTGACATCTCAGATTGACAACTAATAGAGAAAAACTTGTTTTCTACATCACATGTAAAGTTGGATATATCTGCCAAAATGCACTTTTCACCTCTATGATTTTTGTAAGACCAACAAGAGCAATTAATCTATTAATATGCAAAATTATATTCTCGCCACATAAATTGCTGTTGAACCTACTGGGTAGTCCAGGTAAGCCTTGTCTTCCTGGCTGTCCTGGTAGGCCTGGTGGTCCAGGAAATCCAGGTCTTCCTGGGATCGATTCACCTGTTCCAGGGAAGCCAGGGTCACCTTGAAAACCTTGAGGTCCTGGTGCCCCACTTACTCCTGGCAGACCAGGCAGACCTATAAAGAAAATAATGGTATATGGCCCATACAGCTTCATAGTAATGACTACTACAATATATCAAGGAAGAAATTACAGACCATTCAGAACTGTTCTGAAGAAGAGCTTCTATACAACAAAGACTTAAAACTAAATCTTTGTTTTCCAGGATTCCCAGGAAAAGAGGCTCCTGCTTTATACCTTCAAATGCTGCTTTTCCTCTACCCCATTATCTCACTTCCACACATCCCAGTTATCTAGTTCCCTACAGAGAGCAAAGTCATCCTCATCACCTTCTTTTTGTATCTGTTTGAGATGGAGAACAGAATCATTGAGCATAGAACTCCAGGTATAGCCATACCATGAATTTACAGTGCACAGCAGCACTCTGCTTTGTCTTCTGTTCCTGTTCTAGTAATTCCTAACGTTCTGTTTGGATCATTTTGGTTCTTTTTTGGCCACTAAGTGCTGAGCTAATACTTTTACTGAACTCACTGTAGAGCTCAAATCCCAATATTGGTGACTTACATCAAGCAAGAACACAGACCAGTTTTACTTTAGCTGCTTTCTCTCCTACTAGTATATAGTTCACCTTTTATTCCCTACTTCTCTTACTTGTTCCATCCTCTCCTGGTCTTCCCAGTAGGCCTGAAGGACCAATTGGTCCAACTGACCCCATATCACCAGCAGGACCTGGAAATCCAGGATCTCCTCGTGAACCTACACAGAATTACAAAAACATGTGAATTGAACACCTTATGCAATTGACAGCTTAAGTGTAAACTAAACTGCAATGAAAATTGTAATTTGGGAACTACACGAAAGTAAAATACAGAAACTTGTTTTGTCTTTATGAAAAATTGTTAAATGTGTAACAATTTAATTTTAAGGTGGGAGGATTTGGTTACTTTCTACGGATTCCTGCCCATTTCGTGGGCACATTTTTTAGTCTTTGTCACTCCACAGCAGTATCTTTGTGCTACATATTTCAAAATGCCGAGAGAAATGTTTGCCCAAAATAAATGCATGTAGCACTTAAAATAACCATGCATCTCATGTTATGCACATTTCTCAGCACACACAGGGAGGTCATTTCAGGATCATCATGAGAAGTTCTCTGTTAAAACATTCTTACAGTACAGGTTCCCCAAGTATGAGAAGCCAAAACAAATCCCTTCAAAGCAACAGGCTTGGCTGTTCCCCACTGCCTCCTGTTATGAAGTAAAAATTCCACACACCTTTTGACCAATTAGATGATAAAGATGTGAATAATGGGAGCTGGGACATAAAAACCCAGCCTGAGGTTTAGGTAGAAAGGTAATAAGATTGACAGGTATTCTGTTGGGAGTATTAGTTCCAGGATTTCACCCCTACTATGCAAAAGGAAGCTTAATTGTAGTCAAAAATCTGTACATTGTGGCAATTCTGAAAATAGGAGTTCTAAATTACAATGGGACAACTGGTCATCTTATGTGCCATCCACTATCCAGCATGGGCTTATTTTTCATAGCTTTTCCCTAAATGTGCTTAAGGTCAATAACTAGGGGTAGTCCTACAGATCTAGCTGTGACTGTATGCATAAAGATCTTTCAAAGCGAACATTTAATCTGAAACTTGTGTGTTTAACATAATCCTAGTAAGATCAGCGAGACACAAACACAGAATGCGGCGACTAGGAAGACAATGTTCTATGAACCTGTCCCCTGAATCCCTAGTGTTCACTTTGAAACACCTTAGCAAAATACATACTACACACTTTATACAGCAGAAAAATTAGTTCAAATTAGTGATAACCTTTTATAGGAAGCAGTGGAATTTCAACAGCTCCAGGAGGACCTGGAGGCCCTTTATCTCCTGGATCCCCCTGTAAGAGTCCAACAATAAATTTTACTGATAGATACAAACATGCAGCGTGCGTGCTAGCACATAACTGAAAATTGCAACAATGGTGGTGTATGTAAGGATGTGACATGCATCACCTGGGAAACTGTTTTGAGACTTGATAGCATTTAAAATCAGGCAACAAGATTGAAAATACTTGTTATCTTTCAGGATACCAGTGACTAAACAGTAATATATCTATTGCACGTATCTGACTCTTCAGAATATGTGACTGCTGTACTTGATTTCATTCAGGTATTGTAAAGAAGAATCAATTACAGTAAATCAGTACCCTATTTAATTGAGATATTTTGATTTAACAACAATTTTGATTTAAAATTCTATACCAGAATTTGGAAACTATTTCTAAGATGACATTAGCATTAAGAAAAGAGGTTTTGCAGTCTGATAGCTGTATCGATGCAAAGAGATACTCAAAGTTCTTGTAAGAAGTTTAAAACATCTGCATCAGGGAAACATAAATGGCAAGGAAAATCACTTCTGCTTGGAGGATTTCTAAATTAGCTTGGATTTTGATAGTTAAAATTGCAAGTGAAGTAGACTTCAGTGAAGTTTTTGTGTGGCAAATTGTATTAGACTTTTTGCTTTGTAGATTAAGGATCAACCCTGTTCTCTGCAGTAAATGCAGAGAAAATGTGGGAACTGCGTAGTGAGCTTGAATTCCTGGGACTAGAGTTCAGGGCTTTTTAGGACACAGACAAGGAGAACTGGGACTGCAACATGGGATACCCATTCTTTCAGAAGTAAAAAAAGGAGTCCATGCCTCTTTCTGGGCTTTTTTTAAAAATCGGTATCTCTACAATATTTAAACAGTTCTGGAGCTGTTACTGACTGCTTTCCTCTTGACATGTTGTCTTTGGCTATTTTAAACTGGAATTGTATTTTGTCTAAAGTTACTGTCTGTGTTTTTTCATATTTATGGGTTATTCTCAGGACAGGTTTTAATCATATTCTTGTTCCTCCAGTTTATGTGATTTTTAGCAGATCATAAGCAACACCTGGTGAAGCCAGATGAACAGTTGATGCAGACTAGATAGATCTGCACTTTTCAGGAATAATCAGATTTATCCAGTTGCTATTAAAGCAAAACTAAGCATCTGTGCAATCATTCTGTATTTTGCATGTCTGTATGAGTTAACTCGATTTTTTTTTTAAGTTGAGTCCATACTTGATTAATTTTCTTTTGCTCCATGTGTTAGCAACTGGAATTTCATCTTTCCAAATCATTACTGCAGGCATTCAAACTTTTCCCTAGCATAATCTAACAACAATTTAGTCTTTGCTTACTGTTTATAATGTTAATTGATGACTTCTCAGGCTCTGAGCTAATCAGTGGAGACTGAAGAATGCACGGTTCTGTCTGTACAATGTCTTGTCTCAAGTTTATTAATGATGTCCTCAACTAAAACAAAGTGCATGTCAGGGTGAGTACTTTTTAACAATACAATACTTAAGGTTTGGTTCTAGTTTTGGGGAGTAATGGACTGTAATGATCTTTCTGTTACTAACTAAGACATGCAATGTTTCTGTCTAATTAGTATCTGAGTGATACATTAACATGTGATCCCATATTGTTGTGAAGTTGCTAAGGGGCAAATGGCAGAAAAACTTAACATACATGGGCAATTATATTTTTTTTTCCCCCAAGTATGACTGCATAAATGAAACCTTGGCTGAAGAAGCTGATCTAGCATTCTCCTGGCAGTCCTAGCTTCAAAACCGGTAAGCCTGTCAGTAAAACAATGTTTTCATTGTACTTTTACGTATTTACTCCATGTGCTTGTCATTTCTCATTTGTAAACCTGCTTCTTGAAAACTGTTTGTTGCTTTTTCTCTGCTTTCAACTGTGTCTTTAGCAGTGTACTACTTATGGCAAGTTTGGATCAGCCACGGTTTATTTCCTTTTGTCATCACAGATTACACAGAGTGTGTTCCAATCTTAACCTTCAATTTATAACAGAGGTGATTCTTGCTAAAATCTTGAGTGTCATTCTTTTGATTTCACAGGTGCAACTAATTGGGCTTTAAGGGAAGTTACTGTTTTATGTGCAGCTTTCTATAAAAGTTATTTCAGAGGGAAATAAACTCTTCTTGATTTCTGTATTTCAGAATATTTAGAGCCAAATTTGTTAGCATCACAATTTCTGCAGTATTATTTTTGTCCTCTGTACTGTGGTAACAACTATGATGATGAGTTTTTTCAACCCTGCTGTCTCTACTAATGATCCTGGTACTCACCTTCTTCGCTGCAGTATTTCATTCCTCCTCCTGCTCATACACTGCTGACCACTTGTACTCTATCCCAGTGACTCCCTAGAGCTTCCCCCTGGCTAGACTCACTGCTGCTTTACTCCTTCTAGAGCAGCAGCCAGAACTGGTTTTTAACTCTGAATGAATCTGCTACACTGCTTCAGTAGTGTAGATTCCATAGAAAATATAATAGTTTCCCTTCATTCAAGTTTTTGTTGTTAGTCAGAATTACAATATGATCATTGGTTCTGCAGCCTGAAGAAGCGAATTTTATGAATTTATATTCTGAAATGTTGCTAGACTGGCACCTGGGTGTTCTGTTAGTATTAAGCATCTCTTCTGTGCTTTTCAGATGAATGTTCTTCTCTTTTACTGCTTAGTTCCCTGGATGTGACACCTACATTTCTAGCCCCTACTGAAAAGCAGCAAGTATTATAAAATAAACAAAAATGGCTAGCAGCATCTAAGTGAGCAAAAATAAGAAATGCTTAATCAGAACTGGTGTGAAGGAGTCCAATTTCCATTCTGGTAACCATCTTGGAAAAGCTACTTATGTGAACAGGTTGAACACATGCAAAGGGACTTTGGTAAGTCATGCAAACAAGCCCATCTGAATCAAATTTTGCCGCCTCATTTGGTGCCCATTATCACAGTATTTCATGGACCAGAGTTTATAGGATTGTAATCACAGAATCACAGAATCTAAGGGGTTGGAAGGGACCTCGAAAGATCATCTAGTCCAACCCCCCTGCCAGAGCAGGGTCACCTAGAGTACATCACACAGGAACGCATCCAGGCGGGTTTTGAATGTCTCCAGTGAAGGAGACTCCACAACCTCTCTGGGCAGCCTGTTCCAGTGCTCTGTCACTCTCACAGTGAAAAAGTTTTTCCTGATATTTACATGGAACCTCCTATGCTCCAGTTTAAAACCATTGCCCCTTGTCCTATCATTAGTTATTACTGACAAAAGCTTGGCTCCATCATCCTGACACTCACCCTTTACATATTTGTAAACATGGATGAGGTCACCCCTCAGCCTCCTTTTCTCCAAGCTAAAGAGACCCAGCTCCCTCAGCCTCTCCTCATAAGGGAGATGTTCCATTCCCTTAATCATCTTAGTGGCTCTGCGCTGGACTCTCTCAAGCAGTTCCATGTCCTTTTTGAATTGTGGGGCCCAAATGTTACCTAATAGCAATAGTAATGTTACCTAAATAGCATGTTTCTTAGCATATGTCTCTGGGAAATGCAGTTCAACCATGAATAACTTGCAGAGTACTACAATTCATGGATTAGATAGCCATACTGGTACAGTTAAAGGTAACTATTGGCAATTGGGATTAAACAAATCCTATGGTACGCAAAATGGAATTCCCACTCTCATAGGCACAAAGCAGTCATGTTTACTTACATTGTTATTTACTAGCACTCTGGTGAGTAACTGTAACTATCACTATCAGTAAATCTTAAAAGTAATTATGACTGTAGAAAAGGAAATGGTCTGACAAGCAGGTACATCTGGAAGGAATCATTAGTATTTATATAGAGGAGTGTGTGTGCATGTCTGGTAGCCTTTTTTACCTGTATGCCTGGATATCCAGGTTGTCCAGGAAAACCAGCAAATCCTGTTTCCCCCTGAAAAGGATCACATAGATGTAATTTGATTAATCCATCAAGACATTAATATAAGTAACTGAACAAAAAACAATAAGGCAGTCACACAATGCTGTCATGTTAAATAGCATCTGCAGTTTGTTTTAGAAAATTCACGGGGTTTGTAGAAGAGACGGTATGTTTCACAAAATCTCTTCCACTAACCTGGTGATATATGTTGTTTTGTTTTTTTTTTATTTAGATAGTGGTCAGCAGATTCAGTGTAGCTGGGGCATAGAACTATCTGGAATACATAGCAGCAGGCTCTAATAGGCTGTCTGCTTAATACAGCTGAAATTGGTTTGCTGCCTGCTGAATGATCCTCTTAAACTACTTCTGCATGGAAAGCAGCTGCATATCTGCTCCTTCTCTCCTTTTATCATCTACTAATATACTCATCCATCCAATATTCAAACTCTTTAGGTAGGCAGTGTTAAAAACAGAGTAAACAGTAAGTTTTGCAGATAAAAGTCACCTGGAACATAACTCTAGATGCAAATATCTGTACAGTAATGTGATTTATGAATAACATGATCATTACTTCAACTAGATTTGAAAATGAGCTGGAGAGAGGAGATAGGAAAAAGGACAAGATGTAGATCTATATACCTACATCTGTTGTTCTTTACTCCAGTAAGATGTTGCAAGTTCATAACTAACATTTAGCAGACTTAACATCAAAACTGGAATTTTTTCAGCCATAAAGCTAAACAAAACATGAATACAACACAAAATGACAAAACAATGTCACCATGGCAACTAAGATTATCATATTGTGTAACTTTTTCATCATGCTATATGCATGTCCCACTGTCTTTTCCTCCTGCTTGCAACTTCAGATCCCATTAGCCAATTTCAGCCAAATTTCAGAAAGTGGCAGAAATTCAAAAACAGAGTTCATGCAACTTCTGTAGCAACAAGTAGCAGGAGAGAAAGGAAGGAATGCAATGTGAGCTATCAAGTACGCAGAAATTCCAAATCTGCACAAATCCACAGAAAAACGAATCTTACTGATCCCAGTGTTCAGGGAGCTGCTGATAATTCATGTCTTCTTACCTTCATTCCAGGAAAACCTGCACGTCCATAAGAACCAGGACTACCCTGATAAAAGCAAACAGAACGTGAGCTAAAACAGCAAAAGCTTATTCAAAATTACACCTATTCCAAATCGCTGAGCAGTTCATGTTCTTTAGATAATTACTACTTGGGATATTTCCCAGCAATAATATTATTCAGAATTGCTGAGCAGTTAGTAGTCCTTAGATAAGTATTATTTGAGATATTTCCCAAAAACTCTGCAAAGTTTTTGCAAATGCTTTATATGAGAGACGGGCACAAATTTGAACTATAGTCCAAAGTAAACCAGACAGGTCTTTACTTAAATTTTTTTATCATAATGCACAAAGCACAGTAGTGGATACGTTGCTCCACATGAGCACTGTTACACAAATCAAGCACAACCTGCTGTAAAAAAAATGCCATCAGCAGGTATGGAGTACATTAAAATTACTGTATTAGTACTGTGTAACTCCAGAGAAGCTTTGTGCAGCTCTAAATATTTAGAGGATAACCCTATAGATTTACTTTCTTTTCAAGGACAGAAAGCCTGTATAACCTTATGTTTAAGTCTGAGATAGGGTGAGTCTTAGGGCAGGACTCCAAAGTATTCTATACAGAAAGTATGGTAGATTTTAAAAAATTGGTAGAATTTAATAAAAATATGGTAGAGTTTAAAAAAATCATTTAAATCGTCCTTGGAAATGCAAACTTAAACTGCCAACTATATTATGAACCTAATTATAGTGAATTTGTGAAGTAATTTCTTCTGCAACTTCCTTACCCGCAATCCAGGGAATCCAGGAACGCCTTTTTCACCCTTTTCTCCCCCAGGTATACCCTGGAGCATTCAAAATAGTTTGTTTAAACGGGATTCTCAGTGAAGTTTGACATAAATTTTATTTAATGTTTAATGAGTTAATGCATGTTTAATGAGTTATGGATATATTAAGTTAATGGTTCTTGTTTCACTTGCTAGGCTGTCACTAGGGCTTACTTCATACAGACTTACTACAGCACTACTAGCGGTGCCTATATAGCTTCAGTTATTCAAGTAACCTGCTTGGGTCTCTTCTCCAAGCTTAATGTGCTTTCAGCAGCTAATTTATTTTCTTTTTTTTTTTTTAAAGCTCTGGGCATCTTTTGGGCTACATCAGTCAATTTCTCAATTTATCAGTTCCTGCTTATAACTGACAAGTGCCCTATTATCTACATGGACAGCTAGTGCTGGAACAACCATATAAAGCCCATCTTTTTCAAAGTAAATCTGATATTAAAATAATCAGTTTTGTCTCCTTTTCCTGTGCTAAGTAACAGTGGTCCTTTTATCATGGAAAACGAGTTTCTGAAAAAGTTCTAGACTTAGAACTCAGAAATGTGATGTTCAGGCTTCTCATTACTTTTCTGCCTACAAAGCTAAGTTTTTAACATAAACTAGACTCATTCTTTTGTCCTGAATTATCTTCCATTTTTCTGAAATCAGGTAGTTTTCTGCCAGTGGATTTTTCTCTCCAAATCTATCAGCAATTCAGGCTTCAGAATCTTTTCTGTGGCAACTTCTGCTCAGCATCCAGGAACTCTGGCACATCAATGTTTAAATCATTTATGCTAACAGAAAGAAAACAAAAGCTAGAATAGGTAGCAAAGAGCAACTCTCTCCAAACAGGGGGTCTGCCTTCTCTACTCTTGAGGATACCTGTAACACCAAGCTGAAGTCTTTCCCTAACATACTTAGGGAAACATACATCTATGCCCCATTAAGAACATATACAGATCTTCTCTATTTCTCAGAAAAAATAATCTGTTTGTGCTTCTATTTTCTTCACAGTCCCAGTTCATTATGTGTCAGTAGCCCAACTGGAAACAACACTGACCTTCCACTACTAGGCAACATTTAATAGGTACATATAAGACAGACTCAGAAAGGTTTTCCAAAGGGTTTTGAAATATCTTTGCTTTCACACTGATTTGAGTGGTGATTAAATTTCACAGTGCAAATGCTATTATTTCTTCCATCACCTTATGCTTTAAAAGATTAACTTAATAACCACAGAAAGACTTTGCCAGCACCATGAAGAAAAAAATCACATTACTTACTTTGGGTCCTCGTGGCCCTCTGTATCCTGTTACCCCAGGTAGTCCTTTTTGGCCCTACATATACAAGGAAAGTTTTTGTGTATATTAATATGCAGGACATGACAATATGCTGTTTAACTCTTTTAAAGTCCTGTTCTGAATTACATCTGCTAAATAGTATTTGCTTAAGTACTGGGACTATTCCTCTAGGTTTACTAGGCAAAAGAAAACAAGAAAAACAATTACATACTGATTTTTAATTCTTTTGACACTGTCAAACCAGCATAATGACTGTGGAGTGAGATACATGTGTCTTTTCACTTGCAGAGACCTGCTAATTGGAGTTTTTCTCCTGCAAACATGCATAACAGTAGTTCTTTTTTTGTTTGCGGCTCTATTTAGTTTGATGCAAGTATTCACATGCATAAATTGACACTTTTGTGCACAGCCCCAATCTAAATGGGATGCATAGCTGGCTACATGGTCATGATCACTTTGTGTGTTGCACAGCAGCATATGTCTCACTTGGTAGTAACACATGGAGTTTATATGTTCTTTTGGTGCCTTCCATCTTCCTTGTACACCTGTACATAGCCACCATTTGCATAATCAAAGGCTAAGATCCAATATGTGAAATCTATCAATTCCCTGAGTTGAGGCTGCAGGGTCTGGCAATGCCAAATTTACCTTTTCATTTGTTTATTTGAGCAAATCAGATTGGAGGACATAGAGAGTCCAATAATATAGGGCTCTGTCATGCAATTCTGTAATTCCTGTTCTTTTAAACATTAAAAAAAACCCATTTAAACACAACTGTGGCTACAGTATAAGTGATATTGAAGTACAGGATGAAATTACTGAAAAATATTGAAAATATATTGAAAATATAATTAAACTGGGTCCATCTTTTTGAAACACCCTATACAGTAATATAACTTGCATTAAAATTAGACATTTAAATTGCATTAAAATTAAACAACAAAATCACACTTAGTTTTCACATTAAAACCCTAGAAAGGTTAGGCTTGATAGTTTAAAACATTATATTGGAGAAATCTCAAAGAGACTAATTGCGAAATATCTGAAAAATACAAGTGTTAATGAAAAGCTGCAAAAGAGATTCAATCACAGAGTAACCGACTTTACCTGAGATGTCTGAAATATTATTTGCTAGTGACAAAAAGTGAAGAAAACCAAAGCAGGGGCAGTATCTCCTTTCTGCATCAAGACAGTCTTCCCTCAAGGACATGAGCTAAAGTACACATGGGCTCTCCTCTCCTGAAAGCCTGTAGGAAGGGTGCTGAACAACCGGATTTCTGCTGAAACTGATGGCTTGTTACAGAAAGACAGACTTACCCTATGCCATCCTCACAAAAGTTACATCACAGGATTGTAATTGCCAGGTTGAGTACAGACTAAATATGAAGACAAATTAACACCTTGTCTCCTTTGAACAGCTGAGCTCCAGGAGGTCCAACTAACAGTGGTGACCCAGGAGGACCAGGAAGTCCAATGTCGCCCTGTGGAAGCCAAAGGAACAGCAGAGAGACATTCTGTTCCATGCAGCATTGTAGTGACACTCAGTATGTTTTCCTGTTGTATTATTCTGTTATTATAGAAACTACATGTTTCTGTACTCATGGAACATTTATTTGTACTAACACCTGTAGATAAACAAAGGTTTGTACTGACATCTGTAAGCCCCCTCTACCATCTTCCCAGATGAATAAGGTTGACAAGCTTAATCCCCTCCTATTCTCTGCAGTAATTAAAAATAAAGCTATGGTTAAGGAAATAAACGAGAACTCTGTACTCATGGCTCCTGCTCTGAGTCTTCTGTAGAGATAGTTAAAGGACTGTCAAATCTTTTGTTTGTACATACAGTCTTTTTGAGACGGAAGCCTTCGAGCATGAGGCGTTGTGAATATAAGGATGAAATTATTGATTGCGTATGGAAAGCTGTGCACATTAGAAATCTGCATGAATTCTAAGTAGTAACTGGACAAATTCATAGAAGAAAAATCAAATATTTTACATTGGTTCTTGTAAGTCCTGAGTACACTAATAGCCAGAGAGGGGAAAGGAGCTATTATTATGTGCTTGTCCTTTTCTTACACCCTTTCTTTGGCATCTGTTGCTGGACATAGCAAGAGGTGATTCAGTGACTGAACTGGTACACCCACTGTTACTGGAGGGTACTGTTGTGATTATTTAGAAGGTAATTCCTTATGCAGCTCATGGAAGGAATCACTTCTGCATAGAATTTATTGATTCAATAACTTGTATTACTTCTCTTTCTATTCTAACATAATTAGTGGGAGCACACAGTCACAAATGAATGGGTTCCAGGGAACCCAACAGATTCTTATTATACTTCTAATTCTATAGCAAGAATATATTTAATAATATTTGGGGTTTTTTAATAATATTTAATTTCTTACCGGCTCCCCCTTTTGCCCATCCACTCCGATACCTGGATTTCCCTAGTTGACAAAAAATCAACACAGTTTGAAGATAATCAGAAAATGCTAACATTAGATTTAATCAAGTATCTCCTTTTAAAAACTTCATAACAAATAACCATAAGGAACATTTCAAATATTTGTATAAATTATTATTTCACTAACAACTTCAGGAAAGGTCATTGCTTACCTGTTCACCTGGCAAACCAGGGTAACCCGGAATACCCTTTAAAAGAGAATTAGGACAAGTTAATACGTCTGATTTAGAGACAGCTTTGCTTTGAAAATTACTTCCTCTTGCCAGTAGCACCTAGACAGACACAGAATTTCCTCTTGGAATGTACCTATTCCAAAGGGCAATTTACTTCACCTGCTTTCAAGAGGGCTGAACTCTGGCTTCCCATTTTTCTGTGTCCCACAAAGTGGCCTTGGGGAAAGGGAATAAGGAGAGAGCACTAGCAGCATTCCTCCATGACCACAAACTGCAAGGATGAAACGTGTTCACACAGGCATGGGAAGGAACAACATATGCTCCAATTCCTGAACTTCCAAATGCATAAGGTAAGGTGAAAATCTCTTTTTATCATCTGCCTTAAATTCATATTAAGGCAAGTTCTAAAATGGGTAGACCAGAATTTATGCATATCCTGAAAACGCAAGGCTGTGTAACTGTGGTGATCTTACAGGCAAGCCTGGTTGGCCTGGGTATCCAGCTGGGCCCGTTGTACCTCTTGAGCCTCTAGGTCCCTGGAAAAGATGGCAAAAGGTCTGTTTGTGAAAATACCAACAGCTTAACTTTTTCTCCACAAAACTAGTCCCTCCAAAAAGCCTGCATCACTTGAACTCAGTCTACTAGTCACTGCATTCCACCCATGGTCTGAAGCTTATACCATGCCTGAAACCTCACTCACTGAGAGCAGCTCAGCACAAGTTTCTGTATAATACTGTATAGATACTGGACAATACAGCTATGTGTTATTAATGGACTGAAAGAATACTTTGTCAGTAATTGTTCTACAGTGTGGGCACTTGATACAGTTCATCAGTGAATACTTTTTTTCAAAGGCCTAAGAAGAGGAACCCAAAGCTATTACGAGTGTGAGTCAGTAACAAAATTAAACTCTCTCTTCTTCTCACATGTTTTCATGGCCAAAATATGGTAGCTCGCTACATGTTCTTATGAGATCTATCAGATACTGTTGAAGAAGGTGTCACATCTCTGTATATCTTGAATTTCACAGAGAAAATAGTCTGCAAACTGTGAATACCAGGGTGATAAGGGCTCAGTGCACAGCTAATGCAGATGTGTATGGTCTATTTCAGCTTCTTTTCAGCCAGGATGAACTGGTTATGGGGGCAGGCTATAGGGACTGGATGTTTATTAGACTTTATTCTGGAATTTTGCTATTTAAGGCAGGCAGGCAGAAACCTCAGTATTTCTTTACTGTACTAAGAAGGAAAATTTGAAACATCTTGGAGACAAAAAGCATGTATAAAACCCACTGAGTGTACTTACAGGCATGCCAGGGGGTCCAGGATCACCTCTGTCTCCCTGTAATGACAATCATTTAGCAAATGAATTATTACAAGCTTTGTTGTGGGTATTTTCTAACTTTATAGCTATTAAGATCACAAGCTACTTGTTCCAGTTGTAATTTCCTTTTACTCTTTTTTCTTGCACCAAGCTTTATTAAACAATGTGGAGTTGTGAGAATAATGACATTTGTCACGCATTTTTTCCTACATTATTTTTTTCGCAACGACATACTTACTGGAGGTCCTCTTCCAAAATGTGAAACATACACTGAATTTCCTTTTTCTCCTTTTTGCCCTGGATTTCCCTTTAAAGAAAAAAAAGTCTTTTAAAACATGATCCACTTACTGATATCCTACATTTCTATGGAGATTGAATGCTAATTTCTCAGGCTGTGCTTTTCTGGTGTTCGTACATCCCTAGGTAATCCACTAGAACCATCACTGCATGAGCATTTTGCAGTTCTTTTATTTCACAAGACCCTTGAAAGTAAAATTTTCTTCTGTACTGTTAAGCAGAATAGCTCACAGAATGGTGGGGGTTAGAAGGGACCTCTGGAGATCATCTAGTCCATCCCCCCTGCTAAAGCAAGTTCACCCCGAGCAGGTGGCACAGGATCATGTCCAGGAGGTTTTGAATGTCTCCAGAGAAGGAGACACCACAACCTATCTGGGCAGCCTGTACGGGTGCTCTGTCACCCTCAAGGTAAAGAAGTGTCTCCTCATGTTTAGATGATATTTCCTGTGTTCTGGTTTATGTCCGTTGCCCCTTGTCCTGTCACTGGGCACCACCTCACAGCTTCTGGACTCCTGCTCTGTTAGATGCTCCTTAGCTCTTGGGTACTTCAGTCTTCACAAATCTTGCCTTTAGCACCAAGTATATCGTTATGCCTACCTTTTCTTTCAATGAGTCAGTGGCTTTAAGTATTAGCACTCTGCCTTCTCCAAAAGTTCATGCTGTGATTTAGAAGAATCTAGCGTTGATTCTGCATACAGTTAAAAAGCTGAAAGTACGGACTATGTTACATGCATAATCTTCAACATTACCACCTATTAGGAAATATGTTTCACAGTCTATAAAAAAAATTCTGATACCTAAAGATCTCATTTAAAAAAACCCCTAAGTTCCTACAGTATTTGCTGTGGAGGTCTTTATTAAACTCTGTCAATCTCAGCACCCTCAACCTCAATCTAACTTATCAGGAACACAGGGTTGCTTTTGCAAAACTTCATGGTAACGCTCAACTGACTGTTAAGAGTCATTTGTATGTTATTTGTACATACCTGAAAAACATATATTAAGACATCATTTCCAAAGTTTTCTCATTTGAAACTCAAATGTACTAGATATAATTTAACTGAAGCCTATAAACTATTGATTTCAATAAAATAGGATGCTGCTTTTCACAGAATTTAACCACTTTAAAACTGTATTGGTTTCCTATTATTATCCACTGGCTGCTCAAATCCTGAAGTCAGAATGAAACAGGGAAAGTCCTTATCCCTGGAGTGGTACAATAAAAAGTTACAGCTGCCTGCAGCTGGGTATAGCTACAGTAGACTGGATGCAAATTACAGGTCAAA
Organism: Aegotheles bennettii; assembly: GCA_013398125.1. NCBI lineage: Eukaryota > Metazoa > Chordata > Aves > Caprimulgiformes > Aegothelidae > Aegotheles > Aegotheles bennettii. The sequence continues at coordinate 304,102 of VZRW01000438.1, forward strand.
CAACAGCTGCTAGCGAACACATTAAACACATCAAAAGTTGTATTTGTCTTTGATTATTTTATGTGTGATCTCTTATGTAATAGAACGTCTTTATTATATTCAGTTTGTTCCTTTCTACATGACTTAGGTAATGGCTTACAAACAGAAACTTTCTTTTCCATTTTATTGGTGAGGTAAATGTAAAACAGAAGTAAAGCTGGCAAGTATGTACATAGTGTTAAATAAGATTATATGGGACAATGTTATAAATAAGAATAACTTTAAAATGTTAGCTGTAATATATAGTCAAGTTAGCTGGTGCAACAAATTGATTTAAAAATAGGCAACCTGCATAGAGAGGTTGGAATAGTGTTCTCGTACACAAGCAAATATGGTTACTATGTCTTGTTTTTCTGGGTAGATAAATTAATTTGCACTGGAATTTTAATGCATGCATCCAAGACTACATGCCTATTGTGTCTCCTGTTTGTAGGTTGCAAGTACTTTTCTAGGCCTGCCAAAGAGCATGCTCCTGGAATTGGGAGGATTTATGCTGTAATTTGTCCCATGTCTCATTTTTCCTTTGTGTCATTGGCTAATTATAAAAGGCTAAACTCTATTTTGAAAGCCATAGTAAGTAAGAAACTACAGGTAAAATTGGAATTTGAGCAGAAGACATCTTGCCATTTGGAGGATTAATGGGTGACTTTGAGAGGTACAACAAATGAGGTTATTATCAAGTTGTTTATCAGGTAGTGTATTTCATAGCATTTATTACAGGTCCAAGACTGAAACTGTGTATTTTTTCTAATTGCTATATCTTGATAACATCTTTTCACTCTGGCACTCGCAGCATGTTTTTTGATTCCCTATGGCTGAATCAGCATCCTATTTAGCTCATACTGAACACATTTCACTCTTCATGTAAATTGCAGTTGTTTTTTCTTGGTTCACTTAGAAAATTTCAGGGAAGCTCTTAGACCAACTAATAAGCTATTGATCATTCAGAATTAAAACTTGTTTCCACAAAAATTCAAAGACTGGGGACTAGATCCATTCAGCAAAATTTCTTTGGATCTACAGCAATTTATATCCCATACCGACATGAATTTGTGTTTTCATTAGAAGGGCACTGCTAACACAACTACTTTGACAATTCTAAATTCCTTTCCGTTTTAACAGCACAAGTAAACAATTTTAAAGTGCTAATTGTAACCATTTTAACTGACATGATCTCTTCGTATACAGATAAACACCCAGTCAAGATTAGGTGTGCACAGAGCAGTCATGAATGAAGTGCAAGACTTCATTACACATGAAGTATAAGAAGTGGCACATGAAACTGTAAAGCATGATTTCTGAAGAGATCTACTAATGCACTTGTGTGATCAACCACTGAGAATCTTCAAATGTTATAGGACTTCAGACTTGTTGAAGCTTCCGCTTATTGCTAATTCACCTCAGGTATGTCCCTACTATTAAGGTTTTTAAGAAATTTCAGTTTTACTTTCATGAAATGGTATTAGCTTTGGTGTCATTATGTACTGGGAAAACAAAGCAGAATTTAACTTTCATGGTAAACATATATACTTTAAGGATATAGGAGCTTACTTCACATTCAAGCTTAAACTTAATCTGGTAAGGCAGTATCCTTCATTCCCATTAACCTTTGTAAAAATGCCTGGAAATTCATTGGGCAAGTGTGACACTAGCACCATAGTCTAAAACTCTTTTCATTTTAAGAGCTGTTAGCTTGCAAGGGAAATGTATATATACAGTGTTCATAGACAGCAGAAATGCCTCTCACGTACATAAGGACCTCTTGGTCCAATATAACCATTTTCGCCTGGAAACCCTGGATCTCCTCTTGAGCCATTGCAGCCATCTAACCCACGATTGCCTCTGGGTCCTTCACTTCCTGGTAATCCCTGAAAGACAGTTTAGTATTTATAAGAGATACACCATAATAAATTGGGATTTACTTTTTAAATTAACAGAACAGTTCCGAAATAAGTATCTCAGATCTGAAACAGAAGACATCTCACAGTGGTCCCAGATTCATACTTTTTGCATTAGAAATTTTTTCTATTGTGATAACTGGTATTTTTTTCATGTTTAACAAATAAGTATTTTATATCTTGTTCTTTGATGCATAGCAAATATAATAGGGACAGCATTGGTTAAGAGGGCCTGACTGAGCTTTCACTGAAGTCAAAAAGTAACATGTTATCTTCTTGGAGAAAGCAGACTCTAACCCTCTAACTATAATTTTTCATGCGGCTGTAAAGAAAAGCTGAAGAAATACACAAAAGTCATCTCAAGCTGCCTCATATTTTTTAACTGATAGGAGAAAATAAGGAAAAACAGGAAACAGCTTGACTAAAGCATACAGTAATTGCAGAGATTATGACAATACATTCAAGAACTGAGGAAGTGGTTTTCTAACCTAGCAAGAACTAACCAATGTCCAGATAGAGGTTAGTTCTAATGCAGATTAGGCACTAGGCAACAGAAACAGTGAGATTTCTCTTGGAATGACCTTTCTATTGGAGGAAAAATTATTTTCACAGAATTAGACACTTTTGTAAGGGACAAATAGTCATTCTGACACAGTTTTTTTGGCTGGTGTTCTGAAAAATCACCATAAAAGTATCAAATTATTTTATCAATTTTACCATCTTCCAATATTTAAAGTTCTTCATCCCAATTTGTGAACACTGTTTTTTAATTAACATTTTTCATAAAAAAAATATACATTTCTTGGGTATGCTGCTTTTTTGTGCTAAATTTTGGCTTCTACATTATACAGACATTCTAGCAACAGTCCCATTGTCAAGTGTGGACAGCTGACAAGCAGATGCTAAGTCACCCACTCAGTTTCTGATTCTGTTTTCACTTTCAAAATTCAACATTTTAACTTTGATCCATATGAAACTAGTAACAGCATAGGAGTTCAGTTCTAATAACACCATTTTTCAAAATACTGTATTTAAGAGATATTACCTTTCTTTAACTATACCCATTTCCACACTGAAGAAGACATTCAGAAAAATATATAATCATATGCTTATAAAGATACATTTAGGGTTCACTACCCTTCTTCAGTCCTTATTCATGTTAAAATTTTTGCAAAACGTGATTTTGTAGATGACGTGATATCAATAGGTATAAACCCAAACAATATATTGAGTGCATTATTCTATTAGAGAACTGGCTATGACTTTATAGAAACAGTAATTTTTATAAAGCAATATTCATTCAATACATACGGGAACACCATCTAAACCAGGAAATCCTGGGACTCCAGTTGGGCCCTAGAAACAGGTGACATGAAAAAACAAAGTTGCTGAGGTCTTCAACTCATAAAAAGAATGAAAAACAAGAATATGTGATACTATATAGTGAGAAACAAGAAAGAGTCTTGTTTGCAATATGAATCAAAAGCCATAATTGTCAGAAATAAATATCTGGAAAAAGTTATCCGGGCTTAGCAGGAGATGAGTGCTAATAGCTACCCATGCAACAGATGGTCCAGTACAGGACAAATGTCTAAGTCTCATACTCATTCATTCTCCAAAGATTATAAAATGACAGAGAAGGGAAAGTTGCCTATAACTTATGAAATTATTCTGTATGTAATTTCACAACCCTATTCCAGTTCTGATAATACCAGCAGCATGATTTCTGTTTACAGGGCTTACATTTCAGGTTTGCTAGATACTGACATTAATGATTTCAGTCATCTACTGAGATCATTGGAATTAGACCATTAAAACTAATATAAAGTATCAAGAGCCAAGCACAAGGATTGTACTGCTATGAAAGATGCAGCAGACCTGAACTGTAATTTATACTCCATAAGTGGTCATAAAATTCTGTTTAACGTACAACACTTCTAAAAGCACCATACCCCTTCCTCCCTCCAACTCCATATTCCTCCCACAGCCTCCTTTGAGGTTAAGAAGGATAACATGGTATATAACAATTGGAGCCTGGGTCTGGTTCATTTTATTTTATTTTATTTTATTTTATTTTATTTTATTTTATTTTATTTTATTTTTATTTTTATTTTATTTTTATTTTATTTGTCTTCTGACAATTTTAATTTTGCAATCCACAGGAAAAATCCGCTGAAATATCTTTTTCAAAGAAAGTTTAATTAATTTCAGGGAGAATTTTGTGTGAGCAAGAATATAGTTTGGGAAATGCTTTTTCATCATTCAGGTTCTGTTTCACTTGCCAATATTTAACATTACATACTGTATACATAGTGTATCTATGTCTGTGTTGTTTCCTACCTTATCACCTCTTTCTCCAGCTGGCCCAGGCTGCCCGTTCTCACCTCTCTGTCCTTTTTCCCCTGGCAGACCAGCCGGTCCTGTAGATCCCAAGGACCCAATCTGACCTTGAGCTCCCAGCTCACCAGGCTGACCCTGAAAAGAGTTCAAGCAAGTGAATGACTACTGCAGTAAACTTCACAGCAGGCAGCATTTCAGAGGCGATACTATGGATAAAATAAGGCCTACAATGTATACATACTCCAGATTCCAAGCAGCTTGCTGTACAGCTTGCAGATCTGTTCCATGCATTAGATGCCATAGGAACATTACCTTCAATTTAGCAACTTGCTCAACATGATTCATCAGGTCTCCAGCACCTCTGAGATGCCTCGGATAAATTGCAAGTCTTCTTGACTCTACCAATGTAAGTATCACCTTCTGAAAGCATAAGGCTCCACTGAGCATCATATTTTTGCCACTAGGGAAGTGATGGCTCATTTTTGACAAAGGAACTTTTAATGCAATTAGAACAAATTGAGAGAGTTCTCTCTTTCAAGTCACACTATACACTAATTATCTTAAGTTTTTCTATCTTCCACCATCACCCTCAGATCTTAATACCTTATTTAAAAGTTGTGAAGTTTCCTGCAGGAAAAAAAAAATTTAGTTATTAGCCAACATATTTACAGAAAGTATCAATTTTAGTAAATTGTGTTAAAATTATTTGGGAGGTTGCAGACTGTAGGCAGGGAGGTTGGACCAGATGACCCACTGCAGTCCCTTCCAACCTTACTGATTCTGTGATTTTGTGTAATTGACTATCTCTACCTACAGTACCATACAGACCACCTCCACGCATTTCTACTAACTTTTCCAAGGTAATACATATTCTCCTTTTCAGTTAATAGCATGGGTGTGGAATTGTTTTGGATTTGTTGCAGGTTTTGCTCTGTGCTGCTAAACAATTATGAAATCCTAGATTCAAAGCACTGAATAAAGCAAGCTTTCCAATCAGACTTCACATGTGAGCTGTTTACACTTTCACCCTACAAAATCTGCTTATTTACAGGCCTTTATTTCTCTTACTCATCCTTTTCATTCTGCATCATGATCTTTGTATAGCTATAACTTGTTTTGTTTTCCAGCTGAAGAGTGTTTTGCTTTCTTTTCAGAATTCATCAATTATACCACAATATTAAAAAAGAAAGCAAAACGGAGCCCCATATACTCCTTGAAAAAGTGTAAGTTTCTAGGACCACTTGAGGGCAGCAGAGGATATTTCAGTACAACATCCATTCACATACATGACAGACCATATATTTATTTGTACATATGGAGTGAAGGAAAACAAAATTACAGAAGTCAAAGGTAATTGTAAGCAGATATGTTAGCTTCAGGAGTCAAATTGTCTTGGAGCAAAAGAACTGAATTGCTTGCTCCTCAGTGTAAGCATTTCAACAGATTGAATCAGTCTGAACAAAATCTTCTGAGTTGCAAGTAGGGACCTAAACCTCTTTTTCTTTATTCTCTAATTGTCTCTTAAAATATGTCAATAAAATCAGTGTGATTTGACAGCTGGACATAAAGTGAAGAAATGTATGGTATGCATCATCCAATCAAATCATCGAAGAACCAGTAATGAGAAGATAACTTACTACATGCTTGGAACAGGAACATACTATAGACTTATGCTGTACTGGAAGCAGGACTGGATCACCACTGGCCCTTGATGCTATGAACAGGAATTTAGTCCAGAAGCTAGGAAAGGAAGTCCTACACTTACAAGTAAGAACTACCTGAAAAAGTATCCTCATACAATTTATATTCCACGTGTCTTTACTGGCTCCTCCCACTTAAACTTTGATCCTGCTTCCAGTGAAGTGACTGGCAAAAAATCCAGGGCAGAACCACCGTGTTGTTTTCAGCAACAGTTATTTTCTTAATACTATAATTTGAGTAGTGTAAAATATTATGCAAATTAAAGGCTACTAGTATTAAAAACTGCTGATTCTGCATCTTTATTAACAATGAATGGACAGTCAGGATTCTCGGTGTTTGAGTATTTGCTTGCATGAACAATTGCAGCCTGTTTATTAGCATTGCCTTGCACATCCTCTGTTGTAAAACTGAATTTATTCATTGAAGTACTCGTGAAGCAGCTATTACACCCTTTAAATACTCTGTAAAAACGAGACAAGGTTTTAATTAAAGCATAATGTTGAATATAAGAAAAGTGAAATGAATGAGACTAATAATACAGTAAAATACAACTGCTTGAACCATTCACTCTACTGGAAGTGGTATGGTTTTTTAGTATGCTCTTACCATGCAAAATGCAACATTCAGCAGCAGGAAAAAAAAAGGCATAAAATATTTCTCACTAATGCTCTAAAGCCCTTGCCTTAACAATGCATTTTGTTGACAACAAGTTTCTGCAGCAACTTTATTTTTAATTCATAGTGTATATGCTCTGTATTCAAGAGTTGAAAGAGAAAATGTTCAAATCATGTTGCATCCTTTGGATAGTTGAAGAAACATGATTTTGATAGTACTCAGAAAACAATCTGAGACACTATATGAATTCTGTGGTAATTATCCATCATAATTAATCAATAAACGCTTCCAGGACATGTAGTCCTTTAGACTGATAAAATGTCTTTATTGGTTGTTACCCTGTAAATTTAATAGATTTCACGGTTTATGTCTTCAGTAGGAGGTAGTGAAGTCATAAAACAGAGTCACTGAATCCTGAATTCACAATAGGTTTGACAGCTGATACAACTTTAGCATGCCATGTGAAGCTGGTGGATTGTCTCTCTTTCTTTCAGCTCAAAGACTGATAATGACTGGGAGCTTTGTTAAGACCGAACTGATACCATGTCATAACATCTATTATCACATCTATTATTTTTGCCCATCCAATGTGACTACCACAGCATTACAGTCTCAGGACAGCTGTACAAATAAAGAGGATGAAGGTAGTCATGCTCATGTGGAAATGACAAATTAGCTCAGTTAAAATGAGCAGAATATTATGCCTGCTCTGCCATCTGATGCCAATAAATTCCTTTAGGATTTCAATGCCTTGTTAATTGTCTAGGTCAGGAACTACCCATGCCAAGACTATGCTCTGTTATTTTAGCATATCCTGGGCTTGACCTGCAGTAAGAAACTGACTTTTGACAAAACAAGACTATATTTTTTTTAATTAAGCATGCTTCCTAAGACTAAGACTGCAAATACTTCAGAATCATGCAGCAAAACATTTCATACTGTTTGGAAAAGACAATGGCCAAGGTTATTCAGTTACTTTTTTTTTCGGTCACCCGAGACACTGAAATGTACCTGGTTTTTAGAGTTCCCTGAGCATTTAATTGTCTGAAAACACAATGTTTTAAAGGAGTCTTAAATGGAAATGAAAAAAAAACTTGTTCATGCGATTAGAGTGTCTTTGGTCTTGCTTCTCAGTATTGATAAAATCAAAAGTAAAAAAAAGTCCAGTTATTGACTTCAGCTAGGACAGTACCCTATGTTACAGGCTATGTGGAGGTACCAGTGGTACATGAAACGCATTTACCTTCTGTTCACATGAACAAAATTAAAATGCCCAGCAAGTCCACAGAATCACATTGTAGGCAAATAATACAGTGCCTTTTCTCATTGTGCATTAGACTGACTTGCAACCAGGCTTTCTCTTTTTATCAGGAGCAGGACAGAGAAAGGGAGGGAAGCAGAGCAGCTTGGGGACAAGAGAGGACTGCACACAAAGGCATTTGCAGACATTTGTTTTCTTTTGCAATTTGCTTAGTGGGGTAGGAACATCTGCTGGCTACTCTAAGCTCCACCCATGTCCTCTCCCCTTTGAAGACCAGGTCTGTTACACAGCAAAGCTACAGGGCTTGTAGGGGTGTCTGTTCTGGAAAGTTTCCACTCCTCCACTGTCACTGCGTAGGACTGGCACCAAAACCACTTTAGCTGTAAGTCAAGGCTTCAAAATAAACCTTCTAAATATTAACTTTATCAAGATGAGATAAATGTGAAAAAAACCCACACATTACAACATGGCATTAAATCCACTCTCATCCTTAATTGAACATTTTTTTCTGTGACTGTGGGTTAAACAGTGAGTGACAGTCAAACTATTATATGGCATGTACTTTATTCTCAGTTTGTTCAGAAATAGCAGATCACATAATGACTTTTCAGTATTATATAACTTCCTTTTTACAGTCAGATTTTGAGACTTTTCTCAGCACCTGGATCATGCTGCAAACTACCGGAAAATTCAGTGCTCTTTTATCACATTTTTCAGTGATCCAGTGTGCTACAGGAACATACTACCTGAAGATGCAGCTTAGTATTCACTGTGACACTTCGCTGAAGCACAATAATCACAGTGAAGTGCTGAAAACATTTTTCATGGTGTGCGTTGCTTTCTGGTTTAAGCCTGTGCAACTATGAACAGAGAAAGTATCCAATAAGCCAGTGGGTGTCACTATTGTGTTAAATACACTGAACAAGAGGTAATTTGGCACCCAAACTCTAAGAAACACTGATAATGGTTGAAAGCAGATAGCCGCAAGCAGAGCATTTTAGACCACAAGTAATTAACATCAGATCAGTTAATAAAATAAAATTAACTTTTACTCTGATTCATTTTATTTAAACATCACTGGTAATTTTTGGTTGATTCAGATCTATGAAAATTAATGGTTTTGTAGAGTTTTCTCTTGTCTGATGTGGAAAAGCTTGTCAATCTGCAGCGCAGCATCTGAGAAAAACACTATTTTTAGTATGGTGGGACAGGGGAACTAAAAGTGTTAAGGAAAGAAAGATGCTCAAGAACAAGTGGAGTAATTTAACAAGATAAAACTTGAAAAATTTGGAAAAATGTCTAATATGCAAAATGCTAATTTACAGATATTGTAGCTGGACACTGTATGAAGAACAGCCTCAGAGACCTTACAGTGAGGAGAATGGAGTGGTCCTGTTTCTCTTCCACATTCTGGTAAGCAGACTATGTTCTCTAGCAGTTCAAATCCTAACTTCTGGAGCCAGAGAACTGCATACTGCTCTGCCCAGTTATAAAAAAATGTGCGATCTGCTTCAGATATAGATCATGGGGTCTCATTTATCTAGGTCTATTTTTCTATGGTTGTCAGTGACTCTAAGTGAAATGCAATAGAAAAACTACAGAAATGTACAACTGGTCTTCAATTTTAAAACTGTATCATAGCTGATATACTGGGCAAAAAGATCAACAAGTATGAGGCAAACAGTATGAGGGACAGAGCTGGGTTTCCTCAAATGCTAGTGTGCATACATCCCCAATAGCACGTGTATTTGAGATCAAATAGATGGATTTTACATGCTCATTTCCTGAGTGTGCAGCCTGAAAACTCAAATAGGAGTGCTGGATATTCCATGTGAATGACAGATTGCCATTGCATACTGACATGCAAGAAAGTGTGATTTAATAAATGTCTCTTACTCCGCAAAACAGACAGAATTTGCAGTTTTCCAGTTAGTGAATCTTCAATGTGCTTACACTCTGCTGTAAATTGAACTCAGTTAACCCACTGGGTCTACTAGGGAGATGTGACAACTCACAAGTTGGTTTTAGGAATATGTTACAAGAGAAGAGATGTCAGAAGACAGAACAATTTTAGAGTTAAATTTCACCATTCTCACTCCACTGCCCTGGAGTATGCATCTGCTGACTTTCTAATTTACCTGTGACTACCAACTGACTTAGTATCTCTTATGGATGCTTATTCCTTACATGCTCTATGCCAGAAAATGTGAGACCTCCCTCTTAGATTTCTGTTTGCTAGGTTCTTTTTCTGCACTAGTATGAAAATAGGCCACTTGCTTTATCTGCAAAAGAACGAGTATCAGTCTTGCTGAGTTATATTTATTACTGCTTTGCTCCAGGCATTTCACATGATCTCATAGAAGCTAGATCAGGTTGGGTCATGAATAGATGCTTGCTTTCTAAATCTACTTAACTCTATAAACAAAGGCAAAGGAATTGAATGGGATCAAACTCTGGGGTCAGCACAGGACAGGTTTATAATTGGTCACTGCTAACTGCAAACATTTTTTTAACTAGCTAAATTCTGTTAGAGCAGCCAGCGTTTTTAGAGGCCTCTGATACAATACTGCAGAAGTTATCAAGAAAATGACTTCCCAATTTAAAGAAAGAAGGGGAAATGGAGGAAAGGTTTCACTGTCTGTTGGACATGGCAGGAGAAAATTTAAATCATGGACTTTATGGGAGACCAAAAAGGAGGGGGCAGGAATCTAAGACAGTGAAGCTGCTGTTTGCCTCTAATTAAAAACATTGACTGCTACTGCCTCCTGGAAGATCATACACCTTGACTGGGAAAGAAGAGGCAGGAGAAAGTCCCAGTTGTTCTGGGCTTACACCAAGAGTCATGCAGAACACTCACTGGTGTATATATTTTCATTAATGATTTTCTCCCCTCATTTATCTGTTCTGTAGTTCCTAAATGAGTATGTATAGTAGCACACAATATGCACAAAGAAATTTAACAGCACAGTTTAACGGTCCTATGGAAAAAAGAGTCCTTTTGAGTTGTGCCATGAGATCAAGAGAGAAATAGTATAACTAATTCCAACAGTGGTTGAAATTATACTAATAAACAGAAGTAAAACTTTCATTGTGATGTGGACAACTGTAATGATAGCAAGACGAGATATACTACTATCAGTAGTGACCAGAATGTTTTTCAGACAGTGATTGTTTGCTAATGAATAGTAGTGCAAATCTGTTTATTGAACAGAGGTTGAGAGAAATCAAAAATCAACGGGTACACAAGCTCTTCTAAAACCCAATATAGCAACCAATGCATAAGCATACTGTTTCTATATAAATATTAAATAAAAGTTCAGCTATTTGCTTCTGCTTCTCTGCCAACTTGCCCAATTTAAATATATTGAAGTATGGCCGTGGCAGTTTCCTTTTACTCACGTGGTCATCTTTTCTCTAACTAAAACCTCAATTATCTTGTCCACTTACAATGAAGAAGGGTTTCTGTGTTGGCATTTAAAAGGAGATAAAAGTTAACACGAACTTTTCATTGAAACTGGAACCCTATTTGGAGGTATTCAGCCAACAACAAGATTCAAAATAACATATGAATGGTCATGTTCCAGCTAGTCTCATGAAGGATTTGGTTTCTGTCCTTGGAAGAGTTTGAATAACACGTTTAATCGATTCGTAATAGGTCTGACCTTGTGTGTTTCTAATATAGATGATACCTTAGCAGTACAATAATGAGACAATTTGCCCCTGCTCCCCTGTAAGTCTTTGATTACCATGTTCAGTGGCAGATCATGAAGGGAAGACCCTACATCTGACTCCCTGTGGCAAAAGAGATTAAAAAATAAACAAAAAGAAATATAGGTGGACTGGTCTACATATATCAATGTATATACTGATATATATACTGATGCAGTTCATTTAGATGTTGCCTCATTCAGCATCTGCAAAAGACCCTGATACTGCAGTTGGTTTAACAGTTGAATAAAGACTTGTTAACTTTGAGGGCTGCTTTAAGGTTTGCTTTCCAAATGGTCTGGATGAGATTATTCCATTGCTTTCTGCCATCAAGCATATGAATTTTCTGGAATCTTTTTGTGCTTTCAGCAAGTGTTTGCTGAAGGGGCCAGCTCATCCTTAATTTTGACAGCTAGCCTTTGCTAAATAGCGAAAAAGGAAAAAAATAAGGTGCTAGGCAATCAAATTTATACTGTTGCCATTGCCTCAATTTTGATGCAGAGAAGGATTATTGAATAAACTGTACACTTCTAAAATTTTAGGCTTATATGCTCTATAATGACACAGGCTTTCAATGATCATTTATTTTTTTGCACTTTAAAGACAGGATTGAGGAAGAAGCCTGAGAACATGATTCAGACAGAAAAGCAGATAAAGCAGATGTTTTGCATTCTAGGAAGCTAACAATAAGATAAACAAATCTTTTATTTTGTAATGGGTAGTCTCCACAAAAGCTAGGAAAGCAAAGTCAGTGTGTCAGAGTGTAAAGGCAAAACACAGCAAAGTTTAGAAATCAACAGTATTGTAGGATGAAAAAAAGATTAAGTAATCCTATAGAAAATAATTCATCACCATACATTAGTATAGAAAATATTTGCAACAATCTATCTGAAGTGGTGTTTAGTTAAGGGATATTTCATATTAGGTCTAGGAAGTACCTCTGTTTCTTGCATATTGACTAACAGAAATGAGTGCATGAAATATAAGTCCATATTACATTGGAGAGATTTTATTCATCAATGTGCATACATGTTTCAGAGCTGTTTCAGAAAGTGGTACAATTCTCAGACTTACATTTGTATAATGACATTGAATTTATTTTGAAATGTTTATTACACTTCTATTTGGCACTTAGGTCCAGATCTTTGAAATATTTAGAAAACTAACTGCAAATGCATGAATCATAGTCCACTTTACCTGTGGTGGGGAGAACAGCTTAGTAAAGAGCCTTAACGACTGCAGTGAGTATTTATTATTGATTGATTATGGTCATGTAATTTAGAACTTCCAGGCTACTGAGAACCAGAATCAGGGAAATTTCCTATAGTTTCGGAGTGAGTTGTTTTTAAATGGTACTTCAGACCAGGATTTTGGTATCCAAAACAGTCTATTCAGTAGCACTGAGAGATACTGCAATGCTGCTAGTCAAAATACTTTTCCTGGGGTGCCCTTTTGTTAACACAGTGTTATAGAGATAGACACGTCCCAGGCCCCTATTATGAAAATCCTACAGCATAGGGGACTTTCGTATAGACATAATCCTGGCGGATTAGGATAGGATCCAAGGACACCAGGGCAGTGATCATGACACAGCAAAGCATACAGCTAACTGCAAAAGCACAGGAAGGAAAAGGTGTGTCTTGCTTTTAGGGCAACTCAGGTTGCACACAAACAAATGAGGCAGGCACCTCTCAAAACTGATCCACTGTGTTCAAGCTTTCTAACCCTAAACTTTAACATCAGTACTCTGACAATTTCCATCATTAACGGACAATTTTTCAGTTGTTTGCTAATCAGAGCATGTATCTAAATAAGTCCTTACATAACATTGAAATTGTTTGCTATCACTATACACATACATATCTTAAGAAAGAACAGCCAAGATGATAAACTAGTAATCACTGGACCATATTTCAATTAACAAATAGCAACACGCACAGTTACTAATTTTAGTGTATAATATGTTTTACAATTATATGTAAGACAAAGACAATTCAGACTTTTTTTATATATTTAGTGCATTAAACTAGTACAATAAAAAGTCTGCAACCTTTTCCAGAATCACCTAACCCAAACAAGAAACACCTAAGCTCTCATAAAACTAGTAACTGGCATAGAAATTCTCTTTTAAATGAGTAGAAAAGGAGCATAGTTTTCTGAACTTAGTATGTATGAAAAATGACCTTTGTCTAACTGCTAGATTGATCTCAAGGAATCCTTAAGTCAAAAAAGGCACCACTATTATTATAAACCTAATTTACAAGCAAGCCTGTTTACCAACAATCTTAACTCCCTTCAATGATAGCTGTACTTCATAGCAGTGAGAGAATTATGCTAGTTTGCTATAGTCGGACTTGTTGATGTCTGAATATTGATTTATTGAATATTGATTCATTTATTTATGTCAACCATATTGATTTTACAGAACAGCACTGTGCACAAAATGAACAGTATTTACAACAGTATTTACCATTAGTTCTAGTCATCACTTACTCTTGATCCTTTTTCTGGAAAGCACCGACAAACTGAACAATCCTGTCCCCCACATGGGTCAATATATGCATATCCTCCCTAAAAATTAAATATTTATAGATGTATTAATATGTAACAGACAAAAATCACTTCATCAAATATTGTCATCCAGACATATTGTCCAATTAGATGATTTTTAAGGCAAAAGATTTGGCTATGCTTGCATACCACAGGTCAGTTTCCTGTGATGAAGGAACTTGGCACAGCAACAGACATCAGAATACTGTGCATATCTTCAGCTTGACAGTTATGAACCTTTTCCAATGCTTTCTTAATAGAATACATACATCAGTGCTACGTTTTAAATCCTCCTAACCTTCTTGGCCCTCTCATCAGCATAAACAGGTTTGCAAAGTACATGCAATAAGCAAAAGCACATTACTGTTGCTGTTGAAGGTTGAAGATATTACCTGCAAGTTATGTTAAGTAATGCTAAATATTACAGCTAAATGCAACTAAGAAAATAGGCTGCATCTAGAAATATTTTAACAGTCAGAATTCAGTTTGTAATAATGTGAAATTTGCAGCCCATCATATTAGGTTGAGACTGGTTTAAATTATATTAAACAAATTAATAAATTAATGTTTAAATTATAGAAGGCAAAACAGGCTGAAGAGCAACAAGTCCACTCAGTGAAGAGTCTTGTATTTAATCATTGTCTATTAAATGAAAAAAAAAAGTACATGGTGTAATTATGCATTGCCTACCATTAATTATTTTCTTGTATTAAAACTTTCCATCATTGTCATCTTAATAGCAAAGAAATGACGACTACATTTCATCAAATTGCAATGCAGAATAAAAGCATATTTGAGGAATCTAAAACACAACAAAATGTAAGTTGCATAAGTGGACATAATTTTATTACTCTTTTCTTTTTCCCAAAGTGTAGTATTAAACATGCTAATTACACCATATGCATTTATAAACTCACTCACATGGCTGAAATGTCCACTAGGTAACAATATTTTTTTGGCAAAATTGTGTAAACGATCAAAGTGGTTTCAAAAAGGATGACAAGGATTTAAGAATAATTTAGGTAACAAGTATACAGTGATAACATGAAAATATTTGCACAGTGTGGATTAAATTTTTATCAAGGTCAACATTGTTTTGTTACTGGTTTTAATAATCAACAGAACAATAGGTTCGTACTTCAGTCTTTCAAGGAGAAAACGCTGACAAACATTAGATAACAAGGAAAAATTCTGTTCTTTCTATCTGCAATATTTTCAGAATATCTGGTACTCCCAAATTTCAGGACAAGAGAGTTTGATGATGGTCTCTCACAGACAGCTTCTCTTTCACACACTGGATTTCCCATGAAATTGCTAATCTACACCACACTAGTTTCTCACCTAGTTATTAAAAACTTGCCTCTACTGGAATGTCAATGGAATGCAAGTTTCTAATAACACATAAGCTTTACCCTTTGTTCTTGTTGAACACATTTATTTTTAAAAATACTTCAATTTTTAACAGTTCAGCTAAAAAGGCATGACTTTGGAGAGAAAAACAACAAAAAATAACTTTTACATATTTGAAAGGAATTGAGAGGGTGGACGTGAGGTTCAGTGAAGGTACTGCAAGCGTAAGGTTAATATGGAGGACAGTACAGAGGAGAGGAGAGGAGATATTGAGACTATATTATTTGTGAAATTTTGGCTTCAGCGAGATGGGAATGTACAGGGAGGCCAGTTTAAGATCTAGGCTAACATACAGACAGTCTTGAAAGCTAGAATGAGTTTTATGTATGCTATTATGCAGAGCCATTGAAGGGACTTCATGAGGAAGGGGACAGACTAAGTGCATAAGAGAGGGTTTTTTTACATGCAGCCTTCCAAAAGCATTAAAGATGCCGAAGTTAGAGCCTAGAAGAATCCAAAGGAGAAGATTACAAATAGTTAAGCTGAGCAACAGGAACAGAAGGGAAAGCGAGAACTGCAGAAATGCTGAAAGAAACATCACAGTTTTCTCACAAAACTAGAGAGCATTTTGGTGTATATAGCATTATTTGTTTCAACTATACCACCCCATGTCTCAACTGTCTGAAGTAATTATCAAAGTCACTTACCCCAGCAATTTCTTGTGCCGAAAAAATAATCAGCAGCCACCTGATTTAAAAAAAGGAGAAAGCTAAATTAAAGATAAACTTCCAACATTGAACCTACACAAAAATGTAGCCTCTAAAAAGGGAGAAGTGTATACACATGATTAAGTCTCAGTATAGGAATGACACGGACCTGTTGCAGCAAGTCCAGAGGAGGTCCACAAAAATGATCAGAAGGCTAGAACACTCTCCTGTGAAGACAGGCTGAGAGTTGGGGTTGTTCAGCCAGGAGATGAGAAGGCTCCAGGGAGACCTTATTGTGGCCTTTAAATACTTAAAGGGGGCTTAGAAGAAAGATGGGACGAACTTTTTAGTAGGGCCTGTTGCGATAGGACAAGGGGTAATGATTTTAAACTGAAAGAGGTTAGTTTTACATAGATATAAGGAAGAAATTTTTTACTGTGAGAGTGATGAAACACTGGAACAGGTTGCCCAGAGAAGTGGTGTTTGCCCCATCCCTAGAAACATTCAAGGTCAGGTTCAATGGGGCTCTGAACAACCTGATACAGTTGAAAGATGTCCCTTCTCACTGAAGGGGGTGGTTGGACTAAATGACCTTTAAAGGTCTCTTCCAACTCAAACGATTCTATGATTCTAAGTCCTGTTTGGGGTCATTATTTAGTAAAACAGTATATTTATAAGGGGTATGCACCATTGACAACTGGTCAGCATATGCTATGTGTATTTGTCTTTTTGGATTTGTGGGACTGAGTACAAACAGACAGGTATGAATAAGACTATGTAAAAGTCCTGGTAACTTCCCCCTTGTAACCTATTTCCAATCCCACAATGAGGAACAGCCAGAGAGAAACCATAACAGACAGATTTCTGCACCTCCATGGACACCGTGGGGTGAAGATTGAGCAGAGGTGAAGGTAACCTACATCTGCCCCAAAATAAGTTATCTGGTGCTGTTTTCATTTGCTCAGAGGGGGAGTGAAGGAAGGCAAGGAGCAAAGCAGCACTCAAAATAGTCACATGATTTCAGAGCAGCTACTGGGGAAGCCCAGCTCCATGCCAACCATTGCTAGTAATAGATTAAAAAGTTGAAATCATGTCCTTTATCATTTCCACATGCAAAAAAAAAAGAGGATCAAGTAAACCACAAGGTAGCCCAAAATTTCTGCAGTAGTACAGGAAATAAGCATTATTATTAATATCAATATTATTATTAATGAGAACTAAGGTGCTCACTCATTATATGAAATTATAAATTAGATATGGACATAACATATAGACTACTGTGTTATTCTCCAGGCTGTGGCGAAGCCTGTATTAAAATTACTCCAACACTACAAATATTCAGGCATTTAGTAAACTTCCCAAAGCCTTATTGAGATCAACCTCTATTTTTTCTGTTATTCACATGGTCAAGTCTATGGAGCATTGAGAACTGTGCCAGCAAGCCCACCTTTACCTTCCCTGATTATTAATTATTCATAGATTTAGACTGCAAATTATATAACCTGCATATGAACTGATAAAAACTGATAAATTCAATACTGACAAATTTAACATATTTTAGCCATTTATGTACATTTACTCTATATACTTTTCCAACCTATGTTGCCTGCTACATTTTTTCAAATACACAAATTTTACAGAAACAATATTTATTAAAATAATTAGTGGTAACTAAAGACAGAAGCTCATACTGCCTTTTGCTAAATGAGGAACAATGGCTGATTAAAACAATGAGACTGCCAGATGATCAGCTATAGCAGTAAATGGTGGAGAAGTTTTGCACATCCCAGTAATTTGTTCTTTAAGTAAGTTTGTGTAGAAAGGATTTAACTTCACAGGAATACTTCAACCAGGTAGCAGACAATAGCATCGGTTTGTGCTGTGACTGTTACTAATTTAAGGCTGTTTTTGCTTCTAACTTGAACTTGCAGACAGTCTCTGTAAATATTTTTCCCGTATCAACATTGGCCAGGTGTAAGTTATTTTTTATATAAGAAAATGCCAAGTTGTCATAAAGACCTTGCACAACTGGAATGGAAAGCTGATGATGCTGCTCTTGATGCACGGCGCTGTAGTCTCCCCTTTTTCCACTCATATACAGCAGGCATGTGTTTGCCAGATTGTCCTCTGACATTTCAAAATTCCTGCCTATGTACTCAAATCCGTACAAGACTGTTAGAGGTAAGTCATTCACAAGTAACGCAGATAAAAGGAAAGAAGGCACCTTGGACAGATGGCGGGGATAGAAGGCTGCTACACTGGAGAACACCTGAGTACCAAGCAGCCTGGGTTTGCACAAACCAAATAAATATGGAAAAAACACTGGAGAGAGTTCAGGCGTGTTGGCATGATGCAAGACTGCCTAGCAGTGAGAGTGTCAGATTCAACCAAGATACATTCGTTGGGCCAGTTTCCCGACTAGAAAAGCATAATTTCACATTTACAAAAAGCCTGGTGCATGAAGTTTTATAAGGACCTCAAGAAGGAAAATGGCATTGACTTTCCTAGACGACATTATAGAGATGGAATCATTGATCCCACACACCACTCTGAAAATTCCTGGCCACAGTGATCCTAATGTTCTCCTAAGGACCATTTTCTTCCAGAGAGCTCCTGCCACAGCTGCTAACAGGTATTTCCATCATAGTATCTAAAAGTTTTCTTCATGCCTTTTAATAATTCTCCCTCATCTACAAAATTATTCTGGGACAGGCATTCAGGTTTGAGTTGGTCATTACTTTTTCTTCTCCAAATACTTTCATCACTAGAATGTAGGACTATCTTACCTATTACAAAAGACTCAGAATTATAGTTCCTTTTCTCTGCTATTTAAATAGTGTAGTACCCAAAATGTAAATGGTGTAAACTTATAGACCAGCAATCAAAATCAAATAAAATAAATTATTGTATAAGCTTATCAAATTTTAACTGGTGATCTCTTATTTCTGTTAAATTGACAGCTAAGAATATCTCTCATTGACTGTAGTTTAAAAATTTAGTGATCTGTAAAACTCACCAGGCAGCTGTGATAAGCCACTTAATCCGTTCAAACGAATTCTTTGTTAATGCCATTCACGCTGATTGAGGATCTGTATATGCAGCACTTTTTTTTTTAAAAAACAGCAGGTCTTCTCTCTCCTTCTGTTTGTGGATGGTCTATAAACACTGTTCCATACCGTTGTTGTCTTCCCCTCTGAATCTGTTTAAATTGAAATACACATCTGATGTACAAACATGAATAATTATCAGATAACCAAATAATGTTTTAACCATTTATATATGTCATACGGCACAGCTTTATCTTGGCACTACATTATATTATTCAGGCTGCATTTGATTTTATCAGCAATCCAATTATTTCAAGTGGACTATATGTGAAATTACAGATCAATATAAAAGGGTACGAGACTTCAGCCTAGAAGAGAGATAGCCCTCACTCAATTGTTTGAAATAATGAGCAAAGAGAATCTTGCATCATTATTTCTTACACGCTATTATACTCACCATTTCAACTAAAGGCATGGAAAAAAAATGTGACACCTATGTACAGTACAGACTTAATGAACTAAAAAAAATACATCAAGAAAATATTTGCTATACTTTTGAGAGAGTGTCTTCTGCAAACTGGGCTCAACCAGTGTCTCTGTCAGCAAAGGGGGACTACTCTGAGTGTAGAGTAAATCATATATACATTTTTAGCTCAAGAGTTGTACCCATATGCATGGATAGATGACAATCATTGGAAACATTACCTAGATTTTTTTAGCTTTATTTTTAGACCATTTTTTCCACAGCTTTTGCCAGGATTTAGGAAGCTGGAAGCTCTAAATGTAGGACTGACCAGAGGTCTCTAGTCCCAGTCAGTCAAATTTTGAATGCATAAATTAGGTACACAGTGCATCTGTGACCTCCGACTTAGGTCCAATGGCATATAAGCAGTTTTATGTGCAAACATCCTGCACCAATCTTTTTGTAAGCTCAAGCTTCACAAATCCAGAGAAATGGCCAGCTCCTATGCAAACTTTTATATCCTGCAAATAAGAAAAAAAAAAGCTATAATTCTTTGGAAAAAGGAACATCTGGCAAATGATTCACAGTAGTTACTTCAAACTGAGGCCTTAAGAGGCTGGCCTTTCCCTAAGATAGGCAACATTACCACGGGCTTTTATTTTTTAGTGCTGTAGGTTGATTCTGAGGAGACTGAACACTGACGAGAGTGAACCAACAGGGGTTCACTTCCTTTGGGGAAGTCTCCTGGCTAAGCAAAAGCAATCACTATGGGGAAGGGTGCAAGGACATGAACCTGCAGCAAACTGGCTGCTCTCTGAAAGCTGCTCAACAAGCAGCTGTCTTGTCTTTGTAAAACATATGAGTGTACAGTTCCTGAAACATCACTGCTTTGCTTTCTATCATTTACATAGTGCAACATCTTTCTAACCAGAACTACTCTATAAATAATACTGACTCCTATGTGTATGCACCGTATATCCATATCTCACAGTATGAAGAAGAGATTTTGTAAGCTACTGTGCACTAACTAAAAAATTAATAGCTAAAATTAAACTAACTAAAAAATACAATACATGCCAAATTCTGAGTCTCTTTCTGTGTCCTAGTTCCCCATCTGTTAAAAAAACCCCACAAAACAAACAAAAAAACCCCAACACTCCTAATAACATTATTTCAATAACATTGCTACCTCATAGATTTTTTACATTAATAATATAACTAATGTAAGCAGGATTGCAAGGCAATAAAATATGGCAGGGACAGATTGCCTCAAACAGAAAATCCAAGCCAGTCATAAAACTGTTAGATTTTGTAGAGATTTCTTCCTGTTGCCTACTGTTCATTTCATTATTTAATTATCCAAACAGTTTCTGGAAGTGAAACAGAAATTGAAATTGGGTACATTTGCTTTGTACATTTGCATTTGGTACATTAGCAGAGAACCTTTTATTTTCAAATTTAAATCCATTTTGATCAAATGAAGATTTTGGCAACCAGTGCAATAATATAAGGACTACAAAGTGGTATTTAGAGTGATGTATCAAATTGATCTCATGTTTTACATTTTGTAGTAATACAACAATTACCTCAATAGATCACTTGCCTAGTTCAAAATAAAATATCTCCAGGATAACACACTCAATACCACCAAAAGAACAGGTTTTATAGAAGCATCACCAAACCTGAGCTCATAAAATTCTCAAAAGCCAGAGGGGGAAAAGCTGGCACTATGACATAACCAAGATGTTTAGCTTCTAGAGAAGGACCAAGGAGGAAGATAATTTCACTCTTAGGGACTCTGGTAAAATAAGACCACAGGACATAAGGCATACTTTGAGGCAGACACACAGCTACAGTTATTGGGGTATAAAAAACTAGAGCAGCTCTAACTATATTCTCATTACATCCAAATAAACCAACATTATGTGTAACAATACCATTGAAGTCACAAAGTCCAGGATTCAGAAGTTAGGAAATAAAAATTTAGATTGTGTGCTCAGTTTTAATGTGGTTCTTTTAAGCACGTGATTAGGATTGTCATTTTAAGTACAAGCACATATATGCTGTTTTCCATAGGACTGGTGCCTCATTCACGATGAATATATTTCATGCTTTTTGTTCTTTTCCTTATGCCCTATTTTTTCTTGAACAGTGTCCTATGAAACTTTGCACTTTATACTATTTTCATATAACTGTAATGTTTCCTACAAAAATATTCCTTGTCTGTAAAAAAAGAAAATACTGGTTATACTTGTTTTACCAGAGAACTGAGGAAACAAAGCTAAAAATCATTAAACATCAATTTCTGTGAAAAAAGCCAAACTTTAATTTGTTGTAGCTTTCAGTTGCTTTCTAGTATTGAGGCTGACCTCTCTGTGCACTGGTGGTTTTGGTTTTTTTTTTGCTGAAATACCTCTACAGGCAGCTGCAGGTACACATTTTGACACAACGGATGTTAAGCCTGCCTGGCCAGCTGTTTTGCCAGGTATGACCGTCTCTGAGTTTGTAGCTCTCTGAAGATATTATGGACTACAACACTATCAGCAACACAGTCTGCATGAAGGTTTCATAGACTTTCTTTGGATGGACGCCATCAATTATGGTAGCAACAAGCATGAGAGAGACCATCAGTGGCTGATCTTACCTTTGTTGCAGCTCAGTGCTACTCTGAAGTCACTTATCTGTTCTAAAAACCCACATAAAGGCTCACGTGTTTCATTACTTGCTGTTTCTTAACTATAACAAGCATGCAACTACCATCCAGCTGGGCCATACTACTTAGCAGCCAGCTGCTCGAGGTCGGTGAAATAGGTGGTAGTGGGGCTAAGAATGGGCTCAAAGAGGACTTTTTTAAAAAGTACTCTTTCTGTTGCATCTCCCTTATTAGCACTTTCCCATCTTTGCTTTGAGCTTGCTGACTTTTTTTAAAAATTTCCACACAGAGTTTTCATCATTTGAAAACTGACTCAATACCTTTTTATTATAGCAGTATTTCATTCACTAGGTATTCTGCATATATTAATTTATTTCTCCTAGCAGTAATTTGCCTGCTTTCTTTTGTTTCTCCCAATATTTCTTCAGCCTGGTATTCAAGAGCTCTCCTTTTTAAGTACTACCTTCTTTACTCAGTGAGACTTACACTGTTCAGCCTGTGTCTGAATTTATGTAATTTCTGAGGACTCACTACTTTCTTCCACTGCAGCCTCACTTGCCCTGGCCTGCTTGTCTCAGACAACCTTGCACCTTTTGTTTTCACTTTTGTGTCAATGAGTCTCTGATACATTCTATCTAACACCAGTTCTTCTAATGTTAATTTTCTGTGGTGGATTTAGGCACTTACAAACCTTACAATGCCTATGGCTTATAAACAACTGTAGACCTCATTTTGTCCTTATTGCAATATCCCTGCATAAAAAATGTAGCAGTGTTACAGTCAACAGGTTTAGGAATCTGACTAGTAAAATGCATCAGTTTAGTGGTTTTACCCCTAAAATACTTTTTTCCTCTACATGGTCACCATCAGTCTGGTTTGAAAATGGGATTTTTTCCCCCTTTCTCTATACCTGCCACCTCACTCTCACTGATGCTTGAGATTTTAGAGCCAAGGTGATAACATCTGTGATTACGTACAAGATCTTTGACACTGAACATACTGGTCTGCTCTTCCAGAGATGTGTTCTTCCTGCTAGTACCAAATTTTGGGAAAAAGTAACTTCTACTAACTAGCTTTCACAGTGGATTTCATAGAAGGTTGACAGTAACATCTACTGAATGGAGATCCAAACCTACTCTCATGCCAGTAAGAGAAGCTATTTTACAAAGCTCTGTGGTTAGCTTTCTGCTCATGAAAGGCTTTAGATTCGTATCTCGTGAGTAGTCCTAAATAGATGTATATGCATATATTCTATCTCTGTGCACTGTTGCTTTGGCTGTCTCGCTTGCAGTGCTTACCAGGACCTGTAACGGGATTTCCCGTGCAGCACTCACCCACACCACCAGTGGGGCAGGGTCAGATGGCTGTGGCCAGCCTGGCCAACACGCTTCCTAAGTTTGTGCCATCTCAGAGCAGCACCTTATCTGGTGCAGTGCTGCTGTCAGTAACGTGGGACTGCCAGAGCTTCACAAGCCACACTTCCATCCAGAAACCCCTGGTACCACACCGAGCTCTGTGGGAAGTCCGGGCTGTGACATTTCCCACTGATCTACATTTGCCCCTTCTGGGACTTCTCGGTCTCCGCCGATTAAGAAAACGCCTGAGGGAGAGGCGAGCGCTGCTGGGAGGAACACACGGCCGTCAGTGCCCGGCAGAGCGGGTGGCGCCGAGGGCCCGGGCTGCCGCCGGCCTGCCCCGGAGCCGCCTCACCCGCGCACCCAGCGCCG
>VZRW01000438.1:329076-391751 GCA_013398125.1 Aegotheles bennettii
TGCCGCTCACCGCGCCGGGTGAGGGACAGCCCGCCCGGCCCTGAGGCACCGCTACCCCGCGCCGCTGTCAGGCGGGCGTGAGGAGGGGCGGGGAGGCCTCCGCTGGGCTCAGGTGCGAAGGAGAAGCACAGCGGCCCAGCGAGGCGGCTTTGCCCGCTCCCGTGAGGGCACGGGGGGCTCGGTCCCGCCACGGGCCTGGGAGCGGCCGCGGAGGCCGGGTCCGGCGGCGGGGCCAGAGCGGCGCTGGGTGCGGGTGGTTCCGAGGTGAACACTCCCGGAACGGCGCCTGTGCCTCCTCCGTTACAAACTGACCTCGCAGTTTGCCTTTCAGGTGTGATGGTGAGTGGCATCACTGTTTGGGCTGTCAGTTCTCCGAGAACGCACGGCAGTCCTGGCCGTCCCTTTCTGCTCTGCCTGGCTGACACCTTCGGGCTGTGCATGCCCAGCTGTGAGGGCGAGTGGGTCAGGGCAGCTCTCCATGCTTCTGGCTGTTACCAAACGGAAAGCTGCCAGTTTCAGTAAATTTCTGATAGATACCGGACACAGGAAAGTGCCATTTTCAGTAAATTTCAAGTTTTGTTTCTCCCCTAAGAGTCAGCGGTGTTAATTTCACTTTGGCTGCGTGAGTGAAGCTCTAGCACAGATCACAATCCTGCACTGCCTGTCAAAACATCTCACAATTCATCTTCCTAAGGAAAAATCTGATCTTCTGCTTTGTTATTAAAATAGAGCCACATTCTGCTGTAATTATCTGAAGCAGGCTAACTAGTAATAATTTTTCTTCTAAAATATTGCAGCTCATTCACCCATTTTGGGTAAAGCATAAGCACCTCACCAAACATGTTTTCTTTTATGGCACTCTCAGTAACTTGCAGTCAGATTTAGTCATTTAACAAAGATTGAATTGTTTTACTTGTTAAGGAATTAAAATACCTCTTAGTTCTTAAATAGAGCAGATGTACCAAATCTGTTTGCAAAGTACATGTTTTCTGCAGAGCTGTTTCAGTCTCTGCCTATACCTGATCCTTACTTTAAAGCAAGATGTGGAAGATGAATAAGCTCAAGACCTGACTCTCTCTTCTACCCAGTTTGCTGCTCTTTATTTTATTCTTCTTTTCCTCTGCTGGTATCTTCCATCCATTGCCCTTGTTGCTCCAAAGAAGTGGACATCATAGTATATTCTTCTGGATGGCTGTTAAGGAGCACAGGCTATGTACCAGGAACTCCTCCCCCTCCCATGAAACACACACACTTTTTCTAAGCCTCTATTCCGGCTGTGTTGACCTTATCATCCTGTTTCATGTTTTTATCTACAAATGAAGGGAGAAGGATGAAGTAAGACCCCACATATGGCCAAGTAAAGCATTTCAACACTTGGTTGCAACCTCAGTAGGATCCTAGAGTATTTACCAGTCCTGCAGAGTCATAGACCTTAGTTCACTAGCAGCCTTTCTGCTTAAGGTAAATCATGAGGCTCTGACATACCAGTTTTCTAGAGCGTCGTCATTACTAGATCCTTGTTTACACTTAGGTCTTAAAGACAGAATTTGGGACGGTAGGAGGTGTCTTCTACAGAAATCTTGCTGTTTAAGCAAAGTTTGAACACGTATTGATTTACTGGTTCTCTGAAAATTTAGCAGATCTCAAATGTTGACTGAGATTAGTTTAGATTTGCAACAGATAACTGGGATCAGTTTAAGATTCAAATGTCATAATTTCTACTCTTGTATGAAAATGCTGATATTTTCAAAAGAGAAAGTCTTAACGAAATTTTCTAGGTGATAGAGCAAATAACTTTTATAAAAGCAGTTTTACCTAAACTCCTAATTAGTGGCTATTGTTAATTGACATGAAATAACTGATAAATAAATCATTGCATCTTGGCTGGACTGCCCATTGCAAAGAAATAGATATTGTTTGTGTTTTAAAATTGTGCTATACTTCCATATGAAAATAAATTGATATTGACCAGCAAGCAATATTTTTGCTATTTCTGTAAATTAAAAAATGTTTTGACATAGAAAAAATTTAATTGTATGTCTCTTAGTAGCTCAGTAAGTAATTTATTCCCAAAGACAAGAAAGAAAATTATTAATTTGTGCCTGCTGCTGTTTATAGAGCAAATTTTGGTCCTCACAGCCCTTCACAAAGACCAGACTTCCCTGCCTTTAGGAGTCTGAACTTTCTGGCACCTGCTAGGGAGTATTATTATCTGCATTCTTGACTACTGGCATGCTCTAATCACATCTTCTGAAAACTCAGCAGAAGTACCATCTTCCCACGTCAAAGGCTTTTCAGCTTGCTTGATGTATTCCTTCACTCCAAATACTGATGTTGTAATTCTTTGGATTTTTCCACTATTCGTTTAAATACTTTAGAATAATAAAAAAATATTAATATGTTTGTGTAGGGAACAAAATACTTCTCATTCCTTGTTTCTGTTTTTTTCCTCGGAAAAAAAATGGTTTACTTTCTTATTGTTTCATTTCATTTAACAGCACCTGGAACTGGTGCTGTCTTGATGAACATGTACAATCCAGTTATTTCTCCCGAGTTTGTCCTCTCTTGATACCATCCATGTACTTCTTGTATGTCTTGAAATTAAACAGTAATCTAAAAATGTTCCCTGAAATTTGCTGTTTCAAATTACACTAATAAGAAAAATATCTCAGTCAAGTTCAATAGTACTGGATCGATACTGCTGCTTAGTGACACTGATCAGTTTTGTGATGGCATCATGTTAGCATGTGTTCAGAATAAAGAGGGTTTCTACCTGAGCAAGATTACTTGTTGCAAGTTAGCTGCACTTCATGTATCTACCATTTTTTGTTTTGAATTGTAATACAATTGCAATATTGTATTAGCTCACAAGATAAAATTAAGTGTTCTGTATTTGCCTTGGTCATTGCTCTTTGTATTTTTTCATCGTGCTGCTGGCAAAGGAGGGGAGTAACAAACTCAGTGACCGTAAGACTTGAGAAGATCTTTGCATCCCCTTTCTCATTTGTGTTTATTGTCTGTGGCTAGATGCAAGTATTTATATTTCCCAATTAATTTCATTTTTTACAAATGCAAATACTCATAAACTAGTCTTCCTCATGCGTTATTTTTTCCTAATTATATGCAAACTATATTGCTGTCACAAATAGATCTTAATACGTGGCTCCGTAAGGAAAAAAAGCAGCGTTCTAGCTCAGCCATGATCATCTCCAAGGCTGGTAAGAATGGGATGCAGGCTGAATTGCTATGCTTAACTAGGAATTAAAATGTTGGTGGGACAAAGTGTCACAGTGAGAATGTTCCTTCTCTGCTGGCCTTTGGAAATGCCCAGGTTCTTTGTCGCAGTAGGCAGCTGAGAAGGGAAGATGTGCACCTGAATATGCAAAAGAGACTTCACTGAGCGTGTTAGAAAAACAAGTTCTTTGTGAAGTGCTCTCTTTGATTTGGTTAATACGATCCCAGCTCTGATGTCCACGAAGGTGTTGCTCTGGTAGTTGGGCCCAATTTATACTAGACTGTTCTGATTCTGATTGCCTCTATAATTAGTTGTAATTCAGCCATCATGTCTGTAGAGAAACAGGCCGATGTCAGAGCACTGCAGAGCAGTGCTTTTCCTACTGGGATGGAAGAGTTGGCATAAATTAGCCGAGTTGCCCCAATGTTTGTGCTTGCTTTGATGGCCAAGAAATGTTAAATGTGCCTATGTGTAGGCTGCATCATGCAACTGAAAAGAAATGAGCCTCCTTAGGTGATTTTAGTGAACATCTGTGAAAATTGATCTGTTATCACTTGATGTATAGCTTTTTCTAACGAATCTACAAGGTAAATACACATTTAAGCAAAACTCTATAATTCGCATTATTTTCCTGAGTGAATTATCATTAAAATTAAAAATCACAGTAGGTAGGCAAACACCGGTTCTTCACTGCTTTGCATTTCATATAGATATGGCAGCATTTTATTTTGAGATCTGTGCTAGCAATCTCTTCTGCAATACCTAGAGCTGATTTAGCCTAACATGTATTTGAAACAAAATACTTTGCTATTAAGTGCAGCTAGTATGGGATGTCCGGTCATCTGTTTTACTGTCACATTCTCACCCTGCTGCTTACTAAAGTAATACTAGAAGGCTCAGTGTGTTGGCATGGATTACAGGAGCCTAGGAGGAAGGGGAGATACAAAAAGGCTTTTTTCTTCTTAAGTGTTTACAGCCCCAGTCTCTTGTGCACACACTGAAAAGTTCTATTTTGCCACACCTTGTGTATTTTTAGTTCTATTTTAATTGTTTGTCTTTTTTTTTTTTTTTTCAACTTAGCAGTTTTGTGATAGGGAACAAGTCTCATAGGCTTACAGGTTTTCCATTTGGCCTGGTTCAATGAAGGTTTTTTAACTAGGGCTTTATGCTGCAGTTTTCCACAAATCATTTTGGAGGAAGCTGTGAGAAAAAGTAACCTTTTTCTTCTCCCCTTTTTTTTTTTTAATCTGTGAAATCACAGAGCCTTTCAAAAAGGGAGAAACCAAAGCATGTGCAATAAGCTTTCTCTGAACAAGCTACTGTTGCTTTCATTGCTATTTGCACCACTTAACAGAAGATGCACATCAGGAATTTTATGAATATACAAATATACGGGCCTGAAGAGACAACAATTATAGTGAATACCATTCCCACACTCAACAGTTGGGAAGAAATACAAATTATGTGATGTAATGCTGATCATATTATAGTAGGTAAGCAAAAATTCACTAGATAAATGGTGTGTATTCTTTGTTACTGGATTGCTCTTTTAAGATGATTCTGTTAGGAAGGAAGACCACGGATGAATAAGCTGATTAACACCCTTAAGAGTTTGCTACACAAAACAAAATTCTGTGGCCTGAATTGCATAATCTTTTTTTCCTTGTGAAAAGGAAGAATATTTACTTCTGTTGTCCCTGTGTCCTGTTCAAGGTCAGGAGGAGAAACCCACAGAGGTGGGGTTTATGGGTCTGCCTTCGGAGATTTTACCCATCTAAATACACCGTGAACAGTTTGGTCTGGTTTCTGATAGTCCACATTACAGTGACCTAGTGAGGTTATTTGTAGGATAAGATATTGGTCATTATAAATACAAGTATCAAAATTTTCTGTGTTTTAGCAGAAGAAAGTAAACCATTCTCTCTGTTTAAAGAGGGAGTAATTCTGTATCTTCTCTTTATAGTCCAAAAGCAATTTAAAAAAAACAGAAACCAGAGATTCAAGTTGAGAGCTTCAACTTCCAGTTTTCTGAAACTGCATACAACATGCCAGCTCTTCTTACACAGATACTGGGTAATTTTAGGCAGTTTCTACAATACAGGCCTTAGTAGTCATCAGTACAGATCTCACAATTTCAGTTTGTGAAAACTCAGGTGTTGGGGTTTTTTCTGAATTATAACATTTTACCTGTTTTAACTTAACTCGATAACATGTGGGCACAGTGAAGATTGCTAAACCCTACCGTTCTCGTGCTTCCTAATTCTTTACTGTCAGTGAGTTGGAGAGAAGGGAGAAGCTCCATGTAAGTAGTTGTACTGTATCTGCTTGGCACCATGGGAGTTGTATGTGGAACTATAAGCACGATGGCAGAGTGGTGTGCTTTCATGAGAACAGTGTGAACAGCTACATTACAGTAGCTTCTTGGAACTTGCATACAGACAGGCTTGCTCACAGCAAAAAAGATATGCTGTACAGTAAGTATATTACAAAAAAAGAATTGCAAGATGTTTTACGTTTTGGTTTGGTTTTTGGTGTTTGGTGTTTTTTTTTCCCCAAGGACATAAGTTATTCCATTTAAACATAGGCAAGAGATACCACAAGTTCTATGAAAATTTTGTTTCCATCTGTTTCATGCTGTTTTATTTAAGACTTATGTTACTGCTTTTTTATTGTGATTAAATATGAACAGTTGTAATGAAGAGCTTTGGCTAACACTACAAAATTGTTACTATACAAAGTTCTTACTGAACAAGTTTTTGCTTTAAAAACTTGGAGGTTTTCAAAATGGTTTCAGTCTCTGAAGTGAAAAAGGGTTTTCATACACTTTCCCTTGACATAATAGAAAGTTGTTTAAACGCTCATCTGTAACAGCTTCTTCTGTTTCTCCATACCAGTCATTTACCATAGCTGATTTGCAAATACCATTATAAATATGTTACATAAAAGAACAAATCCCTTCCAAAAGTACTCCTGACAGTTTAAAATTAAGGACAGAAATTAAGGAAATTCTTCTCAAGCTGACGGACACATGTTGTGTGTTCGCATTGTGTGATCACAAATTGTGCATCTCTAACTTAGACACAAAATCCTGCTTCTGTGATGTGTTATGAAGGGTTTTTCCTAGGCTCATAAATGCCTAGGACTTCTTTTCTTCACCTCACATGGGAAGCAGCACGTAACCAGTAATAAAGGCCTGTATCACCAAGGAGGGATATTGATTCAGTAGTTATTCCCTGAGCAAGGTTCCCATTACAAGTGGTTAATGGAGCTTATTCAACAACTGCACTCTCTCTAGCATAACAGTTGTCCTCCACTCTGTCCTTTGAGAGCTGGCATCCGTACGCTAGACATTATTGACTAAGTTGTTTATTAGTTAAAAGTTACAGGTGTATTTCTTTCTAATGGAAAGTCAAAATGAAATAATTTTTGTCAGGTGTTGGGTATTCAGCTGGTAGGCAAAAGGCTGTGAATTCTGATTGCATACATGGCTGTTAACAGGAGTCTTCTAAGGTAGGAATGTCTGGCTGCCTTCCAGTTCACAAGTGACTACACAATGTTTCAGGGTTTGGGAACTGACATGTTTTCCTTCATCTCATCATCTCCTATTTCTGCTCTATGTTGTCTATACTTATTGAAGGCTTAATAATTTGGTTTTGTTGTACTGGTCCAGCAATCACTAAAAAAACACAAGTTCTTAGTGGTCTTTGATAATTTTAATGAACTCATGTTTGATGCTTAGAATGCATGAAAAACTTTTAGTATACAGATTGTAATTGTGAGACTGGTATTTTGTTTTGATAGCAATGTTTTGGAGTGAGGGGACTTCATTCTCCAGTACCTTGTATGCTACATGGTGATTTACAGTTGTGCAACATGAGGAATATGCTGCCAAGGTCACGTACCTACTAACTATGTCTA
This sequence comes from Aegotheles bennettii, assembly GCA_013398125.1. Lineage (NCBI taxonomy): Eukaryota > Metazoa > Chordata > Aves > Caprimulgiformes > Aegothelidae > Aegotheles > Aegotheles bennettii. The sequence continues at coordinate 336,230 of VZRW01000438.1, forward strand.
GATAGAGTTACTGACTGTGCTAGTCTAGCTAAGCATCCTAACACAGGTGCATCAGACTCAGAAAAAAGATTTTCTTTATACAGCTTTTTCTACAGTGGGAACTGTTTTCTGTACAGCTCTGCTCTCAGATACTCTGCTTGAGCAGGTTAGGATAGATTTTCAAAAACAGCTGTGTCCAAGCTCAAAGCTTTAGCTAGCACAAGTGTCCTACAGGAAGTGCAGCATTACACATCTCTGTGCAGCCTGTCTACCCCAACACAACTCTGCAGTGTACATAAATGTTAAAGCAAAACTTTTCTGTAGTCATAATGCATTGTATCCACTTTTATTAGATGTAATAGAAAACACGTAGTAGAGAATATTAGAGAAATGGGCCCTTTGTAGTTTTAAGCACTATATTAACACCAACTATTTGAGCAATATTATTCTATTTGCTCAGTTGTGGTTTATAGATGCAGCTGGAATGTCTGAAGTGATTGCTCTGCACTGAGACAGCTCAGGAAGAATTCAGAAATCTCAGTGTGTCAGCAGCTCTGAAAATTCATAATCAAGACTCTTAAAGGAGCTGCCTCACTGATACATAATTTTTGATAAGTGTTGGAATTTAAGAGAAATTAGAGAAAACTGGAAATTAGCTGATAATTCACTTCCACTTAGAAGGGACCACTGTGATGACCGGTGTGTTTGTAGGGTGCTCAGGATACCAGTAATGTGCAGAAAGATGGAAAAGAAAAAAAAAGTGTGGCATCACAGATAAACAGATCTTGTCCAATAAGTCTTGTTCCTTGTTTTGTTAAGAGTTCTAATTTAGTGATCTTTGAAATTAGAAGATAAAGACCTAATGTATGGATAGGTGAGGTGCTATCAAAATCAGGTTTAAATGAAAACTCGGGCATGCATTTTTAAAAATGAGCCTGATCAGCCACTAGAACCACCAATGAAGGACAGTGACAGCTTTACCACCCGTTGGAGAGAAGACACCTGGGCTATTTTTGCTGTCCAGAGTAATTAATGGATATTACTTGGCACTGCTTTCATTCATCTTAAAATTCCTCATGTTGCACAGTCACCTTTCATTTAAGTTAGCCAGCATTTACCTCTGGTATCAGTGGAGCTCACCCATCAACTTAAAAACCAATTAGGCCAAAAGTGTAAACTTAAGCCTGGCTACAACCAGATTACCATGTTCCTACAGAACACATTTAGTTTCATTGTGGCTTTCATCTGAATGTCTTTATTACTCATCCTGTCGTGGTCTTTATATAGTCTTTATCTGAAGTACACTTAAAGAATTCAGTGCCTGTTGCCTACAGCAACACACTTCTCTGCCTCTGTCCTGGGTGCAGTATTTTTAATACAAATATGTATTTTGAAATCATAGCAAACAAATACTCTGACTGTTCCATCATCATATATGTCATTTCAAAAAGTGATCAATGGAGAAATTTTGGCTTATTGCCCTCACTGGCTCATTTTTGTCCATTCCCCATCTACCTACCTTTAAACCATTCCCAGTGTGACTGTATTGCCCCACAAACAGTGACAGAGTGACAGGACTCAAAGCCTGTGCTATTGATAGAAAAGCCTACTACTGTTTGCTTTTATTTCCTCACATCAATGCTTTGTGACGTCCTTTGACATAGTCCGATTTGATAACATCCCAAAATACATTCTCTGACATCTTTCATATAACTAGCTTGATTGGCAGAGTGCTGTGAGCCACATAGGATTCTCTCTGATGATCCAAATTAAGTTGCCACGACTGCAATGGTGGGAGTAGCCATGCCATGCTGAATCTACATGAAGCTCTGTATAGGTGACAAGGTAGTCTGTAATATGTTATTTCTTCCTTCTTTCTGGGTCATTTCTTTGAGGGATTCAGTGAAGGAGAGGACTGGAACTCTTTTTAAAACAAGTGCTTAAGCCTGAGTTGGGGGTGGGAAGAGATCAGAGCCCTGTAGAATCCAATCCCACCGTGTAGGAAGTGCAACCCAGTGATACAGATAAGGGTGCACGCACTGAACCGCTGCAGAAAATTTGCTTCAGCATGTACAACTGTAATTATTTAAAGAACATGTAGTACTACTACCATGACATAAAACACTTTTTAAAGGAGCTCCTTTATAAATCACTTCAAGAAAGTGTTGATTTTTAAAAAAATTTTGGTTCATTGGTGAATTAATTTGATTTGTTATTCATATAATCATCTGGCTATATCCTTTGGCCTAGATTTTTAGATAAAAAAATCTAGTGCCCTCTACTGTATCTAAATATTTGAAATACATGTAGGTGATTATTAGAAAAAAATCACAAAACTGAAAAACATGCAGTGAACCTGTGGCTTTGCTAATGCATTTACTTGTATAGATATTATTGTGAGGGTTTTGAATGAAGCATTAATAAATAATATTCTATTTCCTTAACTTATAACCTGGCATTGCACTTGTTTTGTTATGGTCCTTTGATAAAGGAGCTGCAGGCATCTTGCAAGGATGTGGAAACATCCAGTAGTATAAGTAAGCAATGATTTTTTGGTTCACAGCTCCTTTAGAGAAGGCATAATCTAATCTTGTGTAAAAATCATATGCCAAAACATTTAGTGTTATCCGGCTAACTGACTGTGTAATGTAAAATCATCTTTGGTCTTTTCAGTTTAGTTTAAAGTGATATGCATACACAAAAAGACCTAAATGGATCTGAAAGCTTACTAATGGCAAATTAAACACATTTTAAGCATTCTGACTTCTTGTAGAGCAAAGGCTCTTTTTCTTTAAGTAGTTTAATACCCTTGATCAGTTATGTAGCATCGTAAGTTTCCACATGTTCATGCATTTAACTTCACATTGGATTATCTGTGATTGTAAGTTAAAAGAAAAAGTTTCTCCTGTACCTATCAACTCTTCTGCAGATTATACCTATTCTAGAAGAGTTATTTCATTTGGTAATTTCTCTGCACGTGCTGAAAACTGCTTTGCTTACAAATACTGTAAAGAATCTGCTTTGAGCTTTACTTTCACAGGTAGAAATAAGGTGCAACTCCATGAAGGTCTATGGAATTATAATGGTAAATAACTGGTACTAGGAAGATTAGAAGCCAGATGTGGCTGTTTCTCAGGAAAGCGCTCTGTGTATGCCAGTGTATGCTGCAGTTACACTGCAGAAATTCAGAGAATTTGGAATACTATAAGCATGTTTTCCTCAATAGACAGCACCTTCCCTGGGCTCAGATGTGTTTACTAAATCTATAAGCTAAATCTTTCATTCAGCAGTTGAGATTGCTGAGTGAATGGATCTCACAGGTCTTGTAGTTAATTTACAATTTTCAAATGCGAGTCTTGAGAATGTGGTGGCTTGAGTCACTCACTGCAGGCACTGTACAGAAGTAAAATGCAGTGCTTGCAATTTAAGACTACTTTTATTGTGTATTGTGTTTCCATCTTTCCTTGGGATGCTGGATGTTGAACAGTTACTGTTTCTATACCGCTTAGGAGGCATGTTCCAATAACCTATGTCTCCTATTTTGAAGAGAATACTTTGGGATGGAAGGTACTGTTATTAAACAGGGAACAAGAAAATTGGTTGTCTTATAGACTGTTCCAAATTTATTTTGAGATGTATGTCACTTTATCCACTGGTGTTTATACTTAAAGGCTTAAGGTATCTGCCATATAACTTAGAATTTTATTATAAAGTTTGACTTTTTGTTTTTCAGAGTTGTGTATGCAAAGGTAAAAGTCCCTGCTTTTGCGATAGCATCAAAGGTAATAAGGTAAGAACAAATACATTTTTCCTTTTTTAAGATCAGCTTATACCTGGAAATTGTCAATGCATTACTTCAGTTGACATAGTGAGTGAGTAAACTTACGGTGTGATGGTATTATGGCAACAGAGTCTACAGAGAATTGTAAAAGGAGTACATTACCTTACAAAAACCTGCTAAAATAATTCTGAACACACTGTTCAAGTAAGAAGACTTTTAGATTTCTTTTTTTAAACTGTATTAGTTTGTTTACAGCACTACATGATGTTTGAACATCCAACAGAAGAACAACTTTCTGAAGCACTGGGTCCCTTTCACAAACTCCTAACAAATGCGGGCAGATACCGTTACCCTAGCAGCAGCTCTCCTGTTACAAATTTCATAATGCCACCAAGAGTGTTATGTTCAGTGCTTGCCTTTTCCCATTTTTGGACTTTGCCCCTCTCTCCCTGCTTTTCTGGTTCCTGGAGCAAAGCTGCATGCATTGGTATTGAACAGATAAATCCTGCAGACCGACACAGGGGATGAGTTTCTGGGTCCTAATCATGAACACCTTGCCAGCAGTGAGGGAACAGCAGCAAATCCATCAAAAGTAACAGAGCCGCAGCTCTGGCTGTTGCCAGTAGCAGCTTGGCAGAGGCTCGGAGTGGCTTTTAGACAAACCTGAATTACACAAATGCCAAAAATTCTTTCAAACTCCTGCTTGTAGTTGGAAAAACAACTGATTCACAGATGAAAGGGGCATTATTAAAGAAGTCATGGTTGTAGTTCAGGCTGTGGGCACAGTGATTGCTGTACTAAACCTCCTAAGTAGATTCCAGGTGTCTGTATATTGCACTGATTGACACATCTGGCTGGTAAAGAATTACAACTTTCCTCCTGTACTTTTATTACCAAGAAAAAAGATCATATTGCCCCACAGTAAACACTCTTAGTCTTGCCTTTAGGAAGCTTCACTTTAGTGGTGGAGAAAAGTTCTTTCAAAGTTGTTGGGGATCCAGGCGAGGACAGGCAATGTAACACCAATCCAGCAGCAAACTGCCCTGGAGCACAGGGGGAACGCGGAGCTGGCCACACTTCCAGCATTTGATGTCCTGGCTGGTATTGTAGGTCTAACAGTCTTCAATGTCCACTACACAGAGCACATATTGCCCTCTCCTCCCGTGCTCAGGCAAACAGCTCCTGTAGTGCCCCCAGCCCTGCCTTTTAAAGTCCTTAGCCTTGTTAAGTAATCAACCTTATTAGTACAAAACAATTATCACCTGGGAGTGCAATGATCAGTAGGACTGCCCTATCAACCAACAATCATTTAGCACTCTGTTCAACCTCTACACAGAGTAAGTACGTTCATTATTAAAATGTATTTTAATAAGTGGGAAAGGAGGGTACTCATGTCTTCAGTAAAATCTCAGTGCTTATTTTTCATGTTCTTAGTTGGTCTAACATAACTTTGTCCTAACCAGTAAAATTGAGACCAAGGGAAAAATTATTAGAAAACAAGCTGCCCACTAAAAGAGATATATTAATAAGAATTGAATACCCACAACTTGTCTACATCATTTTCATGTTAAAGCAACTAGTAGGTAAGAGTTAATTGTTTACACTGATGAAGTCTTTCAGGCAACTTTGGAAAGTCGGGCAATTACATTCATCAATATGTTTTGGTAACTGTTCAGTGTTAAGAAATTCTCCAACCTGAGAATCCTCTGATCTTGTTGATCTGCCACAAACAAAGTGTGGCTAGAATTGTCTGTACTGGATGGAGGAGAGTGAAGCTGTTAGGAGGGAGCAGTGCTGCTCTCTATCTGGAGAACACCCCATGGCTTGCCGCAGGGAGGGGGTAGCAAGCTCAGTGGAGGAAGATCGAGGTCTTCTTTCGTTTTTCTGTGAGTTGGTGCCACACCCCCTCCAGTGGCACGGCTTGGTATAGCATTGTCCTTTTTGCCTTTTCTAGGGACGCTGGTGGAAGAAATAAACCATTTGTTATAGAAAGCTATGCAGGCTTATGATACAGATCTCACAGACACTTCATAATGCCATTCTTATTTTGATTTGATTTTAATTTGTGTTAAAATATTCTGGGATTATAGTCTATATATTTTATTTTTTTTTAAATTCAGAAGCTATTTAAAAACTGGTGAGTTTGTGGGATTTTGAGGGGCAAGAATTGGTGGAGGGACAAGCAGAGGTATTTTGGCTTCCCCAGGACTTCTTTTGGATCCTGTCTTATACATCAAATAATAAAATACCAGGACTTCTGCACAGCAAAATTGCAAATACTTTTTTGTATAAATCTCGCCTGATAAAGCAGTAGGAAAATTGGCTCTGAGAGAATCGATAACCCCATCCTCTCTCTCCCATGTCATGCTGTGATGTAAAAGGTCTTCAAGAGGCAGCTCTTCACTGGTGTAAAACTGAGCATACTGAATTGCTGCTATTTAAAGAGCTGAAACACCTTTTCTAGGAGTTTCTAGGCTTGAAGCACTTTATTTTAACCAAACTAAGACTTGCATCGTCATTATATTTCACTAAAACACTGAAAATGCCCCTTCCACTGTATTCTGTTTGTCTTTAATCTTTTGTGTTTCCTTTACATGATTTGGTTATTTGAACTTGACCTTAACAAACACATGAAAAAGTAATTGGGTGTTGTAATCTCTGAGACTCAGAAGAGTTTTTAAAAGCTGTCACTTAACGCAAACTTCTTTTATTCTGTGTGAATGGTTTTGTTGCATTTGACTCCCACTGTTTCTTTCCATGCTTGCATGAAGAGACGTATTGATGGTTTGGAACTGACTTTGCTGTATAGCAGCAGGCCTCTTAAGTTTGCCAACTACAATTAGGGTTTGTGTTGCTTGTAGGGACTAAACACAATGTAGAAACATTAACAAAGAATATGTATCGACTGCTTTCTTAAACTTTTCATGCTGCCAGTTAACTTCTGTACTCTGCAAAATCTTGATTACTGTTGTCATCTGATATCTTCAACCATACTTATGAGCATGTTACTTCAGTGATACCATGTGCCCTAGGCAGCACGCAGGCAGGACCACGAAAACAGGTCAGTATGGGCAAGGGTAATATGTCTGCCACAGTAGCAGACAGATACATAGGAGTTAAGAGTAATTAATGCCTTAGAAATAACTGATCAAAAGGAGAATTCATTAATATTTTAAGAACTTCTTTCTCTTAATGTTTACAGGGTGAAAAAGGCTTTCCTGGTGTTCCAGGTCCACCTGGTCATAGAGGCTTTCCTGGTCCAGAAGGGCCTCCAGGGCCACAAGGACCAAAGGTAGGTGTGTATGTGAGACTACTGTGCTTGACTGTGAAAGTGAACTACGACTGGGTAGAGAACTCTGTTTTAAAAACCAAAACCAAACCAAACCCAAACCAAACTTGTTTTAGAGTCTCCTGTTTGATGAGGGATGTTGTGTGGTCACCAGTTGCAATGGTCATTTTTGACTGAGTGGAAGCAGCTGATATGAACATGTGCTTTTACTGTCAGTTGTTCAGTGGCCAGTCCTGAAGCACCTACACTGAACTTCCTGAGGCAATGAACATGGGTCTAAATAGATTTTAGCAGCATAACCTCAATTTTGTCGTAACAGTATACTCTGACATCTGTCGCTGGGAAGAGAGGAAACAAGCTACTACTGAGACAAATATGAAAAATAGATTTAAGAATATTTGAAGAGAAAAATGGTTTTTAAGATAAATCTTGGTCTGTTCAGGAAATACCTAATTGCCTACAGTATGGAAGTGACTTGGGAATTTTCAGTGAATCTTACATGAGCAGAGAAAAACAAATAAATTGCTTATGAAAAATATTTTATTTCTATTTGTCTTGAGGAACAGCACTCATACTGTCATTGGTAAATCAGGAAGGACCTGCACTAATGTTTCTCCAGCACTTACCCATACCTTTAAACAAACATTTTTTTTAAAGTTTTAATTTGTTTGGGTGTTGCTGCATTGTTCTTTTGTATCTGGTTTTTACAACACTCTGTGGAGCTGATACTTATGGTGGATCTTATACATGTTGATGAGCCATTTATTTGAACTCATTGAAAAGTGTTTAGTAGAGCATTTCCCTTTTAATTACTGATAACTTCTGCAGGAATGGTAAAATGTAAGGATAATTTATCTAGCAATAACATCTCTGTTAGCCTGAATGCCATCTATTGTAGTATATTCCAGGTAGCTTTTCCTATTCATTGCCTGTGCATTATCTTAAACTAAATGTTGCCCAGGATTTTAGGAGCTAGACAGTTCTGTACATTCCCCATTTCCTTTCTGGGAATAGTAAAAGTTTCTTATTATCAGTAAAGCTATAAGTGTCTTGAAACAATTCTAGAAGGTTCTATCTAGACTGCACTATGGCATGCTTTGCCGTTTTCTCTCAGCCTTGCTCTCCCATCCTGCTTAGCCTCTTTTCAGCGTGCTTCTGGCTTTCCTTTCCATGCACAACAGTGTAGGTGACAGTGGCTAGTGCATCCACCTGATCATTACATGAACATCACCCATATCCAGGAGGTGAAAAGCCCTCCTGGGAGTACTGGTGAGCCTTCCAGCTATTTCCTCGTAGGAAAGCACTTTCTTGTCTCGCAGTCTGAACAGAACCATAGCAACTGCTTGCTCAACATATTCTGACTGGGGTTTTTTTGACCTATGATGAGATACAGCCGCTATAAACACTGAAAGGGAGGGCAAGATGCTGAGATTTATGGAAGTTGTATTAACTGCTTGTTTGCTTTAGTATCTGTAATAGACAAATAATTTATTTATTTGAATAGTTTTGTATACACATGTTGGTATTGGTATTAAAAATATTGCATGCCCTGTTGACATATGTGTTTTTCTCACTTACATTGAGATACATTGTTTTCTATTTGTGATCTAGGGTTTTCCAGGGCTTACAGGCTTAGTTGGGCCCAAAGGTATACGAGTAAGTATTTATATTTTGAACAAATTTGTATTAAATGTCATATTTAATGCCAGCTTGGTTCAATGATTTGTGAAAAATAAAGCATTATATGATTTTAAAGTATTTTTAAAATTTATGACGCAGAGTATCCACATACATTATCTATTTTTTAAAACTTTTGTGTTTTTTGTCACACCTCATGTACAAGGTTCATGCTGAATGTATTTAATATTGGGGCATGGTATGAAGAAGACTAAAATTCCATGAAGAGTTGTTTTTGGTTTTTTTCTGTGGGCAAAACCAGCCTATGTTAACAGTGCATAAGCTACCATTATACTTAGTTCACAGTCAGAAGGGTTGAGGAAATAATGATCTTTTGATAGAATTATATTTGCATTCGTTCTTCTTATGAATGAGAGAAAAGGAAAACTGCGTCATGAGCTTTTACTTCTGAATATTTGTAATATTATTCCTTTATTTTTGTATCATTAGGGAGTCCCAGGAATACCAGGATTTTCAGGTCCCCCAGGCCTTCCAGTGAGTAAAAACAAAGCTAATTTAACCATTTCTTTCTTACTACAGTCTTCAGTACACAATTATTCTCAGCCCAATGTGTTCACTCTAGTCTCAACATCAGCATTGTCTCTGTCAGTTAGCCTAGAGATAGCAATCTTAGCATCAGCATTTCTTACTCATTGTGGTGATTTAAGAACACATTATAATCTGTCAAGTCTTGTGAAACACTGCTCCAACATAAACTCTTTCAGTGTTGCTGTAGGGTAATATGAATGTGTGAAAACAAAGCTTGTGTCAATTTTGCACTTCTTTTTAGGGTGAACCGGGAACTGCTGGTCCTCCTGGGTGCCCGGGTGTTCCAGGATGCAACGGCACAAAGGTACTAACCAAGCTGAATGTTATGGAGATTGCGTTGGGCTATGCTTAGGAATGGCCAAAAAGTCTTCTGATTTTTTCCCTAATATACAACAATTTTGATTTGTTTTGGTTTGTGACTTTGTCAACTAGAAAAAATTGGAATAATGAGGCCAGAGGAAGGAAAAGTACTGCCTTTTTGTGTAAGATAGATAATTAGATAATATATGTTAGTGATCTTTGCTAAAAAGTGAAGAATAATGTTTGATATTTTGACAGATAAAACTTTTTGATTAAATACAGAAGACCTACCCAGTTTTGTCCTATCTGTCCTTCTATTGAAATGGGCTATAGAAGAGAGAGTTAATTAATTTGACTTCACCAGTATCTAGCTTGTGGTTGACAATTCATAAGTTCTCAAAGCAATTAAAAGAAAAGGCTTAATGTTAAGTTACAGGTTTCCTAGTTTTTCTTTCCTCTAAGAGCAAATGCTTCCAGCATTCTGAAAGAGAGAGTCAGAAGAATGCCAGCTACAGAAAATCATAATTTCTAGTGAAACAGTGAACTGATCTGATACAGCTAATAAAGCTGGGTGTCTGGGATAGAGGTCAAGACCCATGCAGTCAGGCTGTGCTCCTTCTAGCAAATATGATCGTAATGCATCTCATAGTTTTAGTATGTTAACATAAAAAACTTCTTTTTTAATCACATTTGATAAAAATCAAACCAAATAATAAGCAATACTATGCATTAACAGTCACTTTTACTACTTTCAGGGTGATCAAGGTTTTCCAGGTCCTCCAGGTAGAAGAGGTGCTCCAGGCATTCCAGTAGGTTTCTGTGAAATTCGTGATGGTGTGCATTTCTACCACATAAAGCCATTCACTGAAAGAGCATAAAGCACCACGCTAGCTGGTATTGACAACAGTTGAAATACATAGTTATCTCCATTTTATTAGTTTGAGAACTGTGTGGTAAAGAAACCAAAGTGATCTGCTGCATATTTGGCCTCAGCTTCTTGGTCAGAGTGCATGCAAATTCATTGACTGGTGTTAGCTCTTTAGCATCTCAACGGATTCTCATGAAAATTTACCACTCACATCTCTAAAGGTGTCTAATATGTATTTAACAGATTGCAGTTTCAGTTCATGCCAAAATATCTTTGAGGGTATGGCCTAAAGTAAGAACCAGGAATTAAACACGGAACTTCTCATTATGGCTGCATTGCTTCAATTCTAGGATTTATTTTTTCTCTCTAGGATTGTATTATTAACAGGAATGCTGTCCATCAAGTGTCAGTGGCTTCAAATCTGATAACTTCTAAACATGATTTTTAATTTACCAGCTCTCATGATTTTATTTATTTATTTATTTATTTATTTATTTATTTATTTAGATCAGGCTTCAAAACTGTTCTCCCTTCACTTGTGGAGTTGAGAGACTGGACTAGTTTTTAACAATATGCCCTTTCTTCTTAAATTGAAGTCTGGCACACTAGAACACATATCTGGCTATACACCATGTCCATAAAAATAAAGCATTTCAAGAGCACTACTGAACTTAGAGAATATTTAAAATGTGTCCTTTCACCATTGTCTCTTTTACTTTTCTGTTTTAATAACATGATTGTTCTTCTCCCTAGGGTATTGCTGGCATCAAAGGAGAGAAGGTCAGTTATTTACACCATATTATATGAAATATTTATTGGTGATCAACAGTTTGTGTGTATGTTTGCAGCTGGAAAAGTTCTTAACATCTCCATTCTTGGCAAACAGGTGATTTTTCTGGAAGAAGCAACCACAAACTTTGGTGCTTCATCTGTATTATTTGCATTCACCCTGGGTTACAAAACAGTATATAATTTTTTTTTACCCTTTGACTACTGTTATTGCATGTCATGACTTTAACCCTTACAATCACACGAAGAATTAAGCCACTCTCCCAAACTTGAATTATGATTCATATGGAAATCTGCAGATGCACTAGAGAGTATTTTAAAAGGATAAAAAGTACCAAAAAATATTGAAGGTCAGGACTGTGGGTGAGTAACGTAGGTATGTCTGAAATGAAGACTTCTCCTAATGGAGAACTGGAATGCTTAACAAAAGTATATTCTGTTTAATAATTTTTTTCTTAAAGATAGAACGATGCATAGTGGACAGTTGCCATCATCATGCAATTCTGATGTTGCATGTTTTCCTACAGTCTGTATTAGAAGATTTGTTTCACTACAGAGTTCTACAGCATAACTTCTTATCTTCCTTTGTATCTGATTGTCCAGGGATGCCCTGCAGATGGATACGACCAAGGGTATGGTGCAAAAGGTGATCTGGGATTGCCAGGAATGCCGGGACTTCAGGTAATTCAGAATTAATTTAGACTGTGATAGATATATAAGACAGACACACACACATATATATATAAATGTGTGTATATATTAAATTTTTTGTATATAATATATATAATTTTATGTATTATATATTTACGTAGATATTGTCATTTTTACAATTAGCTCACTAATTTTACAATTATCTCACTAGTTTTTTTAAACCATTAAATAATTCTATGTTTTATTTTTTTAACTTTATGTAATTTGACTGATACAATATATTCAAAGTCTTTCTTCTTGCAGCGCACAAAACAGAGTGCACCAAGACAGTAGTAATTAATTTTGCCATCAGAACCAGTAATGTCCATTATGTGCTAGTAAAGTGGTACAGAGAAGTCAGGTTGCAGACAAACAACAATACTTTAGAAATGGAGAAAAAATGGTCATAGATTTAGAGGTTTACCCCTACATATAGAATAGCATAGCGTACTTCGATTGAAGGGGACTTACAGCGACCATCTAGTCCAACTGCAAAAATTCCCCATGAAGTAAGACTTAACAGATTAGAGCAGCTCAACTAACAAAGGACAGTATGATCCATATTTAAAAAGATAGAGAATAATATGAGAAGGCAGAACAGATGTTTCTTTTGACTTGTTACAATAAATGGACAACATGAAATTAAAAGGAAAATAATTTTTTTTAATTTTCCATTTCTTTTAAAATGAAGCTTTCAAGTATAGAATTTATTGCATAGAATATTCAAAAGATTAAAGGCTTATTAGGGGTAGCATTAGGACTATGTGGATTATGAGAATGTCCAGTTAAACAGGACATATATCCTCGCTTGAGTAGTTTAGTTTTAGAACAGATATGTTTTCTTATGTTGCAAAACACATGCAAACCAATGAAGCAGTGAGAAGGAATTATACTTCTGTGTTACCCTGCAATATGAAAAGGAAATCCAGAGACAGTGCTGCTTCTCTGTTTGTTATTCAGTTCATTTAACTTAGCATTATGGTTTGCTCATAATCATGCCAGGAGATTTATTCCTATTTCTTTTTAATACGTAGGGTGCCCAGGGTGCTCAAGGATATCCTGGGGAATTTGGACCACAGGGCCCTCCAGGAGCTTCAGTGAGTATAAACTTATGTTGTACATGTTACTTTAATCTTTGATTTTCCCAGAAACCTACGGAATTACACAAATAAATGTACCTGGCTCTCCCAGACTTGTTTGAGATCTAGACATGTGTATGTGAAATAGATATCCTTCTGCATATATCTGGTTTTTTTCCATTTTCTTTTGTTTATTTTTATGCATGATGATTTCCATGTTTTCAGAAGCAGCCTTGTCCATGTAGTCATAAATTTTAATTTTCAAATAATTACTGATAAATTAATTTAAATAATAATGTGTATTACTGTAAGAAAGAGACGTGTATGTTTGCAACTGGACTGTTTAGACATTTTGTCACCCACTCATAACAAATTGTGCTTGTAAAAGTGAAAGGAAGAATTAAAAGTAGTGATATAACTCAAGTGAAAATTTGGTACTTTAAAACACCTATATCGGTGCTAAAATTGTAGTTTTTTTAATTAAGGAATTTTTTTTTCCTTTTTTTTGTAGGGCATGCCAGGGAAAGCAGGACCTCCTGGACCTAAGGTAGTCTCAGATTGGTAATAAAAATAAAAACTTTCTATTATGTGTAACATCAGTTAATTATTTTTGTAGGTGTTTTTAAAATTAGAAAAATAATATTTGGGGATTTTTTTACAGGGTCTTATGGGACTGAAAGTTATAGGAACCAAAGGAAGAAAGGTAATTAATTGTATGAAATGCTTAAAACATTTTTTGAGTTTCGTTTCTGCTTTTTCTGATATACTATGGTGAAATGTTTGAGGAAGTAAGTACACTGAAATAAAAAGGTTCAGTATATATGTGCAAGTCTTTTATTGGAAAATGGAAACATGGCAATTAATATCTAAGGACAAGCTGTTTTAACATAAGAGCCAATAATATAAACTTCCTGATAGAAGGGTAGAAACCTAAGAGGAGCCAGTAGTTAATATTTACTAACACATAGCATTAGATTCAGTTACATATCATTTACGCGTTTCCTAAATGCTTATCTAAGCATGTAAACATTGGTAAATATAGCATCTGTAGACTCACAACTTCTTATGGCCACCATCTTTTAAGTGTCAGCCTTTATGATGCTAGAAAACCTCCCAGATTTTTAATAAAAATTGGGTGATTTGTTGTCCATATTCTTACTTTGTATCCCATATAACTGACATTAAGCTAGAAGTGACTATGAATACACGTATTGACTCTAAGGACGTCAGCCTGCAGTTGAAGGAGCAGCATGGTCAGTCTGAATGTCCTTACAGGATCCTTTCCAGAACTTGGGCATTCCATAATTACTCTTAACTGACCTGTCCAGATTCAGCTGTGAACTGAAACAGCACTACCAGACTGTGGGATTGGTTTAAACTTTGAAATTACTACTGGGAACGTGCTAGAAGTTTCCTGAGAAAATTTCTGTAAATAGAGTTGATTATTCATTAGCATTAGCTCAGTTGAACATGGTGCATCTTGCTTCCTTATGGAAGTGATGCATTCCTTGCTGTTACGTTGCAAGTGTATGCAAAGGCATACCACTGTCTTAAAATCACTGAAAATTATGGATGTTTTGTTGAGCATTACAAGAACGATCACATTTAGAACTTTCTCTGATCTAAAAGGGGCCTTAATGAAAAGTCTACTACCATATTAATGTTTTTGGTTAAGAACACATGAAAGCTAATTTTATCTGTCAGCACTATGTTACAATCATTTTCCTTTAATACACAGACTGCAGTTTTGAGGATGTCACCAAAGGCAGTTCGTGTATTTTCTTGATTGACTTAAATTAGGAGAAAAAGTATAGTCAAGGAGATATTAGTTACGATTTAGAGTTAAAATGGTCATATTACTTTTAAACAAATAATATTAGAAATTTAAGCTAATTCTAGATGCTTTAACAGAAATCAGCATATGAATTTTTACATTTCTGAGCTAGAAAGTTGTCACAGTAGTCTTAAGTCTTTCATATGCCTTTTATATTGGAAGATAAATAGCAAGCAAAGAGAAACATTAACTGTATTAATGGCTAATTGTAATGACAAAAATTTTCATGATGTTGAAGGTATAGCAATGCTAATTTGAAACAATACAGACACACTGCTTGTAATTGCTCTCTTTTTCTATTTTCATTCAAGGGTGACACTGGATTAACTGGACCGCCTGGACCACCAGGAACCGTGATTGTGACCTTAAGTGGACCAGACAACATGACGGTAGTAAAATTGTTAAACATCACATTCAAATAAGCCATCTTGCTAGGTTTTACTTTGAGAGGACATTTTCATCTTCCCTGTTCTGATAACATTTCCTTTTACCCTTCCTAACACTTTTCAGACTTGTTTAGTTAGATACTAAGCTCTTCTTAGAGTGTGTGTCTGTACAGCCAGGTCAGCTGAGGCCTCTGTATTCACATGCACATCTGCACAATGCCAATGGAATGCTAAATACTTATTAGTAACCCACCTGCTGTGGATCTCTGAGTACATGAAAAGTAAATCACTTTTAGCTTCACCAAATCAACATGGATTTTCTGACTGGCTATCAAAGCCACAGCTATGCTGACCTCTGGGCCTTGTCACTGAAAATATCAGGACTCTGAGCTATCAGAGTTTCACAAAATACTTACAATATGTTCATGTACATTTCACAGTTAATTTTCTCATTGTTTTTACTGGAACATGAGTAATCATGGAGAAAGGAAATACTCTGATTCAGCTTTCATTTTAAATATTAATTTGTGAATAAAAATTCTTGCATTTTGTCCTAATATAGAACTTAAACAGCAGTAGTTGATACGCAGTTTTAAGTCTTCACATATTAACAGAATGAGTCTTGAGCCCATTCTTGACTCTGTTTTCCATATTTAGTTTGTATGTAATCCATGAAGTTATCAAAACTTTCTCTTCTTCACGTGATAAAATAAAAAGTGAATTTTGCATCAAGACTGTATTGAGGTGGGAAAAGAAAGATTGCAGAAGCAAGGTTCATCTTTTAGGCACAGCTTCCCTGTTTAAACCAAGTGTGGACCACCTGGAGCACTTCCCAGTCACAGCTGTGACCCCTCAAAACTCCTTACACAAATAGTTTGGGACACGAGTCTAACCAGGTAATAACTAGTCAGTCCATAAATTTTGGCTTTACAATGACCTTAGGATGTGGCTGAATACATAGCAGTACTGCACAGTAGAGTAGTCTAATCTTGACCCCACAGAGGCAAGGATCACATAAGTAACCATTGCATCTGTGTATCAGAGGTAACTGTAGCTCCACTGAAGCAACCAAGGTTTGTTTTTTGCTTGCAATTTTTTGCTGTTTCTGGGGATATTTTCTCCAGTCCCCTTGCATGCAACTGCAGGTAGGTCCTTTTGAACTTGCTATGGTCAGAAATGTGTGCAGAGCCAGTTTCTTTCTCAAACATCCTAGACTTAGGGAAGAGCACTGATGCAAAGTTTTTGTTTCTTAAGTAGCACCATTTCTGCTTGAAGATGCTTGCTGGTAACATGAGGATTTCCTGTTTGTAAAACTTGAGTGTCATGATAAGCACAAAAAAATCCAAGAGACCATATTAATTTTTTATTTTCTCTGTAATAGGACTTGAAAGGAGAGAAAGGAGAGAAAGGTTCAAGAGGACTTCCAGGGCCAATGGGGTTTACAGTAAGTGACCAGAAGTAAATCCCTTAAATCCAGATGTTCAGGCAGCATCATCTAGTAAATGCTAGAGTCCAGCATTTGCACTATTTATTTTAACCTTTAATTAAGAGAATAGAACTAATTAATAGAATACCTATTAATAGCATTCTAACTGTACTTTATTTTTATACTTTTTATTAAAGATAAAAAATTATAAAACATATGTTTAATTTAGAAAATGTGAGTCTCAAAATATGTGTGTCTTCAGGGTGGTTTTGTTTACAGGGGCCGGTTGGTGATTCTCAAAGTGAAAAGGGTGACCGAGGAGAACCCGGAGTACAGGTATATGCAGACAATTGTGTACATATGTTAGTCTTTTCTGAAAAGCAGTTTTGCACTAGTGTTGCTCTCCAGTTTTTGTTTCAGTGCCATTCAGAGCAAACTTTCTTAAATTCAAAAGCTTTTTCATCTGATAAATCAGACTAGAGAGCTGAAAGCCCAGTGGCTGTTCTTATAGGCTCACATACCATGAGTACATAAAGTAAAGGTCAGTTGATGGTGGATGAACTTATATTTGTTTTGCTGTAAAGATTCTACTGTTGAAACTTAGTAAAAAAAAAAGTGCTCGTCTAAACATGTACTGGATTTATAGTGCTAGTGTATGTGTAGAAAAGAATTAAAAGCACTAGGTTTAATTAAGACAGCACACTTAAATTAGTATGCTCAACCAGCAGGTATGTGCAGACGTGAAGAAAGTTGTCATAAGAGAGTGAATTCTGTTAACAGGATAATATGAGAAAAAATAATATCTTTATTTTTAAAAAAACGTACACATTAAAATATAATTTACTTGAGTATATCTTGAGTATATTTACTTGAGTATATACTTGAGTATAAAAGAATTAAATAGTTAAACTGTGGATTTTAATGAACCAGGTTTTCCTCATTTCTGCCTTCAAGGTGGCAAGCAGAATTTTTCATATCCTTCTGTTTCTCTCGCCATTTCCCCCACTTTTTTATCTCCCTTCCCTTTGTCTTCTTTTTTTATTGTTGTTTTGAACTGCTTAACATGTATTGTTGCCACACTAGATACCAGGACCCCAGTGGAAGACTGTCTAATGTGCTGGGCGCCACAGAAAACAGCAGATACCTCTGGCATGCTGCCACCTGCTATTTTCACTTTTCTACTGCCTTACTTCGAACACCTTTGAAGTGCACTCCCTATTCTTTTTCAATAAAGTAATTTCTCTTCAAGTCATCTCTTAACCCCACTTCTGTAAGATTTTCCCTGAATATCTTTCCATGCTCATTGGTAGAAGAGCTGCTAGCCCTGAATTGTTTTATCATTTGTCTTGCTTCTGGAAGGACTGAATTTTGCACCAAACTTTCTGCACTTGCCTGGCACTTTGTGCTGGTCAAGTGTCTGTCTCAACTAATCAATTTGTTATGATTAGAAATAATGAACATTTTAAAAGTAACCTTAATGACTTTTCAGAATTTATAAGGACCTAAAATACAGTTATATGCACAACATTTAGTTGTTATGCTCTTTGAATGTAATGACCCCTCTTTTGCTCTTCTTAATTTATTTTATGTTTTTCCTTTGTAGGGTAGACCTGGAAAAGAGGGAGCCCCAGGTCCACCTGGCTTACCGGTAATGAAGGAAGCCTTCTAAACATTTTCTAAGTAACGGATATCTGTTCATCATGGTCATATCTTCCTGTCACAGCTTTTTCCCATTGCAGAATGTGTTTGAAAATGTTCATTTGCATACATGATGAAACATTTCCTTTCACACAGCTGACCTTAGGCCATACAATGTCCTCATAGATTTATGCAGGAGAGAGGGGCTCAGTTCATAGATGTTGTCTCTTCTATGTAAAATAAAAAGACCACTTGCTTGCTGCTGACTGTCTAATATTAGAGTCTGAGACATAGTCCAAATTATGCAAATTAATTCCACTGAGTTTAATTCTGGTTATTCGCATTGAAATTTTTGCAAAAGAGTTATGCCTTCACTTCAGCATAAAACAAGAAGCAAAATGGATATTTTTTATTGCTAGATTCAAAGATATTCTTTTACAAAGAAAAGTTATTGTCAAGGTCACAGCTGTGTTGCTCTGAGACAAGATGACTGATAGATATTAAAACTGTCATCTTGTCATAATATAATTCTCAAAATATGCCATTTTATAACCAAAATGATCTTGTTCCTGTACTAATTTAAAAGCTAGAGTTATTCAAAAGTATTTGTTACTCTATATTCAATTGGTTAAATATAAATTATTTTATATTTACTTCACTTCCACTTTAACAACATCATTAGGGTCACAGTGACCTTACAAATATAAAAATTCTGATTTTCAGAACAGCTCATTTCACATCTTTTACTAAAACATCATCTTCATCATGCCAAAACGACCTTCACAGAAAGTCTAAACACATTCCAGTCTGACAGAGAATGTGGAATGACAGACCACAAAGCTCTACTACGTCAGCTTAGAGAAAGAAAACTTTCTGTTGTGACAAAGACATGTCCTTGCTCTGTTCCTGTTTCAACTAACTAGCAGTGTATTCAACTGCGGAAGCCTCCTAGAAGTCTCTTTTCCTTGCATGTATAAGCTTGCAGAAAGCCTTAACAGCAGCCTGCACTATTTTCCCTTCTGGTCTTGCTGACACCTCACCATCATGCAGACTGACCTAGTTCTGGTAGAGGGAGTTGCTGAAAGTGAGAGTCTCTCATTGCTTTCAGTTTCTCCCCTTTCAGAAACAGTAGTTTACAGAGGGAGAACAAATCAGAGCCTCCTACACTTGTACTATCCAGAGCAGCTCCACTTTGGGGTTGGTGGAGCGTGCGGCTACAAAGGCAGGTTTGGATGAGAGAGCTGTGGTATTTCACATAGACATGGAACTGTACCCCAAACTGAGTCTTTCCATGAGATTTCTTCCCCTGAACAAATCACGTTCATCTTGCCAGCACCATGAAAGATTAAAGCTTTCCATTTTAGATCTTACTGATGACTGCTGAAAGATTAATCTTCATAAAATTGTATACTGTTATTTGCAGGGACGAAAGGGTGAACAGGGCAAACCAGGACTGGCTGGCAGGCAAGGAACTAAGGTATTGTCTAATGGTTTTGTTGCTGCTTTTAAGGGTGAGGATAAGGTGTGTTCTGGGGTTATTAAATCGTTTTATTTATTACTGTGTATGCAATATGTTTTACTCCACCTAAAATGTGACAAATAATGATATCATGGAATAGGGAGTGGATCAGCTGAACTAGATCGCGCTTTTGAGCTGGTGTCCATCTATGCCTGCTGATGTGTTCCTTTAGTTTTTGGTGGATGGGGCTGAATAGTTGTGTAAGGAACAGAGACGGGGGTGGTGAAGGACTGATTAGGAGGAGTTCTTCAATGTTATGAGCAGTGTACTGAAGTAACAGTGGGTACTAAATGTCATGACATGTATCGTTTTTAATAAACAAACCCATCTCTGTCCTCTGACAAAGGGGATGAAAGGAAACACTGGTCCACCTGGAGCTTGTGGTCGAGTAAGTGTAAATTATCTTCATCATATCATTTTTCTAAACCCTTAGAATAGTAATAAGCCAAACTGACAATATGAGGCAATAACAGATGTCCTGTAATGAAACCATGGCTTTCTCAAGGTAGTGATGGTGCTTGAAGTCTCACAGAGATGGGACTTTCCTTCATATAGAGCTGGATGCATGATCAGAGTCTAATTAGACCTCACTCAGTTCCAGCATTTTTGGCAGGAGATTGGACTTAACAGTAGTTAAAAAATTCCACAGGATTTAATTTTTAAACCAGTCTCTAATCAATTCCAGACCAGGTGATGTTAATTTTAAAATCCAAAGACTTTTTAGAGAAAGCAAGAGATGCTATGAGTACAATTTCTTTGTCTATTCCTTCTGTTTCACCAGTGGTATTCTTAAAGACCTCATGCACACCTAATCAAAACCTTCTACCCAAATTGTTGAGAAGAAATCATTTGTAAAAAGCTAAATCATTTTTTATAATAACAGAGCACTAAAAAACCACTGGTTTTTTTTAAAAAAAATCAATAGGATAAAAGTAAAAATTTATAATTTTAATTTTAAGCAGTTTCTTATTCCTTTTATTAGTAAAATTAGTACCTTAGTAGTCCATTTAAATTTCAGTGTAATCTTTATATATCAGGGCACAATAGTTATTATAATACTGATTTGCTGGTAATGGTGCCCATGCAAAAGAATCGAGAAAAGAGCAAAAGCTTGTAGTTATAACAAAATAGGGTTACAGCAAATTGCATTTCTATTTTGCCTGTCAGTTGTAAAACTTTGGAACATCATAATATTAAATTTTAATAAATTAAGTCTTATTTTTTATAGGAATGACTTTTTAATGCACATGTGATTTAAGTAGTTGATTTTTCACTGTTTTCATGTATGATTATTTAAAAGAGTGGTCTAGATATAGCTGATGCTGCTTTGAGCCGATGGAATAGATTAAGTGATTCTTAGAGGTTTATTTCCAGAATATTTTCCATTTTGTGCTACCATAATATTAATGATTTGGTCTGCAATTTATACTTTGCCTGAATAATTGCATCTGCAGAGTTCTCTGGGAGTTTGAAAAATTGGGCTGAAATCCCAGCCCCATGTATTTGTACAGGTCTCTTGACATTATTGATGTATAACAATTATGGTTTCATTTCTTGCTGTTTGTAATTACCCTGAGATTAGAAAGTCTCCTGGTGTCATAAAATGGAAATTATAAATGATAGCATAACATTGTTCTAACCAAATGTTCAATATGAGGCACTGTGCTTGTCTCTTCATTCTTACTATTCTTTTTTCTTACCATATTTCTCTTAAGACAGAGTATTATGATAATGTGGTTGGTGAAAAAGGAGACGAAGGACCCCTTGGACCTCCAGGACCAAAAGGTCAACGTGGCATGCCTGGTGAGTGGGACGTCAAAAAAAGAACCTTTTAGGAAGAGCTGCCTGCTCAAAGGGCTTGTTGCAGGCTAGGTGTTGGAGCACCCAGCAGCCTGCTTCTGCCTTTACAGGAGTATTTCCAGATTACTCCCATCATATTGCAGAATTGAAAAATATCCTGAGACTTTGATTTATGGCTGTATTCCCTCATAAAAATAATGAAGCTGGCACACTTCTTTGCACAGATAATTGAGTTGAGCACCTAAGCTCACTGACATCCTGTCCTATGGCCTTAGTGGACTACTGCATCAGCAATTTATTTGTATATGCCATAGACAAACTGTCAGGGCTGTAACTGTCCTGTTAAAGGTCATGCACTTTTCTCTCTCTCTCTCTCTCTTTTTTTTTTCTTTTCACTTAGATAGCTTTCACAGTTTGCCTTATGCCATTTTTATTGACTATCATTCCAAAATAATAAAGATCTTCAAGTTTTTATTTTGTTTATTTTGGCCATGCTGTAAAATTAAAATGTACTGTTTTATTATTTGGACGTGTGGGCTGAACTCTGAGACAGCACCCTGTAGGCTATATCTCATACTCATCCAACAAGTCTTTGCCTTCTGTGATTGGATGTTCCAGTTTGTGAATACTTATATATCCAAGTGATTGTGTTGCATTCAGTGAATACTCTTTTTTTTATAAATCTACTTACATACTTCCAGGGGATGGCAATAGGGAGGTTGAACCTTGCAAAGGTATTAATGCATTAATAGATGCTATATTTACTAGAACAATTAATAGTGGCAAAAAGAAGCAAGTTTGCAGTCCTGTAAGTTATTCCCAAGTACAGGAGTGCATGGTCATCTAAGATAAATGCAGTAGATCCTATTCCTACCTGTGTAAACATCCATATCTTGCCAGATTTCAGTGACAATTGTCAGTATGCAACATTGCATAAGTGGAAGGTGCCTACTTGGACAAAATCAAATTCTTAAAAGATAAAATAAGGTTAAAATGCAGAAGCCCAGAGTTTGCAGCCAGTATTAATGAGTAGTGACTTGGCAAAGTATCCAGTGGTTTAACTCAAGTTCTAAATACATTGCTTTTGCAGGGCCACAGGGTCGCCCTGGAGATACTGGTAGACCAGGTATGTGTAAGGGTCCAGTACCAACAATAAAATATATTGTTCTTCCTGCCCATTTTACTGAATCAGCTTTGTATAAGCTTATCTTCAGATGACTTTATATCTCTTAAGTGGTAGAAAATTGTCACCCAAAAGCTTTGATGGGCCAAGTATTTAAAAAAGAGGTTAAAGATAATTTTAAATGTCTTTACATCATCATTATGATTATTTAATATATTACAAGATAAAGTAGATTTGTGGGATGAACTCAGCATGTTTGTCTCTCACTCATCCTATTGAGTACTTACTTTGCACTGAAATTCTATTTAACTTTATTTTTTCCTCTTTGGTTAGGTGTGTCAAGACCTGGTCTGAGAGGTCCCCCTGGATTTCCTGGGCCAAAAGGAACAAAAGGAGAGAAAGGACAAACTGGCTTGTGTATTGTAGGCCCTCCAGGACTACCTGGTATTACAGGCAGACCTGGTTCTGTTGGATTACCCGGTCCTCCAGGAGAACCAGGTGATGTTTCAGTACTGTATATGTAAAGAACAAGAACAAATCCAGAATCATCTCAATATGTGAGATTATATAAATATATTACTTACAGAGTAATTTTGAAATAGAATTTCTCTTTGGAAATTTTGGTTTAGGATATTCATGAAGCGAAGGTCTGTGCTCTATTGCTAATAAGATTCTGTGGAGAAGATACAATGACTTCCCTGTATGAAGATTTCTCACCTTTTTGTATAACTGTGACTACAAAAATCTGCTACATAAAACTAGGGAAGACTAATGAGAGAAACTCTGTTCATAAAATTAGTTCTCCAAAAGTTGTAGTAAATCTGTAAAACTAAATCCAGAAGGGACTAATCTGAAAGCTGGAGAAGTCACTTGCATGCTTCCAGAGGTCTTAGTGGACCTTGGAGCAGGCTTGAAATAAGATGAAAATAAAGCAGCATGAAAGTAAGGCAGTAGCAGTTTATAAAACTTCTAGAAAATGTATTAACTAGGAGTACCTCTTTAATTAGGACTACCAACAGCATGGTGTTTCTCTTATATGTCATATGGCCCAAACAAGTTTTTCTGAACCAGTACTAATGTAGTGCTTCTCTTTTCTCTTTCTTTGAAAAATATACATGTACCTCAAATATATTACCTTAGGAAGAGCTCAATGCATGTTCTGTTCTTCCAAATTAATAGTCAATACACCAGAATAATTCTGTCAAAGATACATGGGCAGCATTAATAATTTAAGATTAAAAGAAAAGTTTCCTTTCAATTTCTGGTAAAAGAAATAATTATGTCTGTTGATTCAAATAAAGTGGAAGTACTTTCCTCAGATGAGGCTGTGCTTGCTAAAGGCAAGACAGATGGATTCAACAATCTGCTGAGATTTACTTTGGCATCACCATATTTATCTTCAGGTACTTCCAGTTATAGATTTTTTGGATTTGACCAGGTAGTTCTCTCTTTTAATCATAGAATGGCTCAAGTTAGAAGGGGCCCATAAGGATCAGAATACTGTCTCTGGCTCAATCCTGCAACTTTTTTCTCTCTTAGCTGATAAAGAATTGTCTGAATAATTTGCTGATGTAATTGTGCCATGCTCATTTCATTAACAGGTAGAATAACATTTAGAACAGGCCTGCCAGGACTTCCTGGAGAGCCAGGGTGTATAGGACCTCCAGGACCTCCAGGAGATACTGGCATGAAAGGTCAGTTTCAGAAACAGATGGTACAATCCAGTAATCTTCATGGATCCTTGTGAAATTTTGAATTCAATTTGCCTCTTAAGCCATTTGATGAGTTTAAAGATGTAAGAAAATTGATTAGGGATAGCAAGAGATCTTCCTCCACTTACAGTGAACAGCATCTAAAAGAGCAGTGCATGTGCAGCCAGGGTGTAGATCTTCACTGGGACAAACAGTTATTACAGGTTGGCAGGGTTTTTGTGTTCTCCTGTTGTTATGTTCAACGCTAACAGTTGTTCTTTAAGAGAAGGTTCCATCTGCAAATATCACCACAGGAGCTGCTGAATCTCTTTGACACTTGCCAGTCTTAAAAGTCACCCAGGCAGTTACACAGCCATGTTAGTTGGAAGTGTATGTCCCTTTCTTCTTCTGAGAGAATTTGGCTTATCAGTAGACTATATCCAAATGGCTTACTAGACTTGAAAAAAATCAGCAGATTTAAACTGAGTGTTGCTGCATTTTCAATTAAATATAATCAGTTCTGATTCACTGTCTGACCACAGGTAATTTTATTCTGTGTTGGAAATGATCTTCCAACAAAATTAAGGCTGTGTTCCTACTGCTTTCTGGCCAAAAAGTCTTAGCCATCCTCTATAACAAACTGTGTAACACATTAGTTAAGCTTGGGAATGACATGCTGTGGAACAACTAATGAATTATTTTCATTCTAGGTGATGAAGCTTTCATGTGTACTGATTGCAGCTATTTTCCGGGAATACCTGGTCTTCCTGGTTCTCCTGGGCCACACGGCCAAGATGGCATGCCTGGTAAGTTATCTTATTGTTTCTAACAGGATAGTAGGAAATGCCAATGATTTTGCTTTTAGCGTGAGAATCAGGTATAGGCATGTCTGCAGCATGCAGTCTTTGAACTAGCCCTGGGGTTGTGGTGAGTATGAGAACCTGATGCAGCTCCATCCACTGAGATGAGCACAAGCCCTTAAAGAGGTGAAGTCAGAGTGCTAATAGGCTTAGGTGCAGCCTGAAGCCAGGTCAGTCTGTGATGATGCAGTCAATGTAACAAGCAGAAACATTCAATGCTGGGTGTGATTCTCAGAGCTTGTCAAAATCCATATTGTTGTTTTAATTTTTCTTTACAAAATAGATGTTTCTTTACAAAATGCTATTTCTTTTTCAGGTAGGGAAGGAACAACAGGTCCAAAAGGTTCTCCAGGTTCTCCAGGAGCACCGGGGTTTCCAGGAGCTCAAGTAAGACTTGGGTTTATTTTTCAGATCCCGCAAGAATTCTTTCAGAGAAACCTCATGGCTGGTGTTCCATGCAGTGTCATACTGCATGATCTCAACAATTTTCTTTCTGTAGTAATGAATATGCCTGCATGGGAGGCCTCAGTAGAGACTGTAAAGTGGACATAGCTGACCTAGTTTTACATGAGCCTATTTTGCTCAGTGCAGCAAGAAGTTTAGCCCAGGCAGTGAGGCAGGTAAATACCTGTGTGATTAACCTGTGCTGTATTTCATGGTGGCTAAACTGCTGCTTCTCCCTGGTATGGGTAATTTACAGTTAACTTCTGTTCCTCTACATAATTCTATAATCATGGCAGTGGCTGTAAAGCATATATGTAATCTTGTGTGCTGTGATCATCATCACACTTCTTACTTCTCTTGTTTCCAGTGTATTCAGGACTTGCTAAAGCCCCAGCTGTGCAGAGAAACTTGATTCTTATAATACCCTCTTCAGGGATGCAAAGGACATTCCCTCTTGGGAAACATTGTGAAGAGGGAAGGCTGACACCCGCTGCCACAGACATACCACTTAGTTATTCTCACTTGTTCCTGTAGTAGTAATTATTTGTGGGAAATTACAGTCGGAGCTATCCAATAAAAAGAGGTCACACAAGTATTCATTGTGGTTGTTGCCATACAGGTGCAGATTGAAAGAGTCTACTAATGGGTTTTTCCCAGAAGGCTCCCAAGAGTTCGTGAGCCCAAGATCACTGGAGCCTAGTGTACTTTCAGCTTTTACTGGTTTTGGCTGGGATAGAGTACTCACTCTCTACTCTGGGGGGAAAGAAGGGAGAGGAGAAGTTAACTATGAACAGAGCCAACTGCAGCTGTTATGGTGTCCTTGGGGAGATACTCCCATGTGGAGGAGAAATCTCTAATTAGATTTGAAGTACTTTCTTGTAATTTCTTTTGTGACACCAGAGCACAACCAGCTAACAGTCTGATCCATTAAATGGTCCTGCATTATTTCTGTTTATATTAGTATAAATGGAATCATAATCAGGGCCAAAAGGAGTAGAGGCAGGAGGAAAAACAAAAACCAAAAACACCACCAAAAAATACTGTTCATTGAAGTGTGTCATTACAGTGAATAAGGATGAGAATGAAGAGAACCACTCTCAGGTATTTAATTTTTAAAAAGAGAGCTTGAAAGCAGTTGACACATGTCTAGCATTGAAATTCTTTTGATTGCTTTGTTCCAGGGACCTCCAGGTTTTAGAGGAGATCAAGGATATAAAGGATCAAAAGGTGAGCCAGGATATGTGTATCCGGAAGGGCCAAAAGGTGAGCGAGGAGATCCAGGGGCCAGGGGAGACAGAGGAAGAAAAGGTTCAAGTGGATTTCTGGGAAGACCTGGCTCTAAAGGACTCAAGGGTTCAAAAGGTGAAGAGGTGGGTATGCCCTGTTAGCAATCAATACAGAATCCATGAAAACCTAAGTCAGTATATGTATCTTGTACAACGGTCTGTTTGATCTATTCAGGTACTTTTACTGAATATCCTCTACCTGACTCAAGGGTATTATGCTCAACTATAGCAACCAATATGCATAACCAGTATGTATGAAAGACAGTTTTCCTGACTACTTACAGAGCTTAAAAGAAAATAATAATTCAAATAATTCCTATTCAGTCTTCAGGTGTTAATCTTCAGTCAGGTTTCAGAGAAACCACAAAAGCTGGGAGGACTGACCATAAAACTAGAATCATTAGGGCAGAGTTCTTTGTTCAGCAGAAACAAAAAGTAAGAATTATTATTGGTTTGTGTTGGCTGAGAAACTGTTAAAATGATTCAGATATAACTCTTTAAACCTGACTTGACAGTATTCAAGGAGAATCAGAGCTGAGGGGTTTTTTTGTTATGGTGGTTTTTACCAAACCTGTTTTAAAAAGAAAAAAAATTGTATAGTGTAATGCCACAATGACTGAAAAATCAAGCTGTTGTATTTATTTATACTATTTCACTCTTAATGGCCCTCTATTTGTAACCATTGTTATTAAAATTTATATTCCTTTAATCACAGTTAAATCAGAGGAAAAATTCCTCTTAAATTAGCAGGGCTACTCTGTTGCTGAAAAGTAATGCAAGATTGTAGTCAGACAGAGAATTGGGCATTTTGTTATGAAAGCTGGTGTGGAAAGCAAGTAATGCTTGGTATACACACATGTAATCACTAATAGGGATTGGCTGGTTCAAAAGGAGATAGAGGACTACCTGGATTGCCCGGCAGTCTTGGTCTTCCTGGAGAGATTGGGCTTCCTGGACTGCCAGGATACGGACCACAAGGAATAAGAGGTTTCAAAGGCTCTAAAGGAATACCTGGTCCACCTGGATTACCTGGAGAAGCTGGTTTGTAACTTCTCATTTTACCATGTTTTACCTATGTTAAAGAGCACATAATTGAAATCACAGAGATAGATTGAAGGCAAAGACATAATTTATGAAATATAGGAAGTCTTTCTTCGGATGAGATTTCTACTGCGTTGTTCTAGCTTTGGTCCCACTGGAAATAATAACAAAATTCTTAGGGTCATAAGATAATTGAGGTTGGAAGGGACCCTATGAGGATTTTGTCCAAACTCCTGCTCAGAGTAGGGTCAGCTGTGAGATCAAACCAAGTTACTCAAGGATTTGTCTAGCTGGGCCTCGAAAACCTCCAAGGACCAAGACAGCACAGACTGAGTAGATCAATCACTAATATTTCTAAATGCTTAAGATTACACATTACCAAACTATAAGCCTTTGTAATCTTTGATTATGTATTTACTGAAGGTCTGAAAGGGGAGACCAGTAGGATAACACCGTTACCTGCGTTGCCGGGACCTCAAGGACCAGATGGTTTGCCCGGACCCCCAGGAATGCCTGGTGAGTACATCTGCACTAAATACAGTAAAAATCAGAGATAATCTGACTGGGATTTCTCTCCCAGTTCTGGCCAGATAGAACAGTTGGGTTACTTTGAAATAACTATAAAAAAGAATTTCTGTGGTACAGAACTATGGAATTAGCTGTAACATTCCCTTTCAAGAAAAGGGATGTGAATAGGAAGGGCACACAGGGCTGTGTCTGTGGTGTGCAGTATGGCACAGATTTCAAGCAGTCCTATAGTATGACTTGGTTCCTCCAAAAACCAGAAACATCTGGTGCATATGCTGCAGCCCGTATATCCAGAAAGGAGCCTCTGTCGTAATTTTGACAGAAGCATATCCTAAATTATGCTGGGACTGCTGCAACCTTCAAAACAGAAGGAACAAAATCAGGCTAAAGCATTCTTAATCCTCCTGAAGCCCTTGGCCCTCCTCATGTTTTGCAGGGTCACAGCCAAAAAAGTAATGGTATAACTAAGTTTCCTGGTTCCTTTTTTATGTGACTGTTACTAGCCATAGTTCTAAGATACTAAGAACCTGAGTTTCCTTTTTTGAGTGGGTTTTGGGCTTGGGTTCTAGTTGGGATTTTTTTAGTTGCTGGTGTTCTAAGTTTTGCAGAATTTTTGAATGCACTGAAGGGACAGCAAGTGACATTCAGGCTAACTATAAGGCATCTTTGATTCAGTTTTGTAGAACAGTAGTCCTTAAAGCTGCTTTGAATAGCATAGGAGGAACATTTCTTGGCAGCTTTATGGTAGCTTCTGTTCTTATAGTAGCTTCTGTTCCAAGCTTCACCCCTATAATGTGTGTTTGTATGTTCCCAACAAGTGGAAGATTTGTATCTGCATGTAGCTGTTCCTGGAAGCCTGGAATTTGGGCAGATTGCAAAAAAGCTTAAATTACAGACTCATGCCTGCTTTGATACTGTGAACACAATTAGAATTTTAACTGTGAAAACCTGCTGTGTGGAGAGAAATGGTGTCTAAGTTTTAATGCAATCTACAGTGGTGCCCTAATTAATAATGATAAGCTATAAAACACCTAATCTTACAAGTTGAAATTATGTGGTAAGATACATCACAGTTTACTTATTTTCTTTGTACAGGTAGGATTGGAGCAAGAGGTCTGCCAGGTGATTCAGGACATCCAGGGCCAACAGGTGACACAGGCTTTCCAGGGCTTGGATTTCCTGGAAATACAGGGCCAAAAGGTAAAATGTGCTTTTTGATCTTCTTCAAAAACAATCAAACCCCCAAAAAAATCTACTTTTTGTTTGTTTTGTAGTCCACAAGCAACAAATTAAAAAAGGAAATCAACAAACATGAGTCAGGCAAATGTTTTTAGCACTCTTGTAATTTACTGCCTTCAGGCTTATAAGTTGCAAGTTTGAAATTTTTTAAGTATTTCAGAGAATCAAGTATCAAAGCTGGCAACATGAAAATATTTAAAATACATTGATGCTTCTTGGAATACTGCCTAAACAGGTGCAACTCATCTGAATGCCATGCTTACTTCAGATGGATTCTCTTTACCTGGGTATGTTATACAGGTTGTATAAGTGTCAGTACTTTATCAATTTTGGTTATGTACAATACAATGCCTGCTCTACTTTACAGCCAATAGAAAGCATAACTACTACCAAGCTGCTTGTTAAAGAAAACAGTAGGGAACTGACATGAGTAGCTTCCCTTTTAAAAAAATGACAGGTTAAATAACTGATTTGAAGCAAGTAACCAAGCAGTGTTACAGTCAACTTTGAGTGAGTATGTAAGGAACAAGATGCAGTGTGTCACATCAGCTCTGAAATCAAGATGCCGTCTTCAGCTCATATAAACTACTTCAGTGTCAGAGGCTTGTAACTGCATCCATACAAATATCCATTTGTAAAATAAGGTGATAACCATAGCGTCTGTACTGCTTTTTAATTCTTTTTGCAGGAGATAAAGGACTTGCAGGAGCCAGAGGGTTACCAGGTTGTGAAGGAAAGATCGGAGATCCAGGCCGAGCTGGAAATCTAGGACAACCAGGAGAAAAGGTTTGGTTAAAAATACAGTACAGGCTTTGCCATAGGTCCCATTCATTAAATGTGACACTGAACAATTAAATTAAGAAGTGTAAGGAATATAGAAGTGTCTGTATTTCTTGACCAGTGATGCACAAACTATGGAATTAAATTGTTTATACATAAAGGGCTCCGGTCAGATACAGGATTTCAGAACTCCATGTGTTTGGGGTGTACTTAAGTTTTCAGAGCACAAGGAAGATACTGCATTGCTTACAGCAGAAAATTGCAGCTTCTGAAAAGATGGCTATTCAGAAATAGCGTTTAAGCACATGTTAGATGGAGGTCAGCGACAAGTAAGTATGCATTTAACTTACTCAAGTGCTCTGTTGAATTGAAGTGTAAAGGAAGTAGGTTAGAGGTAATAATGCAGCCACTTTTGCTGATTAACAGAAGCTAATCTACTGATGGCATATGTAAATGTAGGATTCTTGGCTACTCTAATCAGGATTCAAATTTGAACAAAATAACACTTAAATGTTTTGAAAAGGTGGCATTTCTTTCTTGTGTGCTTATATGTCATTCTTTTGTGTGATTTTTTGACATGACAAAGTGTGGGGTTTGGGGATTTTTTTAATTATTTAATCTGTGTTTGATGCCACAGAACAGCTGGATGTGGAGTGGCTTTTGTGGTCAAAGTATATCATCAGTGACTGGTATATGCTCAGCTTTACTGACCTGCTTTATGAACATACTGATTTGCTGGTACTCAAAGCTAGTACTCAGAAACACCAGCAGATCAGTCAACCAAAAAAAAAAAAAGCAGTTCAAACTTTCCTTTGAGGAAACAGACTTGGGACATTTGTGATAATGTCTTCATGGAAAACAATGTTCAGAAGAACGATTAAAAAAACCCCAATTACTGACTTAGACTATTGCAAGACACAACTGGGTTCTGAGCTCGATTATTTAAATAAATATTTTGATAAAAATATGACTATCACATAACATAAAGGAAAAGTTGTATTTGCACGAACTTTAACCAGATTTTCAGATACAGGTCCGAAGTTTTTCACAGCTACAGCAAGCATTATAATGCAGTAAAGGCCAAATGGAGCGAAGTGTCTTGCATTGCTCAGTAGAAATTTCTTAGTGTTAGGAGACAGAGTACAAAAGGTATCTAGATGAATTACTCCTCTGGTATGGAACCTGCAGCTGGTCAATAAGGAACATCCAGGGGTCTGCCGAATTGGAGCTGTTAAAATTTATAATGTGAAAGGTCCCCAAGGAATAGTGAAAATTACCCTAATAAAAGGATTTAATTGATCACACAGTGGCGAGGATACTTTGGCAAATTTGCAAAACATAGTACGCCAGGATTGTTTACATTTCTCTCTTGTGTTGCAGGGTGACCCAGGCATGGTTGTTCCTGGAGAGCCAGGTACACTGGGTTCACCAGGCAGTCGTGGCATTCCTGGCTCAAAAGGTTATACTGGATTTCCAGGACTTCCAGGCCTACCAGGGCACGTTGGACATGATGGTGATGAAGGCCTAAGAGGTACTGTTGTCAAGAAAGCTCAAGGATCACAGTAATTTATTTTAAGGAAAGGGAAGCCAAGTCAAACAATGCTCACCCAAAGCCTGGAACTTCTACTTAAATCATTGTGAATCCAGTCTCCTTTCTTTTAGGAGATCGTGGCCCACCTGGAGTTCCTGGAGATCCAGGTTTTCCAGGGAAACCTGCTGAATGTCTTATTGGTATGCCAGGTTTGCCAGGTGCCCAGGGAGCTACAGGTCCACCAGGTAGGATCTTCTGAATCAAATGTGCCACTTGACTGGGTGGGTCTGAGTTCTGTTTCTGCCTTCCAGTGGACTGAGGGAGCTAAAGTTGGTTTTGGATAGTGATTATAGGACAGTGTGTGAGAAAATGTGAGCCCATTTACATGATAGACTTCCTGCAGATGGGAGGAAACACATGCACTGTTTAAGATGGATTTAGATTCCATGGTACTGTCCAAAGAGTAATCACAAACTGGCCCAAATTCCACAGGAAAAAGGATGTCTCAGTTGTGTCACCTGTATGAGGCTAAACTTAGATTCCTTGGTGCAGTGTGATTGATAAAGAAACAAAACAGCGTAGGAGCTCAGATAGGTAGAAAACCAGTTTAGGAGCTCAAAAGTACCTGCATATACCGATTTCTGTTCCAAGAGAAACACACCCAGCACACTGCTTCTCCTATATATGATCTCAAAAGGATTTTTTTAAAAACCTTTTTTTTTTTAAGAGAATAAATGCAGAATTGGGGGATTTTTCATTTTTTCTTCTTTTTCTGAGAAAGAATTGTCTACTCTTGTCTTTTTTTTTCTTTAAAAAGGAATAAACACCACAACTCTCAAGATTTCATGAACATGTAATGTTCTAATGTTTAGCTCCCAAACAAGCAGAGTGCAAGCAGAGTTTCATGCTCATGATGACAAGATAGAGATGAAAGTTTATTTTTCAGGCAGAAGTACCATACTATGTTATGCATTTTTCTTAGGAGGAAGAGGTTTGCAAGGTTCAAAAGGAAAACTAGGTCCTTCTGGCTTAAGTATCCCAGGAATCTATGGAAAACCTGGGGAACCTGGATTAATAGGTCTTCAGGGAAGTACGGGATTACCTGGTCCCAAGGGACAGTCTGGAAGGCCAGGAATCTCTGGTGCTCCAGGTAAGGATTCCCCAAATACATGTTTTGACATAAAAATTAAGTCAGTCTCTGCAAAAAGGTGTCAGTCATGCTTTTCCAAATTGAAGATGCTGAAATATTTTTCCATCAACAGCTTTCATACATCATTGAGATCTGTATGGAAAACAAGTAAATCCTCATTCCCTAAATGACGAGCATCTCTTGAAGCTGTCATGCCATAGTACTGAATTTTCCATAACAGTCTTGTGAGAACAGGGGCTGCCTTACATTGCTTTTTGTACTGTAATTTCCTTGCAATAGGACATGAACTAGTCAACGTTCAAAGCAACTCCCCAACGTAATGGAAATGTAAAGTGTTTAGTAGTTACTCAGCATCCCTCTTCAAACAGATAGCTTGTTAATGCTATCTTCTTTTTCTTAAAAAGCAAGTTTGGATCTTGAGTCTGACAGAGTTGAGTCAGATCAAACTCTGACACGTTAACCAGAGCTAACTTCAGGTAAGGTAGGTAATCCCTGCAGGGTTGTTTTCAGAAACGTGTTCAAATTTGATTTGTAGACTAAAAGAAATCAGGTACATGATGCTTCTTATCTCTAACAAATATTTTTCATTACTACCAAATCCCGCATTATTCAGTAGGAATGAGATCATACATACCTTTTTATATATGCAACCTATAAAACTAATGATCAACATGTAGGTTTTCTGATGCCATTTGAGGGGAGTTCTCATGTCCCAGCTGGCCTTCAATTCCTGAAACAACATCCCATGACAGGTCTCCCATGGCTGTGTGGGTATCTCAGATGTATTATCCTCACTTATTTCACTCATTGACAGAAGCTGTTGCAGCTACTAATGTAGGTAATTTGGGGGTTACTGTGTGTGTACGTGCTGTTCATGTGGTTAAACACTGGAAAACTGACTTCAACAGTATGTTATAGATGGAGAAATGGAGAAAAAAAGCCCAAGCAATTAAACACTTAAGTGACATGCACATGTTTAGTTTTCTGAAGTAATGTTCTGATTCACTGAACAAATACGAAAAAATATGTTCCTATTGCTTCAATTCCACAGGCTTAAGGGGAGAGCCAGGTATAATGGGGCTGTTAGGAGTTCCTGGACCCCATGGCATGATTGGAAGACCAGGCAACCCGGGTATCAGAGGCAAGTAGCCATAGTATCTGCTTTTGTTATTATTTAGAGTATAGGAACTTCCATGCTGAAGTAGTCTTGTGATCCACCTGGATGTATATTATCACTCCTGAGTACCTGTGTCATACCAGAATTTCTTTGAGTCTTGGTAAATCTTTGACTTCCGTACATGTGCAGTCTACAGACAGAATGACAACATTTTAATATTTTTTTTAGCAGTTTTGAACTGCCACCTTTTCTGTTTCATTGGTATTTGTAAAAGTGGCTGGTGATTTGCTAAAATAAAGAGCAGAGGTCTTTTTTGCTCTATTTTTTCCTTTACCATTCATGTTCCAAATATCATCATTATATCTATTCAACAGATAGAAGATTATACATAAAGTATAAGAAATAATTACCATCTCTTGCTATAATCTGTGCTCATAGATGTTTTATTGATGATTGGAGTAATTAAGAAGATAGGTTAGGCTGTTGATTTGGAACGTATATTTACATAGTAGTTGCCCTTGAAGACTGGGATTTCTTTAGTTCCTTTATGCTATTGTCTAGTCAGGTTTCTTCAGAAAATTTCATTATCTTTTCTTGCAGGTTCTTCTGGGTTCCCAGGACTAAAGGGACAAAAAGGGTTTCTTGGAGCAAAAGGTGAACCAGGTGATAAAGGTTTTCCTGGACCGTCTGAGACCTTGGTTGATATTGGTACCAAAGGAGAACAAGGCTTAAAAGGTACACTTTCATTGTTCTGTCATTCAGAACTAGCTAGGGTTGTCATCTATGTTGCAGTTTTAGTAGACTCTAAATATGGAAGAAACTGACACTATCACTGAGAGTATTCAAGTGGCTTTGAAATAATTATTGCTGAACACTGTAACTGCCTTTTTATTTATGGGATAGTGAATATTAAATTGAATATTTATTTCCATTTTAACAAGTCCATATTACTTAAAAAAAACTCTTACTGTAATATTAAAACAGTATTAATTTGTCAGTAGTACTAAGAGGCTTATATACATATGTGCTATACATTTGTGTTTTCACACATTTAGTAATCTGTGAGCACAGAAATGGGTGTGCTTACCAACTAGATGCTGGATTGCAGAGAAATTGAGTCTGCTCAGAAATACTTGACTGTCAGAAGAATTCCTTTGTTAGCAATATTAATATTGACTCTCTGTATATGAATTGTACATGCTTAACCAATGCTTTCTGGCTTTTTATGTAGGCTTTTTTCTGTGGAAACTTTCAGAAACTTCCTTTTGTCTCCATATGAGAAATACAGAAGGCATTAGCTGCGAGCTTGTGTCTTGCTTATGTGTGTTCACAGAGTGAAAATCCTCCACTTCTGCTTCACTAGTTTTAAGAGTTATAAAATTTTAAACTTTACATAACACTTATATTCTGAGATGCAGTTTTGTAATACTTTTTAAATGAAACTTTGGTTTAGGAGTTCAAGGAAGAATGGGTCTAAGGGGAGAAAAAGGAGATACCGGTGTGCAAGGTCCTCCAGGTCTTGATGGGTCTGGAGGAATACGTGGTCTGCCAGGTATGGAATATGTATAGATATGAATCTAATAAAACATCTTTACTACTCTGTATTCTGTATTTTTGATTCTGTGAGAGAACTTCTTTGTAGAAAACCATATGACACTATAATTAGATACGTAAAAAGGGTGACAATTAGAAGTAATTTTAAACTTGTAATCAAAATAGCTCTTCTCATGATGGCAGTTATCTGTGCTGTATGTCAATGTAACATCACTGTTACATTCTGTCATTAACATCCTTTATGGTCATTGCAGTGTAGCCATCACAGAAAAAACTGCACAAGCTCCACTATTCCCTAACTTTTTATGGAAGAAAATAAGACCTTGCGTGCCTAAACGTTCAGGCATTGCTTGTACCTTGGAATTTAGACATCTGGACATTTTAGATGCAACTAGATCTTATAGTCATTAAATTGAATGCTAATTAGCTAAATTAAGCTGAAGAAAAGTGAGTGGGGGAAAAATTGCCTAAGCCATATAAGAAGAAGCTCGAGTATACTAGTTATGACAAGTGCATAATGAGTAAGTAATAATGTGATTGTGACATGCCCAGAAACCAGACTGAACTCGGGACAACAACGAAAGGGAAGTCCAGTGCTTAAATTCAAATTCACGATCTTGATCAAAATTTGCAAAAGTATATATCAGTTGCTGCCCCTAAGTGCTGTGGCCAGAAAACTTAATTTTAACATTGATGCGTAAGATGTTTGTTGTTTCCTTGACTTTCTGACAACAATAATGATAATCTTATCTGTGTCTGAGGAAGAATTATACTTTAGCTGCATGTTGATTGATAAAATAATAAGATACCATGACAAGGTGGGTGGTAGAGGATTCTGTATTCATGACAGCTTTACCAGCCAGCCAGTGTCTAATGCAAACATGTGAAGATGACACTTATTTCTTCAACTTGTAGGTGTCAAAGGATTTATGGGTCTTCCAGGGGTTCCTGGAGGACAAGGATTCCCAGGTGCACCAGGAAACAAAGGGGACATGGGAATTCCAGGTCATTTTCTATCAATCCGTATTACAAATTCATAGAGCTGTATCAAAGCATTTGCACAGATCTAAGCACTTATTGTAAGCACACTACTCAGTACTTAGGCTGGGGTTTATTCTTTGTAGTACCTATGGACTTCTTACCACCCCAGCATTTGCTTGACTTGCAGAATACAGTTCTTCCTCTCTCCAAATGTAATGTAGCTTCTTTAATCTATATATTGTTACATATAAGAACCTCTTTTTATGTGTTTAGAAATAAAATCACTAACTGTGTAAATTATTTTTAATGAAGAATGAATATCTGAATATACAAGCAGTAGTTCACGAAACATGAGGTGTGGTATGCAGTTATTATCCCTTTAAGAATATTATCAGTATCTGTATTTTTCCAGGTCCAAAAGGACAGAAAGGATCTCCAGGCTTTCCAGGACCATCAGGTGACCCTGGTCCACCAGGCTATGGTGGCTTTCCAGGTGACAAAGGAGACCCTGGGTACCCATCTGCTGGGCCTCCAGGAGAACCTGGTCCAAAGGTATAAAGGCAATGGAAACACTGTCATATTAGGCAATAAGCAGAGCCTTTGACTATAGAAACAGAACCACCTGTAAGCAGGAGCTGCAGAGTTTACAGAAGTAGGCCGTTTGTTATTGATAAAAAATATGAAAATCCTATTGTGTCATTGCTCAGGAGAAATTTTTTAGTTCATTGTAATTAATTTTTCTCTCAGTTCCAGAATTTCTTATTTGTAAAGATGGAACATCTTGGAAATAACTGTGTTTCTGTAAAAGTTGCTAATCCATTAAGAACAAGGACTTGCACTTAAAAAGTCAGTGGAGGAATACTTGAACATTAAAAAGTACAGAAAAATATAATCTCAGCAAATGCGGAAGTTTTGTAATCTAAAATTGTACTGTTGGTTTTTGACAGTCTAGTAATACTATTACACAATTGGGTTTTTTCTTAGCAATATATATTACCAAACATAATGTATATTGCTAAGGAAAAAAAAAATATCTAAGTTAGGTCAATTGTATACAGTTTTACTCCACATATTCTGGTTGTTGAACATTTGGGAGTCTTCTTACTTATGAGATTATTTGAAATACATGGTTGAGGCTGTAAACTGTACTATAGCTCCTCTAATATGTCTATATTATCTGTTTATTTTCTGTATTAGCTTGGTAACCACAATGAGATTACGGTCATGAAAGTCAGTAGGAATTCAAGGAAAAATATGTATTTCTGTATTTTGTATAGCTGCATATTATGTAAGGGATGTATGTTTGGATCAAAAGAGGAGCTGTCAGAATAAAACTGAAGGGAAGTCTATGTGCTGGTGAAAACATCTAAAGACTGAAGTTGGTTTTACAGATTAAAGAAAGATCTTTTTTTCTTAGCTATGTCTAAAGGATCAGTGGTATTATGAGGAAACTTCATATTAGTCTACTTTGATTTCTGTCTGAAAACCTTGATTACACTTAACCTTGAAGATCAAGTATGATTTTTCTATTGTTCAAATATGGAATGGAATGTATTTAATGTGATGTGATTCTTTACCTGTTTGTGTGCAACTGCTATTTCTCAGGGAGATCCAGGCCCCCCAGGAGTTTTGGGCAGCAAAGGAGAAAAAGGATCCCAAGGTCATCCAGGGTATAAAGGAGCACCTGGACCACATGGGATCAGAGGGGAAAGTGGAGGTGCAGGAATCCCAGGTATGTTTTGTTTTGGAAGGGTAGCGAGATATTGACATGTTTCTAGAAGATAATTTCTCAATAAACTACACAGGGTCCCTGTGGGGTGGCACATTTATGTTCTACTCCTGTAAGCCTAAAAAGCTCCTTTGTAGTCAGTGTAGCCAGGCTAGCTTACATCACCTAGAGATTTTGGCTGAAACAAAAATGATAGCATTCTCAGACTGAGTCTGGATCTAGTGATAATGCCTTTTCTTCTCTCCCACACCCTTTCTTGTTACAGGGAAGCCTGGACCTGCTGGAGATACTGGTGTTAAAGGACAGCAGGGCCGCCCAGGACAACAAGGCATTACAGGCCCTCCTGGTATGGTATATAGCATCTCTTCCAAATCACTGTCCCCTGGTTTGTTATTTTCTTTCTAAGGAGGCAGTTGGTGTTCTTGTTCTGAGCTTTATAGAATTTAACTGATGCAGTTGCAGTCTGCTTATGTTAGTTTGAGGCTTTGTTTACTTTCTCTGTTTCCAGCTAAGGTCTTTAACGGCCTATTTTTAATGTTATCAGTTCAGCTGAGGCAAGAGGTTTTGATTTTGTTTCACTGTTGTAAAGCTTTTTGCCTCTTTTTTTTTTTCATCCAGAGGTCTCAAGATGTGATAGCCACACAATTGTAAGAAAGGCTTGTTCTGCCTCCTAAAAGTGAATAAGAAACTAAGATGTAGCCAGATGAGAAGAAAATGAAGTAGAGTGGAAAGAGGGGACAGAGTTGCAGTTGTTTGTTAAAGCAACAGAAAAGATCAAACCATTCAAAATATACATAAGGGGGAGGTGTAAATATGCAGCAACAGAGAGGTATGCAATGCAGGCTTTATTGAAGTGAGTGCCAGTCATTGTCTTCAAAAAGATCCTTTAATGCTCATATAGTCAGAGATTAACCATAACAGCAAAATTACGGGGTTGTGGTTTTGTAGACTTCAACGAACTTGCACTGACTTATGAGCAGAGTTAGCCAGGATCAGAATCTACTCCCTGTTTAAAGAAACTTTGATTTGTAATAAAGCCAGGGAGAGAAACCACACTACCTATAAGTATTCCCACTAGCATGGGCTAAATCAAATGCAGGGTCCTAAAATGTCTTTGAAAGATGAAAAGTTATTGCTTGTGAAAACAGTGAGGGTGTTGAATCCATTTAAGTCCAGTGAGCTCAATAAAAATTATATGCTGCTCTTTACAAATGTTTATATACCAACACAGTTACAGCTATCTTTGAAGTAGCTGAACTAATTAAATTTTTATAAAGGGGACTCGTCTTCTCACTTTGAAATGCAAAATAATAGAAGTGAAAATGATATTGTGGTCCATTACAATTCACAGGTGCTGTTGGATACCCTGGAAAAAATGGACTTGTTGGTGAAAGAGGTAGCCAAGGTCAGGATGGTATGCCGGGTCCCCCAGGAGTAAAGGGAGAACCAGGTAACACCAGTGAAATATTTTCATTCTATTTTACAGTTGTTTTTTTCCTATTTAAACTCAAAAGGATTATTAGGGAAGAATTAATAAGGAGCTTCTGTGGAGTCAAAGATATAAATTTATAAGTAGAAGGTTTTTCGCTTTTACATAATCCATAGGTTTTTCTATGTAATTGTTGTACATGCTGTTAACAACCCAAATGCATGTGTCACTACTCCTTTATACATGTAATTATACATGTGGTAGAAGAAATGGAAATAACCAATAAATTATATTTTACATATGACTAAAATCTACATTTTGATTCAGTGAATTGTGAAGAAATTAATGAAATATTAGACAACTCGGATGTCTTCTAACAATTATGCAGGACTTTGAGTGTAACATGACCTAATATTTCATAGGTGCACCAGCAAGAGGAATCCCTGGCCTTCGAGGTATTCCTGGTCTGAAAGGTGAGTTGTCTTTTCAGAAAGCAAAAGCTTAATTTT
The DNA here is from genome assembly GCA_013398125.1 of Aegotheles bennettii. Classification (NCBI taxonomy): domain Eukaryota; kingdom Metazoa; phylum Chordata; class Aves; order Caprimulgiformes; family Aegothelidae; genus Aegotheles; species Aegotheles bennettii. The sequence continues at coordinate 376,826 of VZRW01000438.1, forward strand.
TAAATACCAGAATTCATCTTTAAGTTGCTTCCTGCTTTTAGATGCTTGAAATGCCACTAAGTGTCAGAGGAAATCGAGAGTGATTCAGTGGTTTTCATCAATGATTTGGTGCTGTATATTAAATGTCAAGAGTTCCTGCTTGTAAAGTTAAGACTGTTGTAAAAGAGAAATGAAGAAGCTAACTTCTATGGTTTTGTGAAGGTGATATACACATTGTAGAGCTTTTGAACTTTCATTTTGATAAATAATTTGATTAACAGATTATATTATAGTGAAAACAGATGTTGCTGCTGAATACTAAGCATACTGGAAGAAAGAGTGATTGCATTTTAATTTTGTTCATCTCCTCTTTTATATTGGTGAACTGGTGAATCAATTGGTGATTGAGGGGACTCCTCCCATTTTTTAGATGTTTGCATTATGTTTCTATTACTGGTAGAAATCCATTGATTTGCTTTACTTTAAAAAAGAATAAAAATTAGAACAATGCCCTTTTGGAATAGTCTGTTATTTTATTGTACTTGTAACGATGCTTTTAGCTGGAATTTGCCAGTTCTGATGTTCAGAGAAGCATTTCTTCTACTCTTTGCATCAATAAATATTCCCTGTTGTGGTCTTTCTACCCTCCTCCTGAGTTTATTCCTTTGTATGAGCAATCCTGAAGTAGAGTTTTCAGAAAAAAAAATACTGAAGGAAAGCGTGTTGTTTACACTACCTTCCAGTGAGTCCTGTCTTCTCTCAACTGTTTTGCTTTACAGTAGCAAGGTGGCTTTGGAGACTTCTCCATATTAAAAACAGAGGCTGAATTCCACCTTTGCAGTGGAATGCACATATTCTGTGTAGTCACATCATCTTACCATCTTGACAGCTCTCACAGCATGTAATATATTTATACTTTGCAGGAATCAAAGGGGACATGGGACTGCCTGGTTTTCCTGGGCCACCAGGTATGAAGGGTCGTCAGGGTGATCAAGGACCCGTTGGACCTCCTGGCTTAATGGGGTTACCTGGATTTCAAGGTGCAACAGGCATCGCAATTACTGGCCAAAAAGGGAACAGAGGTATTGCTGGTGCAGATGGAAGACCAGGTGTGTTGTTATGACTCCTTATTTATCTGAAATGATATACTGATAAGTGCAAGCAGAATTCAGCCTGTCCAGAACTCAAGGTTGAAAGAGGTCTTCCCCCAAGAGAGCTTCATAATTAAATATGTAGTTCCTTTACCAGTTAATGCAATGTTACTATTGCAAACACCCTAATGGTCTATGCAGTATGATGTAAATTAAAATGAATGCTAAGCTTTGCAGTCCACTTTATTGCATTATTTTGCTTTCTTCCCATGAGGTCTGTACAGCAGCTGAGATCCAACTTCAAAGAAGTGAGATAGCATGAGTGTGATTACAGGCATAATGACAACTGGAGGATATTCAATAAGTTGTAGTGCTATAGAGTACTGCAAGAACTCAACTCTGATGTCAGATCAAATTAGCAGGCTAGGAAAAATGAGTTGATTTTTTAAAGATGGATATATTTCCTTGGGAATCACTGAGGGGGTAAACATGAGTACAGTTACAGAGTTGTTGAATGTTGTACTGCATCGTATGTAATGTATGTGAAATGCTGTTTGCAGTAGTCTTTACTTACTGTGATGTTTCTGTACAGGTGCTCCTGGTTTTCCAGGGCTTCCTGGTCTTCCCACTCCCAGCATGAAAGGAAGCAAAGGTGTTAGAGGGGCAGATGGCGTACCAGGGCCGACAGGTCCAGCCGGCGACATTGGTCTTCCCGGTCCAAAAGTCAGTGAAAGGAATATTGCTTGTTTCTTACTCCATTGTTAATTTTGCTCTTTCAATGAAAATAACATGCAGGACAGTTTAAACAAACAAATGAACAAACAAAAACCCAAGGCAGAAAACCCCACATCCTCCAAAAAACCCCTTGTAATAGAGGAAAAATATTAAAATGTATATGAAAAGCAGGACTTAAGTGGGCCAAAAAGAAATTATTGTGAATTTCTGGTGTGTCATTTTGTATTACAGAATAATGTTAACAATTATATGACTATTCTAACATGCTTAATGTTAGAAATTAATACGTTGTAGCATATTCTGTGAACATAATGCTTTGAATGTTCTGAACAAGAAGAAAATGTACTTCATAGAGTGTAGATGCTGCTTCCTGTTTATTATTGGTGTTACCTGATTCGCAGGGAGTAGAAGGTCGATCAGGTTATCCTGGTGCTAGAGGGGACCCTGGATTTCTTGGCTTCCCAGGTGTAAAAGGTATTAATATATTTATTACATATACTTCTGTGTGCCAAATGCAATCATTTAGATGTTATGTTGTGATAGTATGTGTGCAATAGTACCACGTGTGGTCTTAGAAACAAGTAGTTTTTCCATCAAGAGCAGGGTGTAGGTCAGCTTTAAATGAAAGCGTTCACTAAGAGAGGATTTTCTTTGAGTCCAAACTGATGTTAAAGTAAGAAAGGGCTGAAACTTCAATGGCCTCCATTCCAGGCAAATTCAAAATGAGTTTGTCCTTAGTGACTAATAATGTGTAAGTACTTTGGGACTGTCTTTAATTAGAAATGCCACACCACTGCTAGAAGAGGTGAATTTTTGGCAACCTCTTAGCTATAGAACTTAGCATTTAATCGTAATTACAACACAGAGCAGTGGGCTCATTGTTTGGCATAAGAGTAGTCCTAATTATAATCTAATTTACCAGTTTATCAGCAGACAAACTGTTATGTGTATTGGATTAATTAATTTTGTATTCCTGAAGGTTAGTTGGATCGGTAGCTGGCTAAAAATCCTTTTAATTTAGACATTTTTCTAGTGATTTAAATCTGATATAGGTCTGCATTACTCCAATATTCTCATTTTTCAATTAGATGATTTACAGTGACACAAAATTGTCATTACCTGTTTAACCTACTGGTTTGTGTCCCATGCCAATTATTGTGTATTTTAAATTTGTTCTATTTTGAAAAGTCACTGTACAGACAGTGATTAGAGTTTCTTAAGCAAAAAGTTCTCATTTTATGGCATAGTCAGTCAAATCTCCTGACTTGATGACAAAGATACTTTTTATTTGCTTTTGTTTCCAGCAGAGCTGTGAGCATACTATGGGTGTAACCTCATATTTTGCACAGTAAAAATTATCACTTAATAAGTTTATATTATACAACCTTCCTAACAGCCATCAGCATAACTGAGAGGAGAGTTTAAAGAGAGTTGAACTGCACACAATCACTGAAGGCAGCACTTGACCTGCAAAGTCAGTGACGAAAATGCATAAGATAAGAAGGACATACTTTAAAGTTGAGATTTTCAGCTATGTTTATGGGACCAGCCATTATATGAATACTGGCATGGAAACATCTTCCTGTAAACGGACTGCACTTGGCCTATAAAATATACAGTAACAGCAGATATGTAGAGCTCCACTTTTGCATTTCAGGCTGTGTTACTGTTTGGGAAGGTTGCATGGATCATGCAGGACTCTAAAATAAGCCTCTGAAACTCTGAAAGTTTTTGAATTTTAAACCGGACAGATGTATTTCCAATCTTCTTTTTTAGGAGAAAAGGGTGATCAAGGACCCCCTGGACCACAGGGTGCTGAAGGGCCAAGGGGACCAAAGGGCCAGCATGGTAACCAACCCTTCTCATTCCAATACCAACTGACTTAGGTTGATTTGTTTGTTTTGTTTTGTAGTTTGTTTGTTTTCTTTTAATATGAAGCAATAGCTCTTCATTATATTGTTGATGCTAGGTCCACCTGGAGTCTCTGGGAGAGTATTCTCCATTCCAGGAAGCAAGGGTCCTCCTGGTTTGCCAGGAATCCCAGGAACACCAGGGGATCAAGGAATTGAAGGGATTCCTGGACTGCAAGGTGGTTTATATTTTTATCTCTGTACATGTTTGCATGTGTTGCTTACTGAAACATTTTGGTTTGGTGGGAAAACATACTTCTGCCTAGAAAACTGGTGCATCTTTAAAAATACCTCTGAGTATTTAAAAATAGCTCTTTCTACCTTGTTAACATCCTTATATTTATAACCCGTCCCATTCCATTTGCCTTCTACCCTCACAGTCAGTGAGTAAGTTTCTCCCTCAACATAAGCCTCAGCAAAGTAATGGAATAAAAAGTAAAGTTGGATCAAAATATTCACCATTTTCATACAACCAGAACCGTGCTCGGGATGTTTTTAATTTTATGTTGAAAATTACCACATGTAATACAAGTACTCCAGATGTGCTACGAATCTATTTTGTTTATCATAGTCTGGGAGTAGGAAGGGAAAGGAAAGGCTGGCTTCTTCTCCATTGGCACTAGAAGTGAAGCCTCCCATGGCTGTTAGGAATGGGGAAGCAAGGAGCAGGTAGGATGAGGTATATGTGCAGTGGGTACTTGGCCACCCTTCTCAGTACCACAGCTTTTCACCCCAGAAACGGAGCTCCTCGAGGGGCTGGCTTGGCAGAAGGCACACACCACTCGGGAGTGACAGTTGCCTCCAGCACAACAAGACAGGCACTAAAGAATTGTTGCTTTACACTTTCCTTAAAGTTGCTTTACAAAGGAGCTGCATTATTTGTAGAATTGCAAACTGTGACCAAGATGGTTATGACCTGTTACTATCGTTTTGAAATATTTCTGCTGTATGACACATGCTAAAAGAAAAAGCTATTTGCTTTGGTTTCTGTAAACATTTCTTATGAGAATAATATTTTTCTGCAATGCATTCAATATTTCTTGGTAATCTTCCTGATAGGAAATACAGTGACGGTAATACAGCCAGTCTCAAAACCTAGTACATTCATGCTGATGTTTTTATTAATTTTTTTTTGTTATTATTGTTATTATTAAATACAGCTACATTTACACAGGGATTTTAACTTTATTCATTAACAGTTATTAAAATCTAGAATAATTACTGCTATATGATTCTGTTTTTTCCTTTATTACAATTCAGGACCTAAAGGAGTGAAAGGTCTACCAGGACGTTTTGGTCTTCCAGGTCAGCCAGGACTGCCTGGTCCTAAAGGAGACAGGGGCTTTCCAGGGCAAAGAGGTACAGGGAAGCAGACGTGTCTGTTTGACTGCTACTACTGAATTTACAGATAAACTGTATTCCTGATTTCTGTAAATCCTTTCTCTTGTATGTATTGACATTCTGTAACATTTACAGTAGCTTCAGGGCCACAAGCACATGTATGCACGTTCTTATCTTTTAACAGATGCATGTTCACAACTGACTGTGCTCCTGTGTTACTAACCACATTTATTTATCCAGTTGAAAACTGTAGGTGTCAGCGTGCCTTTTTATGACATCAAAATAGAACTAAATATTTTTATTCAGTCACCACAAAATGTTTTTATTTTACAACTTTTTTGGTAAAAACAGCCATGGTTCTTTAAAACACCTCACTGTTCCATGAAGTTAGGCCATTATGAGCTACATCTGAAGGAGTTAATACTACCAATTTTCAAGTTAGATCTTCTTATTGATAAATTTTTTGTTAGTTTTCAAGTGGTTCCACTAATTTAAATGAAGTAAAAATTCAAACAAAATTATAATATTTGCAGTCATATTTCCTTCCCCTCCACAGGACAACCTGGACTGATCGGCTTTCCAGGTCTACAGGGGTTGCCTGGATCACCAGGTACTATCATTGCTGGTCCAACAAGAAGAGGTTTTATCTTTACCCGGCATAGTCAATCAACAAAGATACCTCCATGCCCACATGGGACATCACAGCTCTATGCTGGCTATTCGTTGCTCTTTGTGCAAGGAAATGAACGAGCACATGGACAAGATCTTGGTACTGTATTGGTAAAAGTTTTCAGATCGTTTCTTTAGAGTTTAGTAATGCTAAGTTGTCATGAAACCAAACTCACAGTGTTTGAGATGAACACTGGTTCCAACCATCAGTGTCCAGAGTGGTCTGCTGCTCTAAGTCAATTTGGGAATTGTGGCTTAAAAGACACCTTTCTTTCTTTCATTCCTATATTTTTTTTCTTGCTATCCCTAGACATGTTTTGAGGAGGAATTCAGTTACTTATGAATAGATGTCTAGTAGAAATGTTCTCATCTGCACAGGGCTGACAGTAACAACACAGGATCTGAGAGAGAATCTTGCTTTTTTGGACACCAAATGGGATGCTTTAGGGTGTCAGAAATGGCACCAGAATCTTTTGTTTAAGCAGCTGAATCCCTGTCACTGTGTCAACAACCGATACCATTCAAGAAGATTATTTTAACAGATTTTGTTCTTAGCCCTTATTTTTATATACATGTTTTTATATACACCACAAGCATTTTGCTTTTGGATAATTCCACTGTACAGACACTTCTCTCTTTATAGTTACCAACTGTTTTAATTCTCGCTACAGTAGATCGGATGCCATCATGTGTCTCTTCTGTTTGCCACACTAAATATAAGCTCCTATCTGTCACAAACCTCTCCTCTCTTGTCTTTTAGGAACAGCTGGTAGCTGCTTGCAGAGATTTACCACCATGCCATTCTTATTCTGTAATACCAATGATGTTTGTAGTTTTGCTTCTCGCAATGACTACTCATACTGGCTGTCAACTGCAGCAGTAATGCCAGTAGACATGGCACCAATTTCTGGCAGGGCACTGGAGCCTCATATAAGCAGGTGAGAGTAGAAGAATTTTAGCTCTTCTGGCCTGGAACCACAAAAATATCATTAATTGTTTTGAACAGCAAATCTTAGGCAAAGACCTGCCCATCTCAGTCAGTACAAGTACTGTTTTCAACCACTTGACTTTTTATTAATGACCTGAATATGTCAGATATTCAATGATACACTAAGAAAAGTTAGATTAAAGCTAGGGTCCCATCACAGGGCTTAATCTGCATAGCTAATATGAGAAGATGGCACACAATCCTACTGATTACAGTGATATTTTTTAAAAAACCTATGTGTATGTCAGAGGCAGACTAAAATGAAATAAATACAGCTTCATTGTTTGGAATACAGTACAAAACAAGTTCTGCTTTCAGTTATGTGTGATGCATTTACTGTAGTTGGTAGAGAACATTGTAAGCTGGGGCTGAAGATTCTCTGCCATGAAACGCCCTTGTGCAAAAGTGGCTCTTTCTAGTTGCTTTAGAACAGCTGACCATGAAGAAGAGCATTGTAAGAGGAAAAGATCTAAAAGCATGACAGACCAAGAGCAGCAAAATCAAAGATGGGAAGGCAAGCTTTGCACTCTGTCTTCCAGACTGCCCTACCCATTTGTTGCAACCTAGTAGCTCAGCTTCACAGCTTCTTCATTTAGGAAGTAAAGATTACTTTTTCTAATCCTAGCAAATAAAGGTACAGAACTTTGATCTAAACCATAACAACATAAAGTAGTGAGCACATGAAGAAGGTAAAATTGAGCTTGTTACTTCAGGAAGGCAAAATTAGGAAGTTCAAATGTTCTGGGACTAATTCCCATATTACACCAATTTTTTTCTGGTGTTCTAGTAGAGATTTCAAAGCAATTGCAAAGCAAAGTATTTGGGTTGCTGTCAATTTACTTACCTCCTAATTAAACAGAGAAAACCTGTGTGGGTTGTAACATTTACCATAAGCCCTGCCATTAGGTAGCTACTATCCTAGAAGATACAATTTTTGTCTGCTTTCATGTTTACCCTCATATCTGCACTGAATGCACATGTGTGTTTCTTCTTACAGGTGTGTTGTCTGTGAAGGAGCTGCAATGGTAATAGCAGTTCACAGCCAAACAACTGCAGTTCCTGCTTGTCCAGAAGGCTGGATCTCTCTCTGGAAGGGTTTTTCTTTTGTTATGGTAAGGATATAAAGACTTGAATTACTAATGTTATGTCCTCTCACCTTCATGGGAATTTACATCTGCTTATAGCTCATTTATTTCTTAATAATTCTTACTTTCTTTTTTTTTCTTACTTTACCAAGAAGTAGGCAATAATTCTACTAACTCTTACTCAACACCAGAAGCATAAGGAACAACTGTTCTGATCTGTCCTCAACAATAGGTGGCAGGAGGAAAAGTGGAAAAGATGAAAGGAAAACCATAGGATTTTACTCTGACAAAAATAACTGCATGCTCCCATTTTCATGTGGCGTGCTAAGATTTAGGCGACAGATCTGGGGAGTGGAGTGATTAAACTGGTCCTGAACACAAATACACAGAAATAACTCAACCACTTCCATGTCAGGCAGTTCTGTTATAAATCAGATCTTGGGGCTGAACTCCACAGAAAGCTAAAATCAAAACAAGTGCAATACACTGACTACAAAAGACTGCCTCAACAATTTTAATGCCATAACAAGTGTGAATGAAGAAAGTTCATAATGTGCCTGCAAAGCGAGAACTGATTATGGGTATAAGGGTGTATCTATACTAGGGGATGTAGCACTTCATCTTTGTTATCCATGCCTGTGGGATGTCATAGGGATGCCAGCAAACAAGGGTAAAAGAATTAAAAAACCCTCTTTTGTGCATGACATAAAGTCCTTTTAGGTCTAGTGTGAAACCTCTTGTCTCTCCAGGGATTTGGCCCTAAATAATAACAATAATACTACTAATCATCATCATCTTGGAAAAGAATGAGAGATTTTTTTGCAGCATCTGGTTGAAATCATTTGCTTGTTTCCAACATCAGCAAACGTAAATGGTATTTTCTAGCCAATTTTCTACTGTTGTAAATTATTTTAGAGCTATTTCTACAGGCATTTACCAACTTAAGACAAGGAAAATGCCTTCTTTGGTTTTTGTGTTTGGAGAAGCAATCAATGCAACAAAAAATATGAACACACACAAAAGAGAATTTGGCTTATTTGTAGTTCAGTTACTGTAGTCCTCAACTGGACAGAAGCCAGCTACTTTCTAGTCTTTGAACTGGTTACAGTTTCATGCCTTTTCATGGAGCAGAAAAAGGCCTTTGCAGGGCCTTAAGAAATGCCATAACTCTGCTTGAATTTTCATAAGGCTTCTTTGCCTTACGATGAGTTCGATAAAACTAATCTGTGTTCATTCTGTTTTGTCCAAGATATACCACAGAACATATGGTATGTTTTAGAAAGAGATTTTTTTTTTGCCTGCAGTTTACTAAAAGCTGATGGACAAGTTCTCATAAAAAATGTATTGGTGGTTACAGTATACAAGTGCCGGCTCAGAAGCTTCTGGCCAAGCATTGGCATCTCCTGGATCTTGTTTGGAAGAATTTCGAGCCATCCCGTTCATAGAGTGTCATGGCAGGGGGACATGCAACTACTACACAAATTCCTACAGCTTCTGGTTGGCATCGTTAAATCCAAGAAGGATGTTCAGGTAAACCGTACTCCCCTGCATCCGTACCCATCACACCCATGCTGCAAGTGCCAAGGAGACAATAATGCATAACATGTGGGGGCTCCCCTATAACTCCCCTCAGTTTAGACATCCACCTTTGTTAGGTTTAGGGTCATTCTGTTGCACAAAGATGCTTTAAGTGAGCCAAGGATTTCAATGTTGTTGTCAATAATTGCATATCCAAAGTTTTGTCGTCTCCCCCTGTTTTCTAAAGAAAAAAAGTAAATGTTTTCTTTCTTTCAGGAGACCTCTGCCACAGACTTTGAAAGCAGGAGAACTAGAAAATATCATCAGCCGTTGTCAGGTCTGCATGAAGAGACCAGACTAAACAGTGGCCACTCTTGATGGAACATGAAACTCTGCTTTTATTACAAAGAATTGCCTAACTCTGAAGAGCTATGATTTGTTAAAGTCCAACTGCATCTGGAAAGAAAATTATAAATTGCCAGTGCAGCACTGTGGTGAGGTAGGGCAACAGTTTGACTTCTGTCTTTGGCAAATGACAAAGCACTTTGTTGGAGGAAGCTTGTAATGGCAGTCTGCAGGGGCTTCTCCTGAACTGGGTCATTTCCAAGCTGCATCTTCATGATAAAACTATTGCATTGCCAGATCTTTAATGAAGGATGTTAATGCTGTCTTGTGTCATGTGCTTTTCAAACTGCAAGACAAACTAAATGCTCTAATATCAGCTTACATGTGTTCAGTGTTCAAAGTGGATATAATTTAAGGCAAAAATCTGGCACTTAAGAGAGATAGGGTTTAATAGGAAGTATTTTCAGTGCACTTTTAGATATATATTGATTCATTTAGGGTCGTTTTGTTTTAGTTGTCTAATAAACAAGTATCTCCCCGCTTACCTCACCCTTCCTCTGGTTGGCAAACAGAAATGCAATCTTTTTTGCATCACTGTAATAATGGCTGTTGACTAGCCAGAAAGGGAGCCACACTGTGCAATGGGCACAGTAGAGTGGTGACATGCACTAGCTGTGTTCTCCAGAGTGACTACGGCTAAGGGCTGACTAACTGAAAGTGCTGGAGTTTTCATTAGATTCCGTGGCTTTTGACACAGATCGTGAGATCTTTTAAATGCTTCATAAGTTGACAGTATTGGGCCTTTATTATGATCACATGCTTTTGTTTCTACTGAAGAACAACTATTTAGTGTATCATAATTTTGGATTTTGATTGATGGCTCAAGTGCTCCTGTGGCATTGCCCAGTGAACACACACCCATGAGGATGAGATCTTTCTATTTTATTTTTAATAGACAACAAAAATACAATATTCACATTTTATAATACTTATCACAAATTATATTCTGTATGAAATATTTATCACAAATTTCTGCAAATGAACCAATTTATTCCATCCAGTTAAATCCATGCATCCAAAATTCAAAAAAAAAGACTGATACTTAAATTGTACCATCTGAGCACTGACTTCTACAAGAGAATCCAACTGTAAATGAACATAAATACTTGAAAAGCACTTTCATTTACTCATATAACTTATATAAAATTGTAGCTCTGAGGTTTTTTTATATTTATAACATTGCACTTGCAAGGCTATTTAAAATTGTAATGTTAACATTTAAAATGTTAATATTTTTTTAATACTTGCACAATCTATCAGAATTCCAGTATTTAGTGTTCTAGAAGAAGCCTAATCCACCTGAATAGTTCTGTAAATGCATGATTTTAAATGTAGGGTCTAGCTGTTCATTGAAGTAACCAAGATTTCTCATTTAGATCTTTTTTAAACCAGTGAAATTTTATATTGTTTCTGTTAAAATACTTGCATTGTGTTTGTCTGACTGAACTTTCAGTGTTAACCTAACTAAGAAAAAGCTTCACCTGTGTTTCATGCCAGTATCTTCATGAAGCTAACGTGAAGATACCACTTACATGAACAGAATGCATATTTTAAAATTATTGTTTGCTTGAACAGTCACAGTACTTCTGTTTGCAAGGTATAATTGTGAATTTGCAGGTTTTTATGAAGAATCTCTATGCAGATGCACTACTGATAAGAAGGTGTTAGTGTCAAGTTAATACTTAAGTCTTCCATTTGAACCAGGTTTGGGGATGGGAGTGTTTTTGTAGAATCATAGAATGGTTTGGGTTGGAAGGGACCCTAAAGATCACCTGGTTCCAACCCCCCTGCCACGGGCAGGGACACCTCCCACTAGACCAGGTGGCTCCAAGCCCCATCCAGCCTGGCCTTGGACACTGCCAGGGAGGTGGCATCCACATCCATTTTCCTTAAAACAATCACATATTAGATTTTTCCATAAACTCTGAAGTTTGCTTTAAATACTCAAAGATAAAATCCAAATCCGTTGCCTGTTAGGTTGTTGGGGTTTGGGTTTGGGGTCTTTTTTTCCCATTAAGGCTCATTACAGCCACCCAAAGGTATTGTATGCTGTATAGAGTTGATGACTGTGGAGACCCTCATATAAAACTTGCTAGTAAAATGCAGCATGTAAGTACCCAAGGTTAAAGTCTGCTGGAAACGGTCAGTAGAGAATAATACATAAGGAGAAGGGAATGGATTGGGGGTTTAAAGTCCAAAGGTAAGTTACAAAGAGTTATGTCTCATAGTAAGCACATAACTAGAAGTTACGCCTTGTTCCCAGTTTCGGATTCTGCTGCTCACTTATTGTGTGGCCTTCAACCAGTTACTAAAGAAAGACTTTCATAAATAGCTTTAGATTTTGAGTGATTAAACTCAATATTTCTTTCAAAAGCATGAAACACAACTGCAGGGATACATATGTTCATTAATCCCTGCATAATACAAGCTGGACACTGAAAATCAAATAAAAACCTGAAAAAAAGGTTGATCTTAACTTTTCTCTTCAGGTGCAGACATTTTACTTCCCTACTGCTAATGATTGTTGTGAAGATTAGTTAACTCATGTCTGTAAATGCTTTGAGAGCCTTAACTGGAAAATGCTGAGGAGGCACAAGGTGTTAATATATTGTACTGAAAGAATGGAAACATGAGAACTCAGAAATAATGAGCAAACAAGGGGGGGGGGGAAGAAAGGAGGAGAGCAGACCTTCTGCTAAATACAGCCAAATAAAAATATTTTTACTAAATAAAAGGCCCATTTCACTTGTTTTTTTGTTCTTCCCAGCACTAATGATCTTTTTCCACTACCTATGTGTAATATTTTTTACCAGAAAAAATGAAATTTTTTAAAAAAGTGTCATCTGATTAGAAGACAGTAGGTGGAGTTTGCCCTCAGAAAGACACTTGCTGTGTCCTGCTTGGACTATGCAAGAAGTCTGGCACTTCAGTGTAGATAGCCAAGCTGGATGTCTGCATGCTGTCTACCTTCCTAGACATATTTCTGCACAGGATACTGTGATGGGCTGGTGCCAGTGGTTTCGATCTGGAACAACTCAGCCCTGTTCTTCTCTTCTGCTGCGTTCATCCGTATCTTCTGCTGGATTTGTATGTGTGAAGCACGGGTGGGTGGCAAGTTACTCTTGACAGAAATAGTATGAGAGAAAAGGTTGTGATGACACTGAATGAAGAAGATGAAGGCAGCTGACTGATGGGACCCCAAGCACACCAGCAGCCCCAGCATGCCCAGCCCAGCCTGCATCCTCAGCACTGAGGTCCAGGCGCTGCACCCAAGCTCCACCCCAGGCCTTGCCTGAGCACTGCTGTAGGTAGCCTTGGGTCCAGCCCTCTCCCCTGCTGCTCCCAACTTCTTCACTTGTCTTTGACCTGGGATCTAACTTGTCACTTTGCATTTGCCTGATGGTTGCTGGATGGTCAACAGAACCTTATTCCTGTCACCAGCCCAGCTCTGTGTTGCTGTGTCCAGTATGGTGGGATTGTGCCCTTGTTGGAGAGCTCATCGCTGTCCTGCTGAGGCTGTGGTTGTCTTTCTCTGTGGAAGAGAGCAGCTTGCTGACAAAGTCACTACTTGCTTAGGGAACCACTGTAGCTCCAGCTTCAAGACAGGAAGAGACTGCCCACCAAGGAAGCCAAAATCAGTAAAAATTAGAAAAGGGTAGGGCTTGTAGTGTTTCCTCAGACAGAAGACAGTACTCAGAGGTGTTCTGTAGGTGCACACAGACAAACGAGCAGATTATGTGCAGCAGAAAGAAAAAGAGACATCTAAATTATTATCAAGATTTCAGTGTGAGAATAAGGAAGACATATCTGAGCATTGAACTGATAGAACAGTGTTGTATACAGCATTCTTAAGCCTGGCCTTTTAGATCACTAAACAAGAAAATCAAGGACAGCTGCAGAGAGACCTGAAAACTGTCCTATAAAATTATTTGTGCGAGGACTCCTACACAATGAAAAAATGGAAAGAGCATCCTGAAAGGCACGAGAGCACAGCTGGGATACAGCCCGATGCATTTCGTTCTGAGCTCTGGCAGAGCCTGGGCAGGCTGATGTAGTCATGTTCTGCTCGTGGTAGTTCATAACATGATACTACACCACACATCACCACCAGGGCTCCTCTGGAGAATTTCCTGTGGACTAGAGAGCACACAGGTGACTAGTCTGTGGCTACTCCATTGTGTGACCACTCAATTTATGAACAGCAGTCATATATTTAATAGTTACATAATTGATCTCAACATAAGATCATAGATGGGGAATCACGGGGAAGGAGCACATTTCTAATGTGCTTCAAGAACCTGTTTTAGACTTTTTCCTACAGACTAAATCCCTGTTGATAGTTTGTAATTCATAGAGCCTGGAGAAGTGATAAAACCGAGGGGGGCTCCTACAGAATGATAGGGAGTGCCTGGAAAGGTGTGCTCAGGCCAACAGTGTTTCGCCGAGGCCGAATCTCAGATCCTCTGTCTAAGGGCAAATAATGTACTCAATGTCACACAACGTGCATTTTTATCTGGTAAGATACTGTGTTTCTGACCTCTTGCCTCTGTACAGCAGCACTGTTGGTGTCTGTGAAGAACTGAGCTAGCAAGTTTTAGGCCTTGGATCAATACATGCTGCAACACCCCTAGCATCCTACTCATTTTGACCTCCAAAACATTACTGTGACCATAAATGAAAATGCAGGGGAAGCTCAGAGGCCACTTTCCTCTCTTTAAAAAATCACCTGCTTTATAGAATAGCATTTTTCATTTTATTTTTCTGTGTGCAATTGGGGATTTACAGTTACCCACACGGCAAGGAAACCGCTGCTCCTGGGCAGCCCGTGCAGTGAGCAGGAGCGGGGTAACCTGAGGGGGCCCTTGGGTGTGTTACTGGCTCAGGAGCTGGGGCCCTGCCCGCCGGGACCGCCCGCCGGGGCAAGGTGTTTTAGGAGCCGGGCGGCTCTCCCGTGTCCCACCGGCGCGGCGGGGCTGGCGCAGGGAGGGCTCCGTTCCCCGGGACAGCCCCGGTGCGTTCACAGCTGGCGACTCCCAGCCGCGTTCCCCGAACCGTGCGCTCTCTCGGGCGGGAGCCCCGCGGCCCCAGGCTCGGCACGCACCGGGACCCGCTCCCACCCGCGTAAACCGTGACCAGATCTCGCCGCTCCGGGCCGCAGCAGCGCGTTAGCGCCCCGCGGCACCGGCGTGCGAGCGCAGAGCGGGA
>VZRW01000438.1:392530-416371 GCA_013398125.1 Aegotheles bennettii
GGGGGGGACCCGGCCCTTCGGGGCAGGCGGCGCTGGAGCACGGCCAGGGTGTGCTGTGCTGCCCGGGGCTCCTCACCCCGGCACAGCGCGGGGCATTGCTGGGTGTTTGGAGCAGAGGTTCTCACACCGAGACAGCAGTTTTTCCTCCTAACGTTTCCAGTATTTATTCTATTTGAAAAAGAAAAAAAAAAAAGGTGTTTTGCATTAAAACCCCCAGCTGGAGTAAAACAAACTTGAAAGAACGCAGCCCTGCACATTTTGTGATCCCATAGCCTTGTCTGTGTGCAGTAGATAGGTTTTGTTCTGCCGTCCCTGTGCTAGGGAGAGGAGGGAATGTGTTTTAGAAGTCCAACAGGTGTAACTGTACCATGCAGAACAGCTTTGGGCGTTCAGCCTACGCCTGGCTTACCTTTCCCTCAAATTGCTCCATTAGTGCTTTGTTATTTCACAGCCTCGGATCCTGAATGCCTCTGTGATACATGTTCTGACAGATTAGGTCCCATAATAGGGTCCTTTGGGTCTTATAATGTGTGTCCTCAACCTTACTTTAAGTCCTTCTCATCCCCTTTTACTTGTTAAAGGATATCTAGGCCTTTGCCAAGGAGCACTTTTTAGCTTCCATGCACTTGAACAGACTAGCTGTAAAGTAGCCACATCAGGAGCAAACAGTTGTGTAGCTGGAGAAGTTGTCCTTGGGTTGATATAGGCTGTAAAACCTGCCCTGGTGTCAGTGCTGGCACAGCCATACTGCTGCCAGTACTTCTCTTCACATGACATCCACGCTGTGCGTAACATTCCCGGCTGCAGCACAGGTATGGCCCAAGTCTGATTATTTCCAGAATGCTGACAAAAGGCACCCCTCAGGTTCATACACATTGCTTCATCTCAGTCTCTTCTGTTGCCGTTCCTGTTTAGGAGAGGGGGAAAGAGGTACCCCTGTGTTCTTTCTGAACATGTACAATTCGCCTCATATTACTTCTCTTGCTCTATGCTCCTCTGGATTTTTCCCTTCCGTTAAATGCTACTGATGCTCATTTGTGCTTCAGCTGCTCTCTGTCCTTTATTTCTCCTGTGTTTGTATTTTTATTGTCTCATCGTTCTCAGACTTCTATTCTCGTGCCTTTTTAGAGCTACTTGTTTCTATAAATATCAATTTTAGAATACTCCTTCTCCCTGATTTATTATTAATGTCTTCTGTAAAATGCTTTGAGTAATAAGAACATTACAGAAAACATAACTTTGATTTCTGTGCTCTTTAAATAGTTGAGGGTTTTGTTAACAAGGTCCATTTGAATATTTGAAGTTTCTCTTGCTGAAATCTCACTGTTCTGTGTTTTGCTGTTCTCTGGTAAAAAGGGGTTAAAATTGAAATCACTTTGACAGAAAATACAATTAACAACGATGTAAAGTAGATGAGAAGTAGGCAAGAGTAGGAAGACATTGAGGTATTGTATGTATAGATCCTTGGCTTGTACCTTTATAGGTACAGCTAAACCCTCACAACAATATTTAGTTTATAAATAGTTTATAAAGTGACTGTTCTAATGCTGTCCTTTTTTGTGTGTGCTTTACAGCTGGAAAGCAGCTGTCATGCAGACTTGCATACAATGCCAAACTTTAGGGAACCTGTGGTGTAAACACTGCTGCAGTGTAGTGATACTTGATTGCAGAAATTAGAATTGTACAGTTATTTCAAAATGAGAAAGTGAACAAGGAGTAAAACACCTTTTTTTTAAGTCTTGTGAGCAATAACTATTCTTTAAGATGCTGCCAACAGATATTCTGGGTACTTTGAGTTCTTCTTAAAATTCGATCTTTTTATTGACATGATTTTTACTCCTATCAGTTTGGAAATGCTTTACTGATCATAGACTGTGTTTTGAAATGAAAAGCACCTTTTGGAACGTGGAAATGCCAGAAGACTCTGTACTTTATTCATGCCACTGGAAGATTTGCCCAATGTCTCGCAAGAGGGTCAAATCTAGCTTGCAAGACCAACGGGCAGGGACAAAAAAACCCAAAAACAAAGTGAAAACTTGAGAATTTCGAAGTGTCAGAGCTGCTTAAGCACCTCTTGAACTCCTATTTCTAATAATGACTTGTTCCAGTTCCTGTCACGTGATACATGCAAACAGTAAGAACTGAGACAGATTAAATCTGCATCACTTCAGGTATTTCCTTCATAACTATTTTTTTTTTAAATTTACATAGAACGGTGACCTTCCTGCCTTCTCCCTAACTCCTAGTTCTCCTACTGTGGTTCAGTGACACTTTGAGATGAATGACATTCTTTCATTTGATCTGTGGTGATAGGAAGTCCTCAAAATAACACTGAAGATCCCAGGATGGATTGCCAAGTGGATCACATCTTGAATATACTCGAAGCAGGCATTTAATAGGGTGTTACAATCCAGATTCTTCTGTGTGGTTCTTTCTGTTGTCTGGAGGTTACTGTTAGTTTGAGGTTGTATTGATGAATAAGGGAAGTATTGCTCCTGTGTGATGGTGGGAGGAATGGCTTTTTGTCTGTCTCACCTGCCACGCAGATGGTCTGCATTGAGGCGTTTTGTTCACAAAGTTCTGCGTGTTCAGCTTATTAAAGCACATGCGCAGCAGCAGAAATAGCATTGCTGCCAAAAATAGTAAACAAGTGTAGCTGCAGTTATAGTGGCAAAACCTGCCTTTTTGCCAGGACAGATGACTTCATCTAGGGAACTACTTCAAGCAATAGCACTAAAGGATTTCTTGCTAGAATAAGCTATGTTTCCCAGAGGTGGTTTTCCAGAATAACGATATTTACATATTGTGTGCTTACATATAAGTATAGAAACATATTTCTCTCAATCCTAACCCTAAAAATAACCCTCATAGCAGTCTGAGCTGTTGACAAGGCCCCCCAGCCATTGCCTGGATGAACAGTTTCTTACAACCAAGTATTCCTTGCAGGTCACAGTTTCCTCTGGGAGCCTCTTCCCAGCTCCGCTCTAACTGCAGCTCCAGGATGTCTCTCTCTTAACTGAGCCCATAATCTTGATTTGAGTCATCAACAAAGTCCATTGGCCATTGCCCAGGTGAACAACTTCTCTCAGCCATCCAAGTTCCCTTTCCAGCCCACAATTTCCACCAGCAGCCCCTTTCCAGCCCACCTCCAAGTGCAGCTCTAGGATTTCTTTTTCTCTCAACCTTAAATCTAACCTCACAAAAAAAAGTTATCTTGGTCTTCAGTATGGCTCCCAGCAATTCCTGTATTAGTAAGTTTCTCACAGCCCAGTTTCTAGGGAATTCCCCCACTGCTTCATATAAATTCCCCTCCTTTCTAGGAAAACATGTATATGAAGTATTGGCAAAACCTTTTAACTGTAAATAAAGTCCTTTTCTCTCTCTGCCCATCTTGTACCTGTTCTGCAAAAATAAGATTTTCATTTACAGAAAAATTCAGAAGTGAGAAGTTTACAGAACTGCCTGTGATTGGGAGTGGGTTATGAATGTGCTGTTTTCAAGCTGCTTTGACAGGCTGTTGATAAGGAACTTTGCCCCTGTAAGACAGAGTGAGATCTGGGTGACTGGCAGCAAGCAGGAGGCTGCTGCCCAAGCTGAGCCTTTTCTTTTGCTCCCAACTTCCAACATCCATTTTCCCAAACGCTGGATCTGTACAAATGCAGACCAATATTTCAGATTTCTTATCAATCCTGAATAGATTTCTTACCAGTCCTACTTTTTTTTTTCTCGGTTGTTTTTTTTTTCTTCATCTGCCAGCTAGTGCAGGAATAGTACATTACATGCAGGATTTCAAGGGGTTTTGGTCACGGTTCAGTTTGAGGACCCTCAGTGCAGCTTTGAACATTGCCTACAGCATCACTTTGTTCTTTTGTCATTGCCCTCAAATCTCAGCTCCATGTGACTACACTTCCTATTAATTTTATTGTAGAATTTGATTCTCCAAATAAGTCTGTTCATTTAGGATCCTCTACCACTTGCCTAGTAATTGGAACGAAGAGTTCCCTTTATGCACTTTCTGTTGGTTTCCTGTATTGCTATTACAGCTTTTGGTTTTCTTTTCCAGAATGAGTGGGGCTGCGTTCCCATCTCCAGCTGCCGAGATGGCAGAAATCAACCGCCTTCAGTATGAAATGGAATACACCGAAGGAATCAGTCAGCGCATGAGGGTCCCAGAAAAACTCAAAGTAGCTCCTCCAAATGCTGACCTTGACAAGGGCATCCAAGAAGGATTACCAAATGCCAGTGTAACTATGCAAGTTCCAGAGCGGATTGTAGTGGCAGGTATGTCTGCATCTCAATAGAAGAAAAATAGGCAAAAATTTAAATTAGTTCACTAAATTTCCGAATGGACAAAAATATATATAGATACATTTTTAAAAGAAAGACCTGTGAAATGCTTTCTGGTTTTCAAACAGGTATTGCTCATTAACTTTGACTTAGGAAGTTTCTTAAACTCTGAAAATGTTTCATGAATACTTTTTGGTATAACTTGTACTCAAGGCAATTAATGAATGAATTATGACCAGAAAGTTTAATTGCTGACTTTTCATCTTACTAAATAATTTATGGAGAAAAAAATATTAATGTTTATTGATTCACCCCTGATATTTCTTAAGTAACTATAAGCTAAAGTGACTATAATGAGTTTTGGGGATGTACAATATACTAGCTATGCAATATGTGTTTTGTTATAATCAGAATGCTGTTGGGTGGATTCTATCAATATATCTTCAGTTTTTATGGTCACAGTGCTTTACAGTGACAGACCTGGGACTGCTGTAGACCTGAAAATTTGCAAAATGTATGGCATGAGTGTATTCTATGCTTTGAAAGAGCAACATCTTCACATCTCCAGTCCCATATTTCTAAACAGATACACCTTTAATAGGACTATGTTTTGAGATTAAAAGTGCCCTCACTTGCAGTAACAGTTGAAGTTGCTCAGGATTACTTAGGATCGTTGTTCTCAGAGAAACTGCTCAAGTAAGTGTCAATTAACGTGGCCTTCATGAGGCCTAACAACTAACCATAGCTGTTAACATACAAGCCCTGTTAAAGAAAGGTATACTTAATTATTTGGCGTGGAGGGGGAAGCAACTGATGTGATGCCTTTTTGAAATTTAGCATTAGCCCTCAAGCTTCAGAACAGCTTGCTTTTGATTGACAACTGATGTTCTTGCAGGTAATAGTGAAGACATTCCATTTTCCAGACCACCAGACCTTGACCTTCTTCAGTCTACTTCATTCAAACCACTGGCATTGAAAACTCCTCCCCGTGTTATTTCTCTTAGTGATCGACCGCTAGATTTTTTGGACCTAGAAAAACCTCCACAGCAAACACCTCAAAATGAAGAGGCTAGTACTTACTTTGCTTTTTTTTCTCAGTTGAGAAGTGTTCCACTAAAGAAAGTGAAATGGCCAATAATTTCTCTAATGTGGTGCAGATCTACTTGGTGCTAACATAAGTTGGGAATATACAAAATATTAACACTATAGTAGTTCTAATTATGACTTTGAAGTTCCATACTTAACTGGCAGATGGCTCGGGGTTGGCACGCTCAGTGAGCTTACACAGTACTTCCAAAAATAAAATCCTAATTAGAACTACTCAAAATACATTTAACAAAATTATCACTTTGGTTTAAAGGGAAAGCTGCAAGGTATTTTTTTTTAATTTGCAGGTTATCAGAAAACAAACTAAGACTCTTTATAGCTGACCTTTGGAATTCATGGCCAAATGATATAACAGCACAT
The DNA here is from genome assembly GCA_013398125.1 of Aegotheles bennettii. Lineage (NCBI taxonomy): Eukaryota > Metazoa > Chordata > Aves > Caprimulgiformes > Aegothelidae > Aegotheles > Aegotheles bennettii. The sequence goes on from VZRW01000438.1 coordinate 398,285, forward strand.
AGAATTAGTGAGTTTTAACAAAACTCTGAAAACCAACTTTAAATAATGGTATGACATTTGCATCCTGGTGGATGATGTCTAATTGACATCTTAAAAACTGAAAAAATACTTCTGAAGCTGCATATTCTACAGACTCATAAAATACAGGAGAAATATATTTAACTCTGGTGATAGGAAGTTATGTTAAACATAATACTGCTTTCCTGCATATTCAAAATGCTCTTTGTTCAAACTTTTGGCATCAGATCACATGGCTAGATAAGGACAGGACTGCAGTAAGTTTGGACCTTGGTTTTACATGTACCAGCATCAGATCCTGTGATCAGCTGTTTTCTTCCTAATCACTGGGAAACCCATGAAAGCATGCCTTTGTATCTGAGGGCAAATCTGCCCTACAAATCTCCAAAGCAAGTTATTAAGTCTGTCCTGGAATTCCTTGTTTTTTATCTCCTTCCTTCTCCCCTTTTACGCAGGTTCGCTCAGTGGGAAGACTGAAGCGAGAACGTTCCATGAGTGAGAACGCCACTCGACAGAATGGCCAGCTGGCCCGGAATGATTCCATGTGAGTAGAGCAACAGGGCGCAGGGACACAACTACAGCTTTGTTACATGTTTTCTTTGTTCCTTATCTCCTCATTACTTGTTTTATCCAACTAATAGTTTGTGTGTTGTGGCAAGTACATAACTTTAAATATTATAAGGCCAGCATTTTTCTGAATTTCTGTGCTTCTTGTTTAGTGAGGTGACTCAATTGTGAAGTGTTTTCTTGCAGTGGATGGGTGGGAGTGTTTGTGGGCTCACAGTTGATTTCACTAGTTGTTGTGAATTGTTACTTCAGGAGATTTTTCAGTTTCTGAGCTGGTATAATATTTTTTTTACCCTTGAATTTTCAGGAAATTGAGCTCCTTGTGCATCCGTATGTTCCCAGTTCTCTCACTGTTGACATTTATGTAATGATTTTCAGTCATAGACAAAGGAATATGTGTATTTCTCATAAATTTTAGAATAAGTAATTTTTCTCTGGTGTCAAAGTACTTAATGTATTGAAATCTGTGAGTATATATCTTAATCTTTTGAGACCAAAATGGCGAGTAGCATTTAGAATTGGAAACTTCATCTATTGATACCATCTGAGGTAGCAATTCTTATGGTGCTTTCTGAAGACATGGGTCTGTCTATTTTTATTAGATATGATACTCTTTGATTAAACACAGTTTAGTCTGAGTGACAGCATCTTTCCACCTGGCAATAACTGTTTTTGCAATGTAACATTAAAACTCATATATAAAAGATTCCTAATACAGCTACCATAAAGAATACCTTCCCTTGTTGAAAGGATCTTGGATTTAAGGCCTAAAAGATGGGATTCATCTAACCCAGTGTAGACTGTATAACATTATTAACATTATTGCTAAATCACAATAAACTTCATTTTCAGTAACTAGAGGGAAATAAGTGCATGACCTACTTAGGGTCTACCTATTTTTACTCTAAAATAGATCAAGTGAATTGTGTCCTAGAAATGTCTGCTTTCTTCTATTTACAGCAGGGGCATTAGGAGGTACTACATGTGCTACACACCTGTCTACCCATTAGTTGGCCTAAAACTGGTGAAACATACTCTGGTGCATGTTTCAGACATGTTAGAATTCTCCTTCTCTTCTTCCAGACCTTGATGGAAATATTGTCACACATCTTCCTCTTCTTACTTAATTAGGCTTTTGGTTCAAACAAGCTTATAGATGGCACGTGGCTGGGTAGTCAGGTCTGTTCACTGAGCTGGCAAAACCAGATTCACATCCATAAGCTCCTGACCAGCTCGATCTCCAAATGTTCAAACAACCCACTAAGTGCCCAAGTTCCCTGTGGTATCAGTTGTCTAGTAAGACTGTTGGACCAGTCATACTAGAATTTCACTCCAGGAGTGGCCGTCATTTATCTATCTGATAGTTTGCACATAATGCATGCTGCAATAGATGGTCTTCATGTGATGGAAGCTGCTTGTGAAAAAGTTTACCCCTTTGATGTTACCAGCTCTGCTTTGCCAGTATTTTATGTATTGGACTTAGAGAAAAAACAGATGGTATATGTATTCTTGCAACTTCTTGAAATCACTTTATCCTTGCTCCCCAGGTTAGTGTAGCCTTCCAAAAGTCACGGGTTATGTCTGCCCAGCCAACCATTTCAGAAACTGGCAAGATCAGCCCTGACTGGACGTATCCAGTTGCTGCTAGATTTCTCACATACGTTTGGACTTCTTGTATCCAAAAATCATAAATCTGTAAAACTCACCCGTGTGCTTTGCTGTTGCTCAGTAGCTATATATAGAATTACTGGCTTAAAATGTTCTGAATATTATTTGCTGCCGCAGTTTATTAATCTACTAGCAGCCCTTCAGGGGCTCAGCAATAGAATACAAACTTGGAATCCTGTAAATTGAAAAAGGGTATGATCAATGAACATATAACTGGTAGCTTGTATGACTCAGTTTATCATTTACAAAAGCCAAGAAATTATGACACATCTGGAGATTAGTTTTCCTCTCTTGATGCCTATGCTAGTGCCTGCATAATGGTTGTCAAATAAATCTAACTTCTGAAGCCCAGTAATTTCCATTATGAGTATCTTTTAGGAAAATTATATGAACTTGAGATTGATTGAGGATCTTTTCTGTTTGTATGAAAAATAACAGCCAGCTAATATTGAGGCTGCTGTATCTGTGCTCTCTGCTGCCCATGTGATAGAAGCTATCTTTCTTCACTGCAGCACTTGCTGACCTGCAGATAACATATTTTAGTAGAACTTCATTTGTCTCTTGTCCTCTCAAGTACTTGTTTTCTTATGGCAGAAGTTGTGTTGTGCCTGAAGTGTAGATCATCTGCTTTGAAATCATTGAGGTTCCTAGAAATTGCTTCTTCTGTCATCATGGCTTCTTTTGACTCTGTGTGATCCAGAAAAAAAGAAACCACTTTGAACATGCTCTGGCATTCTCAGTGATGCTGAGCCTGACATGTCTCCTTCATCCAGGTTTTGTCAGTCTCCAAGTGGAGAATGTGACTTTGCACCTAGCTAACTCTCAGGAGAATGTTCTGTGAATTCAGATTACAAACATGCTGTATTTGAGGTGGAACTTGTCTGGCTCACACAAATGCAGGAAAGCCAAGTCTCGTGTACTTGGTGAAAAAGGTGTCTCTTGGCTCTTGTTTCCTCACAGTTTGGGCCCACAGGACGTATACTGTAAACTGAAAAAAAAAATGCAAGTTTCATGTATATACAAGCAGAAGTAGTGATTCTACAAACAACATTGATAAGGTGGCATTCTGTTTTCACTGAGGTAACTACTTAAAGAAGCTACCCATGTGGAAGTGTTATTTTATAGTTCAAAACAGGCAATACAAGCAAACAAACCTGCTTGATTTAAGTTATGCTACCTCAGATGGTACTGGGTATCACCTAGCTCATAGACTACTATTTCTGTTAGAGGTTTGTGGTAAAGGTGATGTATGTCTTCCGAGTTTAGCTTCCTTGTTAGACTATGTAAATAGATAAATTCTACTACAAATTCTTTGCACTGCAGAAAATGTAATTGTATACCTGTTACCTCATTTATATCATGCTGAAATTTCTTTACCATCTAGAAATGTTATTTTTTTTCCAGTGGTACAAAACCACAAGAAACCAGCTGCCCCTAAAGTTCTTATTTCCAGTGTTGTTGGCTGAAAAAAATCTTTGTTCTAATTCCTGTAATGATACATTGCTGCTTCATCAAAACTGTCTTGACTTTTAAGTTCATATGTCTCAGCAGTTTACTTCTGCAATAACAAATACTATGGTACTCTAACCTGACAAAGATCAGCTCTTTATTCTGTGCTTTTGTGAGTCTGGTTCACATCTTCAAACAGGAAAGAGTCCATGTTTTACTTCAAACATTTAATTCCTATCCAACAAATACGTTTTTTTTTTTTAAATGCTTACCTTCTTGATTCAACTCCCTGATACATGTGATTGGCTACTCAGATGCTGTGATGAGGACCCCATTGAAAAGGCACATGCAGTGCTGCCTTTTAAAACATTTGTTTTCTAACTAGGGCTGTAATAGTCAAATTTTAATGTGGGACAGTGTTGTCCTCCTTGGACAAAATGTACAGATGTAGTGTGCAAAATTCCAGTGCTTGACCTATAAAGTGACAAAATTCTGGAGCAAGTTCTGGAATAGATTGTCAGATTGAAGCAAAAGAATTGGCTGGGCTCCCTATCACAGTGTTCTCTACGTGGTATAACTAGTTGTTTCTTTTCTGTTGTTTTTTTCTTCTTTTCATCCAGTTGCATGCAGAGACAGTTCCGGGATTTTTTCAGGAGTTGGGCTTCACTAAAGACAGTAATTTTCAAATGTTTTTTAAAAAAACTGGGACTAACAAGTAGGCACCTGCTCGTACAATAACTATCTATCTGCATAGCAATAATGACAGCTCTCTAAATTGCGATCCCTCTATTTATAAGGATGCTTACTTAAGAGATTACAATTATTATTCAAGGTGGTACAGATCAGATACTGTCCCAAGAAATAAAATGCCACGGTTCCAGTCACCTCTTTCAACTAAGGATTGCACGTAAGCCTAAATGTTACCTGGTATCTGAAAATCAAGAGTGTGTTTAATTATGTAGCTCTCTGCAATACTAATTTTCTGACTAAGTATCTGTAGTTTAGAATATAAAATTTGAAACAGTCTTTACTACACTGAATGTGTGGTTTCTAATTTTGCTTCAGGGTTTCTCAAACTTTGCCAAATCGTTTCCCTGTGTAAAGAACATAGGGGAAAAATACCTGGTGGCAAAACAAAAGAGACAGCTTCAACTAAGAACCAATTTGTAAAGAAAAACTAAATTTCAAAATAGCTTTAGTTTGTTTGATTTTTTTGTTCTTTGTCTGGTTTTGAATAGCTGGAGAAACAAAACTTTTTATTAGCCATTGCCAGCCACTGTTGAATGCAGGGATTCCACTTATGCACCCAGGAGTGCATGGATAAAGGGACAGTGGTTAATTTTTTTCTGCTCCAGCCTTTCCTTTAGAAAAACACATCTCTCTAGAGAGAATATTTCACAGTTTGAGAAATTCTGTTCCCCATGAAAGTTGTGGGGGAAAAGGTGATGATGTGCACGTCTTTAATGAGAATACAGTCTGTCTGCGTGGCTGAATTTAAAGTAACCTTGATTAGTTAAATCTGTTTACCTCTTATTTGATACTTCCAGAACTGTAAGCCAGATAAATATCTGAAATAAACCCTGTGTACATAACAAATGTTTAGGGGAGGTTACTGCTAAGTTAAAAACTCTGCCTATAGCAGAATGTTACTGTGCTCTTCCATAGTAATTTCTGTAATTCCATGTTGTTCATTTTGGTTCCAAACTCTGGAATTGACTGGTATTTGTAACCAAGGAGCACTAAAATAAGTGACTGGGGCTGTATATAAGAATTCTTTCAGAAATTTGAAACAATTATACCTTGGATTAAGACCATTTAACCGCAAATGGAGGAGAGAAGAGGGATAGCCACAATGTCTAACAATAAGTAGTCATACTAAATGTTAGAGAATTTTCCTTATGTTACAGATTTTTTTTTCTTATGTCATCTTGGCTGATCTGTATATCAGGTATTTGCTTCAAAATATTTCTTCACCATGGTCTCTGACTTAGTCCACATGTAATGTTCTTCTAGACAATTTTGTGTGGCTTTAGTTAAATAGTTTTTTGAGATTTTTTTTCTTACTATCTTCAGAAGACTCTGTGCAAATAACATTACTGTGGTATTTACATTTACTAATGCTTTGCTTAATTTTTGAAAAATGCCAAAAGCAGGAAGATTTGCATTCTAACTCCAAAAACAAGCACAAGTGGCAGAATCAAATGAAATGTGTTGAATTATAGATGCTAATCTTGGATTAAAAAACTCTGTCCCAAGATTTAAAGGGTACAGTGACTTGCACTTTGTTTTGCATTTGTGTTAATATTTACAATTAAGTTAACACAAATTACTTCCTATTAAAAAAAACCTCACCTTTAATCAAGGTTTCTTGGTTTAAAAAAAAAATAAAATCTTGTTGTGTGAAGGACAATGTGGATAGTCAGGTTGAATGTAAAGAAACACAAGCAAATCAAAGGCAGTTTATCGGAACTAATTTCTGTCTGGTAGAGATAAGATTTTTATAATCCAAATGGTCACCTTTGAATATCAGTCCTGTGTATTTTAAATACCACTTTTGCATCACAGTCAAAAACTCAGATCACGTAATTTGTTGTCACTGGGATATGAATTCTGTGGGGTTTTGGGATTTCTTGCAACTGCTTTTAAACTTTGTTCACATGCAAATCAAAATACTGTCTTGATCTGTAGTCATATCTTGAAGAAAAATTTTTGTTGAAGCGGCTCTGTGTGAGAGTCTCCTTATAGAAAAAGACTTGTGTTTTGAAAAGAGATTATGGGTAGGATTTTGTAAAGTTCTTGTAAAAAGACTTTTCTCATTGATGTCAGTGAGGACTTAAATACTGACTTCAACCGATACAGATTTAGCTGGACAAGGACTTTCTAAAACTATACTGGTATAATAGACCAAAACTGTGGCCTTATATTATTACTTGTGTTTGTTTCTGAAGAACATATATAAATGGAGCTCATGATCCCTACACTACTAGAATTTGGGAATGTTACCTTGTAGTGGTGGGAGAAGGGTAAACCAAAAGCAAGTAGTAAGCATTTTGGAATGGGGTCTATCTGAAAAGGTGTTTATAATGTAAAATCTGATATAGTGTTTCTCTCTTCATTTATTATGCTTGTACAAACAGTGTGACACCATCACTGCAACAGGCTCGTGTCTGTCCTCCCAATATGTTACCTGAAGATGGAACTAATCTTTACTCTGCTCGTGGCATTTTGTCGTTTATCCAGTCTTCCACTCGTAGGGCTTACCAGCAGGTCTTGGATGTGCTGGATGAAAACCGCAGGTGATTGGTTGTCACTGATTCTGCCAGCTTTTGCTGCTTTTTTTATTTCTTTTCTCCTTTTTAGTGGAGTTTGGTTTCTGTTTACAAAAGAACGAGATGGAATTATTTGCTTTTGCTTTCCTTTGCTTTCAGTATTCATAAGCAATTTAATTGTCCAAAATTCACATTTCAAAAGGCTTCTGTTTCAGTCAAATATGGCATTGTTTTGGTTTCCTTCCAAATAAAAATCAAGATAGGAAGTGTTAGCCTGTGACTGCAAGGGATTTTGCTGTTCCCAGATGGTCAGTTTTTTCTGCAATTAATACTTGATACTAAGCCTGCAAATTTATTAGCCTTGCCTTCTGCTTCTCTGTTGGTGAGCAATGGTGCAAATCAATAAGATTGGGCTGATGTTGTCATAAAGCATTAAAACAAATGTGCAGAAACAGGATAGAATATCATGCAAGGCGTTGCAGACACTGCTATTGATAATGTGTCAAGACGTTAGGCTGTTTCCGTTTGTATTGGGAATAGTTATCTCTGCTTGGCGCATGACTGATGGTGACCACTTTGCTGGATGCTGAGAGCAAGAAAGGCAGTGTATACTGAGAAGCTGCTTGCTCCTCTGGGTAATGCTGCCTCTGTTTTTATGGATAAACTGATACTTTGAGAGGTAATGAGCCAAAACAAGCCTCATGGCAGTCATTGTGCAGTGTTTCCATTCTCTTCGGTGGAGTTTTGCCCACTGGATGTATCCTTGGACTGTTTTGATCTGGTGTTACAAGAATGGCATGTTTAACACTATAGAAAGGTTTATAAAGACTAATAATGGCAAGGTTAATTTACCAAATGCAGTTTTCATCGCAGTATTATGCTAGCACAGAGGTTCAGGTAAAAATTGCACACAGTTATCTCTAGGGTAGGGCTAGCTGAGACCTCTAGGACTTGCCAAGAGTTCAAATTGGAGGAGATAACTGTCAAGAACATTGGGAGGAACTGCTCGTTCCTCCAGCAGCCCTTCAGTGTGGCCCGTGCTAGGAAGTTCTTTGAAATTTGCCAATGTCCCAGCAGCACTTTTGGTATTTTGTAGTGCAAAGTGAAATGATTTGCTTTCTAGTTGTTTTAGTAATAGATGTGACTATCAAGCCAATCTTATTGTGGATGTCTGTGTGTTTGCAGTCACTTTCCAAACTGTTACCTTCTGTAGCTCACCATGTTTGCTGACCTGACAGTATATAAATGTCTATATTAACATTCCTGATTCACATAGAACTCCAGTCTCGCTGGCTTTTATGTTCTTAACCTGGGACTTAAAAAAAATAAAATTAAAAATTAGCTGCATAGTTCCCCTTGAAATTCTGCAAGTGGCGTGCTTACCCCTGACTTAATCCTATGAAATTTCAGGCTGTAGCTGTTAAAATTTTGATGCCTGTTAACAGTTGGACAGCAATACCTTTTTTTCCTTGTCAGTATTAAAAATCAGATGGAATAACAAGTTTATTTTGTTTTACAAAATTAAAGCGCCCAGATAAGGAAGAATTTTAGGATTTCAGGAATTCTGTGAATGGATACTGATGGATACTGTGCCAAGTGTCCCTGTTAAAATGTAGACTGAAATTTTAGCCTTTTCCCTTGTCTGCAGTGAAGCTAACAGGTTTTATTCCTGGCTTCCGTTAGGCATGTTATTGGCCATGTTTTCTAGGATTCTGGAAAACATACACATATTCATACATACACTTTCAACTTACTTGTTCTCAGAAAATTTCTAGGGTTCTGAATACTTTAGCAGATGTGTTACTTTTCCTGGTTTGGGTTAATTTTTGACATGCTCTTACTAACCTTCCCAGGAAAAATGGGAAACCTGTTTCTAGTCACCTATGAACAAACAGGTGCCAAAATAATGAACTTTTCAATAAGATGAAAGTGTATTTTTTGTGGTTGGGTGTTTAGGTACCCACCATTGCTTTACAGCTCATGTAGGAATGTGAAATTTGGATGATCTGCTTGCATGGTTGCAAAATATTGTTCATTTTAAATTTCTCCAAACCTGCACTTTGTTCTTTTGCTCTGTGTAACGTGCTTTCTATCACAAAACCTTACTTATTTTAACATTTTATGCTTAAAAGTAGAGAGAGCTTTTAAAATGCACAAGATCTGACTATGTGTTACTCACTGGAAATATTTTCAACTTGTTTCATGGCTTGCTTTTTCTTTTCCAAAATATTTTGTAATCTGCTAAAACTGCTAATGGTAGGTGCGGATTGTACTGCTGCAGGTAATGAATTGTGTATAATGTAGCCAGCACTGCTCGCATAATAGGTTATTTAAGTGGGCAACAATTTAATCATCACTGTTTACACTGTCTGTTTACTCTTGCATTTCCTTCAGCTTGGACAAGGACAATAGGTCAGTTTTGTTTTCCAGTTCTAACCATTTTTCTGTTTCATTTTCACACATAATTGTGTAGAACCTATACCTAGTGTCTTCTAAAGACTGATCTTTTATGCTCTAGGCAACAAAAGAAAAAACAAACAAACAAACCCAAACAACAACCTCTGCATTTAAGGGGATTTTAGTGGTGTCTTAAATACAGGAAAAAAGGCAATTTTATATCTGAATAGAGTTGTGTTGAAATCTATACTTTATCTGAACTATTCCTCATCTCTTGGAGAAAAAAGTGTGGAAATTTATTGCTATTTCCTTTCTTCAGGATAGATCTTTCTAAAAAAACACTGTCCTTAAATGCCAGACTTCACCCATATAATCATGTTACAAGATCACTTTTTGTATTGAGCAAGTTAATGATATTTTTCATAGTAAGAAATAAAAAGGGATGTGTGTTAAGACCATCAAAGAGGGCTACACATGACTTTGGACTGGGGTAATATAGTTCAGAAGAAAATGAAATGAGTCTGCAAATGTGAAGGAGCCTGGGAAAAACAGTGGCCTATTTCTTTGTTGAAGGAACAGCTTGCACTACTGAGACAAGCGAGGAGAGCAGTTTCATCCAGTCACTGATTCTTCAGTGCAGCAGTTCTTTCTGTCCTTTAGAAGATGAGCTTCTTACCCAGTTCACATTCAGAACATGTCTGAAGTCCCAGTGCCCATTCCTACAGCTTTTCTGAGGTTTCCACAGGTGTTGTACAGTGAGAGGTGAACATAGCTCCTACCTCCGCTGAACAAAAGAATGCACTGGCCTCAGTCCCCTGCACGCATGCACGGAAACGGTGGAAGTTGGACGCAGGTACCTAGATTGTCCACACCTTCCTGTTTTCCTCCCAGACCATGCGTTTATGACTGCATCAGTACTGTGGTGTTTCCATTGCATGCTCTGCTCTAAGCAGCGGAAGACAGACCAGCTTCATTTGGTCATTGCCTTACTGCCTGTTTTCCCACTGTTATTAAATTGTATTACTGTGCATTCCCTTCATGTTTCAAGCTGTATTTGCAGCAAAATAGTTGAGTACACGTGGCCTCAGAGTTATGGCTTCTTCTGATCTTGTGTTAATGTTTAGGACAGAATTGACAGAAGTAGCCAGAAAATTCAAAGTTTTAATGTACTCTTAATTCAGGTTTTTAAAGAAGGCCATGTATTTAATAGCTTGACTATATTATACTTGTGCATTCTGTATTTCTTGCTGCTGATTTTGTGGTAAGGTGATCCCAGTTATGAGGCCCCTGATATATATATATATAATGATTTATTTTATTGCTATAACCAAGCAAGTAGAAAGTATGGAAGAGGCAGGGGAATATTCTGGTGATCCTTTTGGGTCCACCTGTAAAGAAATAAAATGTGAATTGCAAAGAGAAGGAAGAAATGTGCATTTGAACAGCCTGGCTGTGTTGGGAAGTGGCATTAAAGATTTGTCTTTAGTTTAGACCAAGTTCCTGATTTGCACAGATCCCCAGGTGCTATAGTTTTGTTCCTTGCTGTAGCCCTCAGCTACCTCCAAGCCTGTGGCTTTCCTTGGTAGTGTGGGTTAGTTAGTATTGATGAGTTCTACATCTGTAAAACTTTGTTTGCCACAAAATACCACAGAGATCAAGAGTTTTGAGAGCATTTGAGACCTGTCATTCTCATTGCACAAAATCCAAATGTTGTCCTGTGTCAGATGGCGTGGGAAATGCCTGCTGGATACTGTCAAGCCAGCACTCGCGTACCTGCCAGTTAACTACAGGCGACTTACGTCTGCAGAGAAATTCTGCAACCTGTTCCAAAGCTGCAGTTTGCTGAATTTCTTGTGCTTTCTCAAAGTATTTAGTTCTAGCATCTGTCAGACGACACTTCAGACTAGCTGATTTATCCCCCTGATTAAAATACAAGAATACCTTTTTTGGTAACTTTCTGCAAGATCTCATGCATTTAGGTGGGAATTTTATTTTATTGTAGGTATTAGGAATGAGTGTTTCTGTTTTGTAAAGCACACCATACTGGCTTATCTTGTGTGCTAGATGGAAAAACACTGTGGTGTGCACTTAGGTGTTGATTAGAGTAGGACCTAGTCCCAGTAAGTAGTGTACTGGGCAACAGAGTTTGCGAAGGCTCCTGGGTGCTGATCCTTTCAAATGAAATTAGTGGCTGTGATATTTTTGTGTGGTTGTTGATCATTTTCAGGCCAGGCCACAGTGTTCTCCCAGCCACCTCAGCACCAAGCTTCTGCCTCCTACATGTACGTGCTGTAAAGATCTTCATACCCAGATTCTCTTTGTCTTTAATTGCCCACTCTGGAGTGTATGTGGGTTAAATGCATGGTACAGGTCCCTGCTGTTGGCATCAGGAAAATGGACAAAAAAACTGAAAAAAGATTTCAGGCTCTTGAACAGTTTGTTACACAAACTGTTACCTTGTTTTTCCTAGGTGTTCTCAGTAACTTGCCTGTGACTCTTAGCTGCAGCTGGATGCCTTTTCACTGCCATTATCTTAGTACATAATAATGTTATATGTAATAATGTAGATGTGTGACATCATAATGCCTCATTACCAGAGGTGCTGCAAACACATGGTACCGCCTTTGTCAGAAGATTCTGCTGGTACTCATGTCTTCTGCAAATTGGGACACAGTAACTTACTGCCAAGTTAATGCACATTATATAGTTGCAGCAACTTAAAAAACTCTTCTTCCTCTCTGCCTAGAAAGAAAAGGAAAAGAAATTGAAAGAGCAGCGCTTGCAAGGATGTCCATACCATCTACTTGAAGCTTTTAGTCACTTCTTCCTGGAGAGATCTACCTCTCTTCGGACTATGTGCAGCCCTTAGGCAACTAGCCCAGACTTTCTGAATTACATAGAGCATAGGTGAATAAAGAAAAGACAAATCTCCCCTTTCTGTAGAAGGAGGAGGGGATGATGAAAAAGGCTTTTATAAGTATGTGTAGATACTATTTTTTTATTGTTGTTGGGTGGGGTTTTGTTCTTTGAGGGGAATTTTTTGTAAACATGAAGTTTCCCATGGTTATTTTGTAAGGTTGATAACCTCTGCCCAAATCTCTATTCCAACAGTTTGTCTTCCATAAATGAAGCTATGTCATCAAAAATTTGCCTATAAAATATGCCTAAAATAAAATTTGCCCTAAAATATGCCTTAGCTGCATAAACATTCACTGTTGATTGAATTTGAATAAGAGAAATATCAAAGTGCAATTTGCAACAAAATAGGTATTATATTGTATTGAAACATTATACAGTATAAGTAGAAGTATTTTGATGTTCCTTTGTTCTGTGTGTTTTGCCTCTTACCTCTGTTTGTCATTTCCTGTTTCTGTCTTGTCCTTTCTATCTACAAAAACCTGCTGTAGGCCAGTGTTACGTGGTGGGTCAGCTGCTACCACTTCCTCTAACCCTCATCATGACAACGCCAGGTAAAGAGTTTTTTTGCTAGTCATGATCTGCTAATTTAGATTCTGAAAGTCAGACTTCTTCCCTGTTTCTAGTGTCCTTATTTTAAAATGCGGTGCCTGTTTCTATCCTCTCAACTCTTGAGATATTTCAGGCCTTTATTCCTTACCCATCCTAGTCGCCTGCAAAGACCTCACTTGTCTAATATATACAATGTGCTGCAGAATTCTGGCTCACAGTAGTGTGCGAGGGGAGGCTCTAAATTACATTAGCAGTATACTTCAAGTATTTTCTATTTAGTAGTGAGTTTCATGTTCTTACTGCTAGAAAATTTGACCTTGTACCACCTTGTGTTTTCCAGGTGTTCTCAGTAACATGCCTGTAACTGTGAGTTGTAGCTGGGTGCCTTTTCACTGCCATTATCTTGGCAGATTGACATCATTTAGTGGAACTGGATATAAAATTGACATGTAATCTCATAGATGAAGGAAAAAAAATTCCCTACCATATCTATCATTTTCATTTCCCATTGCACTGCTCTGTTTCCATTGAATGGAGATTACATTTGTGCTTAAGTAAGCACTGGATTCAAGCAGGTGATTCTTCTCTTAATTCAGGAATTCAGTTTTTGTAACAGTCCAAAAGATTATCTCAAAGGATTTCTTTCTGGTAACCCTCTTGGTGTAATCCTTGGAATGGTCTGGAAGTTGGTAGAGCAGCAGCAGTGATATACTGTGACTTTATATAAATTTATGTGACCTAGGAGGGAGGTGCGCTCATCTCAGTGAAATGATGAGCCTCTTGGCTTCTTCAAAGAGATGGTGAGGGACAACTCTGCTGTGGATCTGGTAGGGTTTTCTATTTTTTTGTGCCATCTACTACAAATAAATATACAGCTACAAAAAGTCCCTCCTCAGAAATCTCTTTGACTTTCAGAGGACCTGCAGTAGTACTTTGTTCAATTTCCTAAGCTGTTGGCAGCAGTTGTTCGTGTCTTCTAATGAGAAAGCAAGTCAAGGGGAACTAATACTGGAAACTGAGACTTTAAGATAGGCAGTGAGAAACGTAGTGGTAGATGTAGCATAGAATCATAGAATGGTTTGGATTGGAAGGGACCTTAAAGATCACCTGGTTCCAAACCCCCTGCCATGGGCAGGGACACCTCCCATCAGACCAGGTTGCTCCAAGCCCCATCCAACCTGGCCTTGAACACTGCCAGGGAGGGGCAGCCACAGCCCTGTGCCAGTGTCCCACCACCTTCACAATAAAGAATTTCTTCCTAATATCCAATCTAAGTCTACCCCTTTTCAGCTTAAAACCATTCCCCCTTGTCCTGTCACTCCATGCCCTTGTAAAAAGTCCCTCTCCAGCTTCCCTGTAGCCTCTTTGGGTACTAGAAGCCTTCTCTTCTCCAGGCTGAACAGCCCCAACTCTCTCAGTCTGTCTTCATAGGAGAGGTGCTCCAGCCCCTGATCATCTTCGTGGCCCTCCTCTGGACTTGCTCCAACAGCTCCATGTCTTTCTTACGTTGGGGACTCCAGAACAGGACACACTACTCCAGGTGGGGTCTCATGGGAGCAGAGTAGAGGGAGAGAATCCCCTCCTCCAGCCTGCTGGTCACACATCTTTTGATGCAGCCCAGGATGCTGTTGGCTTTCTGGGATGCAAGAGCACACTGCTGGCTCATGTTGAGCTTTTCATCAGCCAACACCCCCAAGTCCTTTTCCTCAGGGCTGTTCTCAATCCATTCTCTGCCTGTGTTTGTGCTTGAGATTGCCCTGACCCATGTGCAGGACCTTGCTCTTGGCATTGTTGAACTTTGTGCAGTTTGCATGGGCCCACCTCTCAAGCCTGTCAAGGTCCCTCTGGATGGTATCAGGAACTACCTGTTAGTTGTTGGAAAAGAATATGCTTAAGAGGTAGCATTACATACATTATGTAGATCTTCTGTCACTTCCCAACTGATAATAAATGTGATGTATTTAATTAACTTGCCCTGTGGTTAGAATAATGCTTTCTCTGAATCACTGTGTTAAGAAAACTGAGAGGTGCTCTGGGAACAAAGTTTTTAATACATGCAATGTTTTGTAAGCAGTGACTGTTTTAGTCTGCACTAGAGTCTTTATTTGCGAAGTTCTCTGTCTTTGCCTAAAATACTAAGATTAATGTGACTGAGATCATTCATTTCAGTAGGTGTCCACTTGGGATATTCAAGTAGGTTCTAAGCATGAGAAACCCAGTATTTTCCAAGTCTTCACTTGGTTATTTCTAATCTGTTGTAGGCCTCTTGCAACTTTGGCGTTTTAGCTCACACAATTTTCAGATTCATTAATCAGTTAAATAACTAGAAGCAGTCTTTTGAGAGACCAAGTGACAGTGAGAAGTCTGCCTGCAAGGAGAAACTTCAAAAATATTTAAATGTGGAGAGCAATAAACCCAGATTCAGTCGAGCCCTTACCCACTTCATGTGTGTTTGTGCTTTATTCAGCTAGGAACCTATTGAAACAGACAACTGTAAAAGCTGGGGAAAAAGTGCTATAATTCTCCCGTCACCACCAAAATATGCATCTACTAGAATGTTGATAAAATGCAGTACTTGCTAATCTTTGTCTGGATGAGACAGCTCAGCTATCTCCCTTATTTGATAGATACGGTCTTTCCAACCTGGATACTACGCTTGAGGGAACACCAGATGACATGACAGTTGTAGATGCTGCTTCCTTAAGACGACAGGTACGTAAAGCATAGTAGTTGATAATATTGAGACAAAGCTTTAGTGATAAGACAGGGGAGCAGGTTTTCTGTGGGGCTGCAGAGGTATCCATAGCAGACACAGCAAGGAATCCTCTCTGCACCCCTGCTGGACTGCCCTCACAGATCCTGTATTGTTCTGGGAATCTGGAGAGTCCAATTCAGTTTCTGTTCCTACTTATTAGGGACAACAAGATCTGATCACTAGTGATTGAATATAGAAAGTCAAATTATCAAGTTTTTAAAATCCATCTGCCTGAGATGCTAATTTTACATGGCTATTCAGAAGCTTGTAGAAAGTCTGGCAACTTTTAATGAAGTATTAAAAGCCTTTATTTATTTTTAGATAATCAAACTTAATCGCCGCCTACAACTTCTGGAAGAAGAAAACAAAGAGCGTGCTAAAAGGGAAATGATCATGTATTCCATTACTGTAGCTTTCTGGCTACTCAATAGCTGGCTGTGGTTTCGGCGCTAGGCACATATCTCAGCAAGATTTAATAGTTGAAAATACAAAAACTTTGCAAAACTCTTTGTTTCTGAACTGTATGCTGTTTTATAATTCATACACTGGAAACATCCACCACAGATAAAAGCTATAGAATTGCAGTGTTAAAGGGACACCTTGCTGTTCAGTTATAATGTATTTAATAGATCTGCATTGCAAATATTTGCAGTATCCTCCTTTGCATGCTTCAGTGTAAATACGGACCAGCTGATACCAAGTTTGCTTCATGCAGTGTAAGGACAGTGATCTACAGGAGTAACCACTGGGTGTCTTGTTGTGGTGGGAAGAGGGAATGCCTTTGGAAGAAACATAAAAACAAAGGAATAAGAAGTAGTTTATTGTTGTGTTGTTAGATGCAATTAAACATGGTTGCACTTGTTTTCCTTCAGTCTGAGTAGTTTGAGGTGTGCCATATTCAAGGAGTGTGTCCTGTTTCATGAGTATGTTCCTTGTTTAAGCACATGTTCAGGTCAATAAATAAGAGGCATTCTTTGCTAACATGCAGATTGTCCAGAGGTGTGTAGTATGTATTTTTTTTAGCCTTAACTTTGCAGATGTTTTTCTATAAAATACATTTTTAAGCAAGTCAGTCTGTGAGTGATGAAAAGATTATGGAGTACAAGGTAATGATGTAATGTATTTAATAAAATTGTCTCAAAAAAAATCCAAAATCATTGTTTAATATTATTTTAAGGAAATCTATTTGAGGGTTCATCTAAACTATCAGTTTCTGAAGTAAGTAGTAGTGATGGACTGAGCAACTCGAAAGTAGCAGGTGGGCATCTGATAGCCCGCTGCAGACTCTCATTCCTGCTCGTTGTGTGATTGTTTTTGGTGCATGTGATGAGTACACAGGTGTGGGGAGCTGGTCTGATGTCCCCATGCACTAAGGTCAGTCCTGTGAGCTGCTGCGTTGTTGGTGGCTGCTCTCTGAGGGCGTGCTGAGCCACACACCGTGCTGCTGGGGGGACCTCAGCCACTCAGCACGTTCGTGGCTTCCTGTCCCTGTGTGGCTGCAGCTGCCACTTCCCCTGACGTGCAGCGCTGTAGCAGTCACGGCCCCTTCCCTGGGGCTGTGTGAAACAACCAACAGGTTCAGTGCAGTTGTGTCAGAACGATGCCTCCACGGAGACCTCTCTGAGAGCAGCTCCACCCAGGCCACTGTGCAGGGCCACTCATGGGCTCTAGGAGCACACAGACCCGTGAAGATCTCTTCACACACAACAGCTGCAGAAGAGAAGGATGTGAGGCCTCTCAGTGATGTCCTTGCCTCAACCTGTGGCAGCGGAGGCCACAGAGCAGGACCAGGGTTGCCTTTGTGCGGAGCCCCCACCACCTGGGCCAGGCACCAGCTCCTGTGCCGCTGGGGACTGCACCCCCCGGTCCGGTGGTGGTGAGCAGAGCCCGCTCAGGATGGGGTGCTCAGGAGCAGCGCCATGAGACACCCTGAGGATTCCACCCCACGCACAGGTGCCTGGCTCAGGCGCTCCCGTTCACACCAGGGCTCCGTGCCCGCGGCTCTGTGGCCCCCGTGCTGTTGTGGGGGTGGCTGTGCTGCCTCCCCCGTGGCCGCCCTGCGCTGCCGTGCGGTGATTCTGAGCTGTTTGCTGTGGGACGCGTGTCCATCCCCTGCCCAGGGCCCGGCTGTGCCCGGGCCGTGCCCGGTGCTGCCTCTGCCGAGACCCCGCGGGGCCGGGCCGGGCCCGCCTTCGCATGCCCCGCGGTTCCCTTGTGAGAACCAAAGCTCTGCACAAATAAAGCTGCTTCGGAGCGAACGCTCCTTGTCCTGCAAGTGCAAATGGAACCCAGTAACAGATCAAGAGCGGATTTTGAAGCGCCCCGCCCTCCTCTCGCCACGGGCCAGGCCGGGGCCACCTCCCGCCCCGGGCCATGCCCGCGCCTCGCTGCAGCTGGGAGAGCTGCGAGCTCCTACACCGCCCCGCGGCTTTGCTGGGGGTGCCCCGGGCGCTGTGCCCGGCCCGGGGGTAGCGGATCGGCCACCGCTGGCGCCTC
>VZRW01000438.1:416750-433945 GCA_013398125.1 Aegotheles bennettii
GCGCCTCGGGCCGCCAGAACCGCCCGTGCCCCTTTGCCCGGCCCGGGGGGCCGCGGTGCCCGCGGTGCTTGTGCTGTGCCTGAACGCGTTTCCTCTCCCCCGGCCGTAGCTCGGAGAAGCCCAACTGGGATTACCACGCCGAGATACAGGCTTTCAGCCACCGGCTGCAGGAGAGCTTCTCCTTGGATCTGCTCAAGACCGCGTTCGTGAACTGCTGTTACATCGAAGGGGAGGAGGCGAGGCGCCGGGAGCTGGGGCTGGACAAAGAAGCGGTCACTCTGAATCTTCAGGATAACAGCAAACTCGCTGAACAAGGGCTGGCCTTTTCCAGGTCTTACCTGACGCAGTGTTTTGAAGGTGCCTACCCAGATCTGCCCTCACCGGGGGTAGCAGCGCTCGTGGATTTTCTCACCAGCCAGGAACTGGTTTCTTATGTGGCTCAGAACCTGTCGATACAGGACCTGACGCTCTGCAGAGCATTCCCTGCCCCCCCAGATGTGCTGCAGAGGACGTTCTGTGCGGTGATAGGAGCCTTGCTCAGGAGCAGCGGCCCTGAGAAAACGGAGATCTTTGTCAGGGTAAGTCATCACTTTGTACTCACAAAAATAACACCCAGGTTACTCAGAAGTTACAGGGGGAAAAAAGAGGTAAAAAAAAAATTAAATATGGTTTTGTACCTTGATGGCCAGAGATGCAGGGAGCTGGGCAGGAGTTTGACAATGCCTGTAGAAAATTGAACCATGAGATGTGTTGGGTGGTGGTGGTGGTCGGGTGGGTGTTCTGGGGCTGTGGGGTTTTTGTCTGTTTTTCTTTAAGAAGCGCAGGTTGGTCACATATATAGTCTCATACTGCTGGCTGATAGTGGTGATATTTTAGTATTTGGTGACACTTGCTAAGGGGATGCGTTACATTCCATGCACTGTACAATCAACTGATGAAATTATTCCATGTCAGGTCACGTATATTTTCAATTTAAAAACCCATTATTTTATATAAGGAGGGGGATGAGCACATAGATTTTGCATGCAGGAGTACAGACGCCTGAAGATATTTCATACAAAACTGTTCAATTACAATGCGGTGTCACAAAGTATTAGCAGCTGCTGTCCTTTCAGTTGTCCTTTTCACATATGTCTAGCTCTGCAGTGGAGAAATGTTTGTTAAAATCTTATTTCTGATACAAGACCATTCAGAGGTCTCTGTAACAGCAAGGAGCAGTTAACAGGCAAGAGAGTGACCCCAGCGGGTGGGAGTCCCATGGGTTTGACGTTCCCTGCCGCCTGTTTGCTGAACTCTTCTGACCCACGACGTCTCACCTGGAAGCAGCGCTGGGCACCTCACCTCGTGCACCAGCACTGCTGTGACCTCTCTCACAGGCCAGTGCTGCTCCTTCCTCATGTCTGGGCCGTTGGCTTTGCCTGAGGTGCTCATCCCATCAGTGGCTGAATCCGAACCGGAGCTGCTGAGCGTGACAACACCAGTTTGCTGAGCTTAGCTGTGATAGAGCATGGGGGCAACTTCATCACTCATGTCAGCAATTTATTGTCAGCTGTGTTAATGCCTCTCCATGCTGCATTTTTGTTAGCAGGTACTAGAAGCTGGAGCCTTAATTGCCTTTCCCATTAATTGTAACTTCTAAATATTTTTGTTTAGGATTTTTTTATTCCCCAACTGATTGGAAAAGACCTGTTTGAGATCTGGGAAGTTGTAAATCCCATGGGCTTACTCGTGGAGGAACTGACCAAGAGGAATATCCCTCTTCCAGAACCAAGAATTACCAGGCAGCTGGGAGTCAGCACAGTTCTGCCGCTGTACTTTGTTGGGTTGTACTGGTTAGTACAATATTAATTTAAAGTGAAATGGATTATGGCTGGGGGAGAGGGCAGGAGGGAAGATGGTCTTTTACTTTTCTACTTGTGCACTTTGGTCAAGTTATTACAGAAAAAAATGGCTTCCCTGTGAAATCAGCCACTCAAGCACTGACAATGGCTTGTGGTAATGATGCCTAAAAAGAGTCTCTGACCGAAGGGCTCCGCAGTCTACATCAGATGCACAAACGAGCCTGGGTGTCTGTCCTGGGTGACCTGGCACAGGAACTGTGCAAATTGCATAACCAAATGGCTCTGGGGGGACCACGGCTGTAGCCGGGGCTTGGTGAAGGGCAAAGAGACACTGACATGAAGGGAGGGGGGATTGAATAGAGACTTACTTTGTATTCCAGAGCTCTTTAGTTTTCAAGTCACAGGCACTGCAAACTAGGCAAAAGGAGTGTCTGTATTCAGGTGAGGTTCAGGAAGCGCCAGTCTTCCCTGGTGTCCCTGTCTCAGGCGTGGTCAGTGCCTGTCCTGGTCTGCTGCCCAGGGCTCCCATTGCTCCTCTGGAACAGGACCACCAAACTCACATCACTGCTGCTTTGTTAAGTGAGCTGCAGAAAAACGCATGGGAAGAATGCCTTAACTTGTTCTGATTTATCATGCTTTGGCTTTTATGTCTACTAATATTTATTTCTTTATATAAAAGAAAGGAATTTCAGTTATTTTTCTTCTGGAATCCCTGGTGTTCCTTCATGAACTGTTTCCATTCAGTGCCCATAGATGTTGATTAAACAGAGCTGAGTACATACTTCATAACATAGAGACCTTCTCTGTGAATCCTTTGAGAGAATTTCTAAAATGCTTTCTTGCCAGGAGAGGAGAAAAGACAGAAGCATTTCACTCGTTTAAGCCAACCAGAATTTGCGTATTTTTAAGAGGGCTAACAAATTGAATGCTGCAAAAAATCAGTGATGTGTTAGGAACCTAAATGAACAGAGTAGCGTTCTTCCAGGAAATGGGTGCATTTTTGATTTGAGTTTCCACTGTTGAATATACAATCGCTTATCTTTGCAGGAAAGCCCAACAGAGGTGTCTACATTTGTGTGTGCATAGAAATTACCTTCAGTGTTCACAGACACTGGAGAGAAAAAAATCTGTCAGCCTTTATTCATGGTGCGCAGTAGTGCTCAGGATTTTCTGATGGAAATGTTTTTAATTTTATTATTTTTTTCCAAGCAATAAGAAGATCATAGCTGAAGGTCCTGGTGAAACGCTGCTTGCTGCAGAGGAAGAAGCTGCCCGCGTGGCACTGCGGAAGCTGTATGGGTATACGGAGAACAGGAGACCTTGGGATTACTCAAAGCCCAAACAAGGACTGGCAGCGGAGAAGGTGATCAGCAGTAACTAGATCATAAAAGCCATTTCTGGTTTCTCTCAGGAATGAATGGCTTCCATGCTGAATATAGATGCATTTAAGAAAGCAGAATTCAATTTGTTTTTCTGACCTTAAGTGCGTGAAAACTTTCAAATCAAATATGGTATTCAAATAAAGTCTTTTCCTTTTCCACAATGTTTAGTATTTGCTCATTTTCCTAAACATAACAGAAGTACCTCTTTCTGATTTTTTTGTCTTTTGGCTGAGATTTGCCATACCTCACAGGAGACTCTTCTTAACAGTGTTTAATAATGTGTGACAAAATCTCCCTGTATAGAAAAAGGTTTCACTAACGCTTCCTTGGGATTGTTTTGAGGTTATTGTTAATAAGATGGGTTGAATTACATAT
Source organism: Aegotheles bennettii (assembly GCA_013398125.1). Classification (NCBI taxonomy): domain Eukaryota; kingdom Metazoa; phylum Chordata; class Aves; order Caprimulgiformes; family Aegothelidae; genus Aegotheles; species Aegotheles bennettii. Next base: position 420,349 of record VZRW01000438.1, read on the forward strand.
GCAGCTTCCGTCTCTGGATTCATTTGTGGCTTGTGAAAACATGAAATGTGATGTTGATGATACTGACACTGTTGGTGATCCAATTAAAAGAGAAAAAAAGAGATGCATTTGGCACATTTGAGGTCTCACTGCTTGCATACAAATCTTATTTGCCATACACATTAGTTTCTGTTGTTGGAGAATGCTCTGAAAGAGGGTGTGGTTTTCATTTTAAAATATGTAAAAAAGAAAGTAAGGATCATGAAGGTCTGAACTCAAAGAAATCAGAGAACATTGTTTAATCCTAGGCTTTTCAATAAGGTACAGATGCCTTTTTTATTTTTTTCTTTTTTTTCTCTGCTTTTGGTCCTTTTTCTGTTTAGTCCAGGTACTTCATTGTTCTCCTGTCTTTTGGCTGCTTAATGTAAGTAGTCCGGTGAGTGAAGTATTGGACTCAGTGAAATCAGTGTTTGTTTTGTTTGCACCACCTGTAGCTGTTCTAGTGTAACTCCAAGTAAATGCAAAGTCACTTAGGAAAAACTCTGGTAGCTGCGTGGTGTTCCTGTTAAACATCACAGAAACTCAGTACACGTGCCAGGAGACAACAGATGCGTGAGGACTGCAACTCTTTTGGAATAATTTCCTTTAAAATTGAGTGAGAGTCTGTAATAAACTGGGCCTGAGCCCTCAAATGATAAGAGGAAGTAGCTGAATGCAGGCCCATGGTTTAGGAAATGTTTCCTGCCTTTTCCCATTGCGAACACTGGTTGTAAAAAACGACAGCAGGTAAATGTGCCTTCACTAATTGGGGAAGACAAAATATGTGGGTGTCATTTGGACAGATTTGCTGCTACTGTCCCTAACAAGAGCCATCTGCTGCCCTGCACCCCCCGGACTGGTTTGTGTGAAGGACACTTGGCAGGGGAAGGTCCTGGGCTGCAGCAGTGGCTGCTGAGCAGGTCTGTGGGGCAGCGCAGGTGGAAACTGTAGCATTTCCCTGCTGCCCCTGGCCTAAGGAGAAGATCCGAATCCGGCCTGCTCCATGGAAACAGGTGTGTTGGTGTGTTCAAGTGAAAGAGGGGCTGCGGTTCCTGTGGGCCTGCAGTGTTTGGTGTGGCGTCCGTCTCCAGCGAGGATAAAATGCTTTTGTGGCTGGGTAGCAGCACAGTCTTTGTTCTGCAACCTGGCATGGCAGAGTACACATGTCAAAGCCTGAATATAAAAAGGAGAGCAGGAAGATCAGTATAAAAAAAATATGCTTAAAATTGCTTGGGTTAAGTGAAAAATTCCAGCTAGGTAATCTGTTGTGGCTTATATAAGCAAAGCCAATAAGGTCACTATATTTCAGGGGAATAATAGCAAAATCTGAAAAGAGGATAGAAATTACGCTATTTTTATTTCCCAGATGAGGTATTTCTCTTACCTTTACCTACTTTAAAAGGACAATAGTGAAGGTGGGGTTTTTTTACATCCAAAGTTTGGTCTGTGTACTATTGATATACACATTTAGGTATTTTAAGAGAGAGAAAAAAGCAATTTTCTAGCAGTTTATCTTAAAAGAGTATTTAAGATCTGCTTACTGTGGCTTCACAGTTGAAACGTGGGCGTAAGTCCTTGGAGAAGTGGATTACTGAATAGTGTGCTGGAAAAAAACTGAGTAATGCAAGATAAATCAATTTATTGTGTAATACTTGTATGGAATGTCTTGAGCTCAAATGGAAAGACACTTTGGGGACATGGAAAGGACAGACTGGGTTTTTACAGAGGTATGAGTGGAAAATGAGCTTTTATGAGAGAACGTGTCCTATTTTCAAGCTTCCAAAGGTCAGAAAAGCATTTTATATTGCATCTGTGCTTTAATTTCTGACATTCAAGCATGTAGTTTAGGATTTACTGTTGTAGTGGTGGCATCATTTACATACTTCAGATTAATAACTTTTTTCTTTTTTTTTTCTGAATCAGAAAACATAAACAATATCTAACTGGCATTAAAAGATTGGTTAGATTTACAGAAATCAGTATCAACAAAGTCTGATGAAAGCAGCAGCTCTTCTTCTACTAGAAGAAACATTGTTCATGAAATCTCATGATAGTTTTGTTGCCTGAGAAGTACTTTGTAAGCTACTTGCATTGGTTCTGACCCAGGTGCTGCTTACAAGTGCATTTACATCTCCCAGTTGTTGTTCCTTTCTTAAATCACATTTATCTTTCAGAGAAGACAACAGATGAAGCAGCATGTCAATAATTGACTGACAGAAAGGAATCGAAACAGTTTATTTTTGCCACCCATTGAACAACTCATTGATTATTGTTACGAATATTATATTTGTAAACTTAACCTAGCAGGAGGAAAGGATATGCTCTTTAGTGTTGATGTAATTTTGGAATAGGTTGACATCATGTCAAGAGTCAACTTTGATTATGCTTTTCTGTACGCTACCTTTTGACCTCATCTGATGCAGATACTTCTGTTACTGAATTTACATTTATCCTTCCTTTACCTCATTCAAACCTTCTCTCAAAATCAAGATTTCTTGAAGTGAAAATTATAATTCATAAACCCGTAAGCAAATAGCAATATTTCTGTACTAACTTCAAATATGAAGCCATTACAGAAGTACAGTACTATATGCTAAGCCTTGCCTTTTAGCTTTCTGTTTCTTCTTGATCTTTGTATTAGTTTGCCTAAGTATGCTAATATGCTTAGAGGTAGATATAAGTTTAATTATTAAATAAAGGGACCACTAGTCATTAATCCATTAAAAGCAATGGAAGTTTTGCTGTTGATTTTGGTCTAGACTTGGTTTTACTACAGATGTTAAATACACTTAATGTGTGAATAGTCTTGGATTACTCTGTTTCTGTCATCTAGATACTTTGTCTTTTTCTTGAAAGTGTTTTAAAAGTGATTTTATTTTGGGAAAGGTAACGTAAGTTCTACGGCTCTCACCTAAGTAATTGGAGAAAAACTTCTTAATGTGCTTCCATGCACTTTTATTAAGTTACTTCTGTTCTCAGTGAGTGCTTTTGCTCCTGTTTCTTGAGCTGTTCATTAACGTGACTTGAGCACTCTGTATTATCTCCTTGCTTTCAACTACAGCTTCTTCAGGTTACAATAACCATATATTTTGATGTAAATTTTTCTTTTTTTAAAAAAAAAAAAAAGTCCAGGGATAGTTCTTGTCTTAATTGTTGCTGTGACTTAAAGGCAGGAGATTAAAATACAATCACTTTACAGTTAACTCCAGGTTAATTTGGAGTTTGAAATTGGTGGTGAAAATTTAAAGTGTTTCTTTAAATTTCTTATACCAAAATATTTTGGGTTTTATGATACATTAAAAATTCAAATAAGCTGCTCTGGTGTTATGTTGCTATAAAAAGCCATGAAGAATTCAAACATCAAAAGATGTGTTACTCTGTTTTTCAGGACAGGGTAAGAGGGATGATGCAGTACAGAAATGTTAGGAGAGCCCTACTTCTTCTTGTCCTTAACTTTAGCGAGTCCTGTGGTAAACTTTAAACAGGTTCCAAACTACTTGATTTCTCTTATGTCTGAGCCTTGAAGTTGGAGATGCATTTACTGTAGAGAAGCAAACATCCAAGGACAGATTGTTTTTATCTTTTCAAATTGATTCCACTGATCTAATGGCACTAGTGTTGTGTGATTGCCATTTCAACTTGTCTACGACACTGTGGATAAATTAGGAAAATGTTCAGCAGTTGATCAGTAAATAGCCACTGTCATGTGCAAATTTGCACAGTGGAAACAGTTGATCTGTGTGACAGAATCCAGAAGCTGCAGTGACGCTCAGTGTCCTGTGTTTTCAGGCATGATGTCAAAGTGCAGTCTGTGATAATTTCCTTAATTCAGTCTGTGTGCTGCATAAACAGCAGGCAGGTGGTTGAAGTTCTAGGAAATCTAGACCAGTAGCAAAACTTTTGATTGTTCCCAGGTTTTGGAGCTAAGTAATTTATTTCATGGTTTATTTTTTTGAAAGATTCCTGTTGAATTTCTCAGTTCTTAATTGATTATTTTAACTGCCTACTGCAAGCCTGGCTGTAAGCTCAAGTGTTTAGGAGATGATCATGGATCAGATTGAATTCAGTTGATCTCATTGCTTCATGAGAGATACAACCAGGCAATTTTCAAAATAACAACTTTAAACATTTTTTTCTTGATTGGACTATTATAGAAACCATTTCCTAGTAACCAAAACCATCAGGGAAATAATAATAATAATAATAATAATAATAATAATAATAATAATAATAATAATAATAATAAAAATTTTCCTCTAGAGAAAAACTCTCCCGATTGCAGAAGGGATTTGCTGTTAGCGACAGAATTGCTGCTGTATTGTCCAGATCCTTTTGGAAACCTGTAATGAATGCTTTTCATACTTTATTATTATCCTTAAAAAATGGAAATTATGTTACATTCATGAAGATGTAATTCCAAAGAGTTTGTGCTGACAAACAGTTATTTGGATCTCGTTATACAAGGGGTTGAAACTGGCAGTAGAGAGGACTGAGGGCAATTGAGGCTATTGCCTGGCAGTGCTAAGAGGCTCTAGCAAAGGAAGAAAACACATGGTACTTCAGAACAAAGCTGAGATTGTGGGCGATACTCTGAAAATTCATTGACTGTTAGGTGCTAGTTCATAATCATGAAATAGAAAGCATTACACTCTTTGACAGGTGGGTTTGTGCAGTGATCTCTATCAATGATGGAAAGAATAGGAGCGTAAAACAAGAGTTTACCCTGACAAATGTCTAGCTCAGTAACAATGAAAACTTTTCATTAATTACTATTTCTTTCTCTGTTAATCATGAAGTTGCTTAAATCATTTTTGAATGATTACACTCATAATCCTAGCTCTGAATTACTGAAGTTGTGGTCCAGGCCCTGCACCTAGAGCCAAGTGTGCAGCAGGGCACGGTGGCTGGCAGCTAATCAGCGTGGCTGGGCATACACCTCATGTATCTCTTGCCTGCATGTGTCCACATTCAGTTGGGCAGTTATCTGTGTGCACAAAGGGCCATGCAGGGAAGGAAAAAACAAGCTGAAGGGTAGTTCTGGCAGCAAAGCAATATGTATAAGCTGGTGATGAAAACAGTGAGGCTGAAAAATTGGAAAGCTGGCCTCAAGTAGTATTGGGGATCCAGGCGAGGACAGGCGATGTAACACCAATCAAGCCGCCCCGGAGCACAGGGGGAACGCGCGGAGCCGGCCACACTTCCAGCACTTGATGTCCTGGCTGGTATTGTAGGTCTAACAGTCTTCAATGTCCACTACACAGAGCACGTACTGCTCTCTCCTCCTGTGCTCAGGCACTGAGGCCTTGTAGTCCCCACAGCCCTGCCTTTTAAAGTCCTTAGCCTTGTTAAGTAATCAACCTTATTAGTACAAAACAATTATCACCTGGGAGTGCAGTGATCAGTGGGGCTGCCCTATCAACCAACAGTTAGCACTCTGTTCAACCTCTACAAGTAGTAAAGTACTGAGCTCTGAAACAACCCCATGCAAAGAGGAGCAGGATGCAAAAACCCGAGGTATTCATAAAGTGGATCTTGATAATTTTGGAAAGTCAAGGTAAACATAAAGGAGTCTAAGGAAATAATATTAACAGTGTCACAAATTGTAACAATTACAGGAGACTTGATGAAAACTAAATTGTAAGAAATACTGCGCTTACCTAATAGCTTCTGTAACACTTCTGTTTCCATATTTGTGATAATTTATTGTGGGGTTCCTTTTCTCTGCCAATTTTCCTCATACACAGTACCCTGGAGAAACTTAATTTTAGATTTTTTTATTTGTTTAAAAATCTCTTGCACATTGGGAGCTGTATTTCTCAAATTCCCATGAGCAGTCATTATCCCAATTTCTTTCATTCACTGTACTGTTTCAGAGTATTTATTTGTTCTCTTCCAACAACTCGCTTGTCCACAAACCAAACTGAAAAACCAACCCCCCAAAAAAGGTTTTGTTCTAGTCAGGCTGCAAGAATGTTCTGAACACTTATTCTTCTCCAGTGCCCTAAATACAGTGTGTAGAATATTACTATGCTCACCATGCCTTCATTGTTAATTAGCTTATGGGTTTTGTTGTGTTGGGGTTTTTTTGTTAGTTTTTAATTTTTTTTATGTGTGTAAGCAGTAAATATTAAATATTCCTGTCATGTCATGAAAAAAAGCTGCTTTGTCATGTCAAGTCATTTTTGCTAAGTCACATGCTGATGAGCCTTTCTCTTTTTCCTTTTAGTTATGAAAGACTTTTTCTGGTTGGGAAATACTTTCAAAATATGCATTCTCAAATGAAATTTACACCCGTTGTCTCAGAGACATGCCTGTCATTGCCACTTAACCAGAGAATGCATTCTTGAGAGAAATCTTGATTTTTTTTTTAAAGTTGTTTTTATCTGCAGCGATGACTTGCAATGTTGAAAACAGTCAGTTCGAGGCAAGAAACTAAGGTGCTCTTCCTGCACAGCAGAATGGACAAGACCTCAATGTCAGGGGACTTCCTTTTCATGTTAGTTATTCTAAACAACAATTTGAGAGTTTGCCCTTTTACTTCCAAACTAATTGACATGAAAGTGCTAAAATGTTACTAGTTTTAGCAGTATTTTCCCATGTATGGATTGAGATTAGGTTTCTCCTGCAGAAACCTCCCTTAAGAGGATATGTGCAGCTACCAGGGATTATCCGTATCTACTCACTGCAGCTGCACTACCCTGTGCTACATTCTCCAGGGGATTTTTTCTTTGTGGTGCATCTTGTTACTGCTCTTGCTTTTAACCTGTTAATATAAAAACATAAAGCCCTTCTGTCTTCTCCTTCTTGAATAGTGGGACTGCAGTTTGGATGTGACAAATCCTCAGGGATTCATGGCAAAAATCTTGGTGACTATCTCAGATTTTTATATTACGCTAATGGAAAACATTACACTGAATTTGAAGGATCAGGTTTCCTTTTGCAGTCCACTTCTAAAATATTTTCTTTCAGAAACAGGGTGACCAAAGAACTTAATTTTCCCATATTCACATTACATAGCTGATTTTCTTTATTCTTCTATTAGAATGACTGACACCTGAAAGCTCTATTTCCCAGATTTCCGTACTTTATGTCAGTCTCCACTGATTTACGCTAAGATACTATTCTTTTTCATCTGCTTCAAATCCAAATGGATGTTTCCATGATTTTTAGTTACTCTGATACTTGTTATGTTCATTGGTTTGCTCACTGCAGCGTACAAAACCGTTTATCAAGCAAGATTCAAACACTGCTATATTGGAGTCACTTGAGTTACCACCTCAGTCTTTCTGATAATGGAGTGCATTATAGGTACTTTGTGGCTTGTCTTGGCATCTTAGGCTCAGCCCACTTTTTCCTTCCTTTTGGACCTTTTTCTTTGTATATTCAGGTTGATTTAGAGAATTAGAAAGTTTTGGACCTTTTTTCTATGTGTAGATTCCAGTTGTAAACTCTGCCTCAGGATTGCTGTGAGCACTAAAGGGTGCTTGCTCAGAACAATTAATTCTACTCTAGAGTTTCCCAAATCAGTCTTCAAGTGATGTCTATTAAAAGAAATAAAACTTTAGAGAAGTCTGAAGGAGAATATGTGACTTTTGTAACGCATGTGCAAATAAAAGAACACTGGTTGAGAATATTACTTCTGTCTATCTTAATATTGTGTTTCCTTCACTGAAGATGCTTGTCGAATTACCAGTAATTCTTTTTGCCAGATCTAAGGCAGTTCTAAGACAGCACTAACTGATAGCAGTTTCCACAAATTAAGACTGACTAATCAATAATTTAGATTCATTAGTGGAGAGGAAGCCTCTCTTCATTCCCATGGGAGTTTTATTGAAAACAGGCAGGAAATGCTCATCATCAAGTGGAAAAGGAAGAACTGAACTTGAAAATACACTGGGCTTTAAATACAAATCTCATACACAGGTCAAGAAATAAGTTATGTTATATAAACTTTCATGTGAAAATTAAGTTGTTCCTGTTCAGAGACCTGGGGGAGGATTTCTTGGTTTATTACTTTATGTAGCCAAATACTACAGAAACTGCTGGTGATGTAGGTATCTATTTATATTCTGTCTCTCCCTCTTCTAATTTAGAACCAAAAGATAGACAGAGTTAAACTGCCTTTCCACCACTGAGATCTGTCTTTCAGCTTGTTGTCTCCTAAGGTCATTTGTTTGCTTCCTTCTGGTTTTATTCCTATCGGTTTCACAACCTCTCTCTTCTACCTATAGGCTCTGGGCTGCCCTAACATTCCCAAGGGCAGTTCCAGCAAATGTAAAATATGATGTGGCTTACCATTATTTTTGTATTGCTGTTTCTAGGTTCAAATATGAATATACTCCCTTTTCAGTTTAAAGGTTTCCACTCTTCTCTGACATGTTCCTCTGAAAAGATGCAAGAAATAAACATTTTACAAAAAGTCCCGTACTTTGTGGTATAGCTTATAAAGCATCATTCAACTACAGGATCATAAAGAATAATGATAAAGCAATACAAATCAAAATCAGTAACAGAAATATTGGCACATACCCTAAAAATAAGGGAACGGTAAAGATTAACTTAAAAATAAAACACATTCACCTCATGTACAAGATATTCCTATGACAGATGTTTTGCCTTCACTGCAACTGTATATAGGCATGTTCTTTCCACTACCTAGTCTGTGATTACAAACTGGAATATGATCTTGTACACTTAAGGCATGATGGAAATTCAAGAACTGTGGCAAATAAAAGAACTAGGTTGAAATATTGATAACCTTTCAACATCACTGGCCAAGCTAGAAAGCAGGAAGAGAATAATGCCTCCTCAGCTCCTAAATTTCTCACTAAAAGTAAAAAATTAAAAAATCCTGTAACTTTGGAACAAGTCAATCTACTGAAATGTCCTCCCTGGATATGAAAACCTCCTGTTGAACTAGACTGGATCATACTATGAGTTTGGACAATCCTGCACTCAAAAATGCCCCTCTGGAAAAAAAAAAAAACTGTTCTTCACTGAGCACAGTGCCTGAAGGAACTTGTAAATCTTGGGGTAGTAAAGCACCTGTTTTAGGCAAGACAAGCTCACAAGGCCCCCTAGTAGTTCTAGTCCAGCCAGGAGAGTACAGGTGACAACTGTAAGCACAATTTATGTAACACAGAAATTGCTCACTCTCTGAACAACATTGTAAATGGCTAAAATTCTGTAACAGAATTTATTTTTTCTTATTTTATCAGTGGATATGGTTTGGGTTTTTTAGTTTTATGAGAAGAAAACAAAAGTAGAAAATGAAGAAAGCCTAAGGAGAGTATTTCCATGGGAGAGAGGTTAATAGAGAGATTGAAAAATTGGAGAGGTAGGTGCACAGGATAACCAGTGCTATGTGGGAGGCCATCCAGGAAATCTCAATCCTTCCCACTGAAAAACTTCAAGTAGATTCAACTGAACCACAAGGTAATAGATTGAATTCAGAGAAAAGGAACTATATTTTAAACAACACTAACTTTAGGATGTCTCCAATTAATTTCAATTCAAATTTTCCACTCAAACAATTAAGAAAAATTAATGACTGCAAGAAGCTCATCTAAACAATAATTTACAATGGAACCTTCATTCTTAGCAATTATCACCAAGAGCAGAACATCAAGCTAAGAGGAAAGATACTTAATGCTTTTTAGCAACCTCTGATGTTGATCTGTTTTGTTAACTTTGGAAAGGCATTCTGCACCTTTGTGGCCCTCTTCTTAGAACCTGTCTGGTTTGTTCAGATTAATAGGAAAATTTAGGTTAATTTGCAGCAAGAAGGGTATGTATGTGTCTTGCTATTAATGCCCCATAGCAGGCTCTACACAGCTTCAGTCTATCTCCCTTGGAAACTCTAAAAGCTGTTCTATCAATTAATATTTAGTAGATAGGTCATAAACTGTTGAGGGAGGAGTCTAAAGAAGAATAGCTTTTTCTATGTTTTTTGGTCTTTTTGATACTTCCTACTTTTTTGCCAGCTCTTGTTTCTGTGTCTCTCACCCCATACCTTCAACCTCCTCCATGCCATCCTCAGAGCCAGCACTTCTGTTTTGAGTCTTGGACTTTCATTGCCATGGTGGCCAAAAATTACTTCCTACCCTACGTTACTCAAAAGGAATCGGGTGTATGTCACATGAATAAAACATGACATTTAAAAAAAAATAAATAAAAGACTACTAACTTGTGCATTAAAAAAAACCAAAACATGCTGATGTGACTGTGCCTTTCTCTTTACTGGGAGATCTGTTTCCTACAAACAGCTGTTAGGGGTAAAGGCAGGGATATCGATCGTTTACCTTTTCCACTGTGTTAATGTTAGAGCAGTGGGTGGGAAATGTCAAAGGGAAAAACACAATTTTGTAAGTCAATCATATTTGTCTGACCATTTCCTGCAGTTAAATTTTCTAGGTTTAAATAACTGTCAACAATCAATAATGATGTATACAAACATTACTATTACTTTCTCTTGTTTTGATCTCTTACTAAAATTACTCTTGCTATTTATTCAACAAAAAAAGCTACTGCTTAAATAAAGCCAGGCACAGATGCACTGATTTATGAGCACTCGACTGAATTTTGATAGAGCACATCAGTGAACATTCCTGCCAGATACACTTGCCATGTTCTTTATCAGCATTTTCAGAAAACTCTTCATATACCAATATTGCAGTAGCAGTTTACCACAGAACCGACAGACCTAATCCCAGGATTAATTTTATATGCCCATCAGTAGTGAAGCAAGACGGATTTAATAGCCCATTAGTCTTTCAGCATAATTTTCACATCATTTAGCCTGCTGGGTTAATTGCTTTAAAATGGATATTACTGACCTCAATCCTAGTGACAAATGGAGAATGTCTTATTCCTCTCTCAAATTTACATTCTTAGACTCTTGTTTCTTTTGGTCCTGACAATAAATCCCCTAGATTATGTGCCCGTATAATTTATACCCTATTAGCCCGTATTTAAGAGCTTACTGAAGCAACATCTTTAAGATATTATTACCCATGACTGGGCTAACTTTTAAGTCCTTTTTTTTTATCTAAAGAGAAATGTTGCAAGCATAAGAAATCATTGTTATACCTCTTGTTAAGAAATTAATTTTAATGCTAAAAGCCATAGCAGGTGCAGCAGGGATTAAGCATTTCTGGAATAAACAGCTGGCCAGTATATTTCCAACCACAAAAGCCTGGTCGTTAAGAGGAGAGAATGAAGAACAAATTTGGATAGAAAAGCTGTAGGGAAGGAAATTCAGGTCCTAGGATAGCGTAACAGAAAAATCTATCAGGAAGAAGAAAACCAAAGAGTAAAGCTGAAGAGCAGAGGTTTTATTCATGTGTGTTATTTGTGGATTCTTACCCTTAGTAATTTAGAGGAAACATTTGCTTTGAGGAAATTAACGCTAGCTGTGAGCAGCAAAAAATGTACAAAAGGAGGGAGTGGAAGAGCAACGCAAGTTACATTATTGCTGGTGGGGAGGTAAAACAGGCCTGGAAGTTAATGTAGCCAGTTCTCAGACCTACATATGTCAACAAGGTAACACATATATTTGCACATAGGCAGCTGTATTTCCCAAGCCGCAGTTCCAACGGGAAACAAGATGGTACGATATGGGTGCTCGATTATAGGAACCCAAGATCTGGAGTCCGAGATGTGTTCACAGTCTCTAGAAGAAGCAAATCCCACAGAGCTTACTGATATTTGTAAGAGGGTGCATCCTCACAACCCTCCAACGTCTCATTATGGAGTTTCCTGGGGTAAATTGACTTTATAAGGTATAGAATGGAGAGGCTTTGTATTTTAAAATTTAAAAGTGATTTCTAAACCAAATTAATGTTAATAAATGTCATTTCTCTACTAGCATAAGCCCATCTTGGTGCTGACCATGAACACCAGAACTGTTTCTTCACGAAACAAACTAGAGCCTGCTTCAGTGTGATGTGAAATCCGTAAGACTCCTGCCGAACTGCATGATGGACTTACACAGTATGAGGATCTTCCCTGGGGGCTCTGTTCCATGTTTTAATGATATTGACAACTTCAATGCCAATGGTATCATTGTTATTAACAACTATCCATGTGAGTACATTCACAAGTAACTGAAGCTGGACATTCTTGATTCAGTTGCAGCACCTTTGACTCCCATGGAAACAAAACCCAACTGCATGTAGCAACTCTCTGCTGCAGCAGGTGGTGTGGCCAATCACTGCTCTCCAAAGTATTGGTTTTTAACCTTTAAACCTTTTCACCTTCTTTAACCTATAAACCCTTTTAAACCCCTTTAAACTTTTAACCTTTAAACTTTAACCTCCAAACTTGTTTTTTAACCTTTAAACTTTTTTATCCAAAATTTAGGTCATCTGCTTCAGGACGTTGAGGTCATTGGCAAGTTTCCCATGTCAGCATGTTTTGTACAAGGCAAAAAACCTGAAATTGTCTGAAAAACAAAGATATCAGCATTTCAGAGAGAAGTGAAAAATTAGAGGAAGCGGTGAGAATTCGGTCCTTGCGAGACTGCAAATATTTCATGTTTACTTTTCAGAGTGCTGTTTGAGCATTTCTGGCTATTTAATGATTTCCTGATGTTTATTTTTCACATCCCCTGCCATCCGTATTAGAAAAAATTGAGATCAGTGCATTATACTCTGGGTTTTAAAACTTGGGGCCGGTTGATCAGCTCGTGTAAATCACCACACCCAGAGGAATCAGAGCAGGAATGCCAAATTATTGATGCTGAACCTACTCCTAGGTTTTTTTAACTCAAAGCCTGAGGAAGATACGGCGGGTCAGACCTTGCTCCTACCCAGGCGAGTGCCTATGTCCTGACGCCAGGGGAGCCAAACTTGACCCCAAATACATAGCGCTGGCAATCATTAAACCCGGAAAGATTTTAATCACACACGGGTGCCGGGCGGTTTTGCAGATTAAATCACCAAATTATAAAGCACAGTGATTTTTTTTTCTTTGAAGGTATTTCCCGTTCTGCTGGGAAGCGTTCTGCTGGGAAGCATTCCCGCCGGCGCCCTGGCAGGGCAGGAGCTGTGTGGTGTGGCTCAGCGGAGAGCCCAGGGTTCCTCCGGGGCACCGGCAGCGGTGCGGGGCTGCTGGCTCCGCTTTCCTCCTTCCTGAGGAGGGTCCGGCCGGGCCCCGAGGGCAAACGGGGCACCCCTCATCTCCGCAACAGCGAAGAGGGAGCCGTGTAACAGTGTTCCCCCCACGGCCCTCACCGAGCCCTGGCGGGGCACCGCAGGCACCGGCCCCTCCTGCCCCCGAACCTTCACTGCCCGGGGGGAGGAGGGCAGCTCGGGGGGCCGCGGGAGCGCGGAGCGGGCCGGTGTTCGCCCTCTCACGGAGCCCGTCCTCACCGCGGGGGCTGAGAGAGGGGGCGGCCGCCTCCGCCCCGAGAAGGGCGAACCGAGCACTTTGCTGAGGGTTTTCCACAGGACTCACACACACACACACACACACACACCCCCACCCTTCGCCCCGCGGCGGTCCCCGGGGCGCGCCCGCCGCCCCGCCAGGTCACGCCGGGTGACAGAGCCCGCGCGGCCGCGGCGCCTGCCCGGACGGG
>VZRW01000438.1:434807-518740 GCA_013398125.1 Aegotheles bennettii
CGGGAGGTGGCGGTTGCGGGGCGGGGGAGCCGGGCAGGCTCCGTCCCGTGGGTGCTCCGGGGGATGGGGGTGGTGGTGTTCCCCTGCCCGTGGGGAGCGGGAGCGCCGCCCCCGGGGTCACTGCGGGGGGGGATTAACCCAGCCCTGGGGAACACTGCGGGGTGGGGAAGGGCTGTGCAGCTCGCTGCCCTGGCAGTCCTGAAGCCGTGGGGAGTCAAACCCCACCGCGAATACCGAGTTTAACGCTTAAAAGCCTCACTTTAATGCTGGATCACCAGCCCAGCCTTTTGTGTCGAGTTACGCTTGGCAGCAGTTTGTAAGGGAGCTCCCTAAGCTCTAGCTTGGAGGATAAACTCCAGCCTTAACAGCCTGATACGCTTGGTCAGAAAGTAGTAGTTTTTCTCTGGCATCTGTGACTTCCTACAAACTATATATCCAAGCCTTGGAAAGGGATTGGCTCTGATAAAGTGGATTGCATTTTTCCTGTTCCTCATTCCTGCATGGGCCTCCCCCCTACTCCTCCTCCCTTTTCCACCCTTCCTCCTCCGTGATAGTGTGTGTGAAGCTAGGAGCTGAGATGAGTCAGTTCTGAATTTCAGTTACATACATGTATCTAGGGGGAAAAACCCTGCTGTCTTCGCTGTCACCATTTCTGCAGCTGGATGTGTTTGCTTGTTTGTGTTTCTGTGGCATTGTGCTTATGGAAGGGAGCAGAATCAAAGAGTGGCCAAAGTAAGCAATAAATAGTATGTCAAAGGATTTGTGTCTGTAAGGGGTTGAGTTCACAAAAGGCATTCAGGAGCCTGAACTTGTCCCCTTACTGAGGAGGGATGAGTACCCCACAAGGACCTTCCAGGTAAGGTCTGGTGTTTTAAAACAAGGTTGGTAATTATATTGAGATTCAAACCAAAGCAAACATGTTAGTTCTGTGCTGAATTTACATGGAACAAGCTGCCTTTTATACTACTAGACAGCTAATTAGTCTTGGGGTTTTTTGTTTTGTTTTTTTTTCTTTGTGTAGACTTTTCAACAGGCTTGATGCAAATACAGAAAATGCATCCAGGTTGTGGAACCGAAAAGAGACTGTTTTTTGACATATACATGCTACTCAATCAGCCAGCTCTGCCCATTGTTCACTCTGTTAGTGAACTGTTTCTGCTGGCATATAAAACTATTTTAAGCTATTGCACAGAACTTAATGCTTGCACATGTTCTTACTGGTTAAACTGACAGCACGATAAAACTGCTCCATTAAAATATTTTCCTTTTCAGGCTTTTTGACCTTGATAGACAAATATCATGAGTGCTGCTGAAATGTTTAGTGTGGATTCAGTAGGATTTGTTCCTTTTGTCTGTTGGCTGGGAGGTATGGACTGCTAAAGTCCATAGTCCAATTTACGGTTGCCAAAAGGATGCACATGCAGTGAAGCAGCTAGTAAGCAGGGGACAGCTGCCACTTTTTGTTAAGTTGGCCATCATTTGGGTGTTAATATGCTTAAAGGAGGAAGGCTTTTCTGAAGAACAGTTGTTAATGTATTGATATTCTAATAAAATGCAGGTAGCTCTTTCATTCTAAATATGCGGTGTTTCAGGGTTGCTCTAATAAAGAAACCACAAACAACATTTTTAGTTGTTACAGCTAGTAACACCTACAATTAAAGCTGGAGTAAAGAACTGTTAAGAGGACTTAAAGATTTCTTCTGAAATAAACTTGGGCTTGTTCTTTCACGTGGACTTAGAAATGCTTTCATTAATTGTGTGTGCAGGATCATATATATTGGTTAACACCTTGGGACTTAGCTAGCGGGATATTTCTGTTAGTGATGATACTTAGTGTAGAGATAGGTCATGTCTGTTTCATAACTAGAAACTGTTATTTTTAACACTTCTATCAGAACAATCCTTCATACAACTTCACTTCCAAATGCTTTTCGCTGTAGAATTCCTCAGTGGAGGGAAATGACTTGGGAAGAAACCACATAACGGCAAATAAATGTAGAAGTATTGCTACTTCCGTAGCGCTTGATGTCTGCTTGCATTGTCCCTCATAACACTTGCTTTACTGTAAGGCTTTAATAATCTTATTACTTCATCTTGTTTGTATGCTATGTGAATGACTTGTGTTGCTGCTTTTTTTTAATTACTTTTTCTAATCTGGTACAGGAAGTATTCTAGGAGTTGAGTAGACCAGCTTTTTCAAGTGTGAAGTGCCCAGTGCAAGATTCAAACACTAGTACAGTAACAATTCTCCTTCAGAAAGGTTGCTCGGTTAATTAAGTGGTTGCTAACATCAATATTGTTTTTGACAGGCACATTGTTCTAGGTACAGTTGTCTGTAGTCTGACTGACTGAAGTCTAACTTGTTTTTTTTCTTAAAGTTTTCTGAAGTGTTTATGCATTGTCCTGGCAAGGACAGTCTATTAAAACCCAAAATCTTCATTCTGGATACATCATTAATTTCCATTAATGATTTTATGCATAGAAAGAGACCGATACTATTTAACACTAGATTTAGCTTGGAAAAATTGACCATTTTGTTAACTGTTTCCAAAAATAGTATGCCTAGCTTGTTCAAAAATGATGAGAGAGCTACTGACTTTGCTAAAAAGACCTGTTTCTGACTTTAATGCTGAAGGTGAGTCTTGGTAAATTAAAAGTGTGAATAACATAGAGGAGGTCCTTTTCTGTAATACCTGGGTTTTAAGTTTCGTGTCAGATTGGGTTTATCAGAGCAAAAGTTTTGCTGTGCAAAATGGTGTATGCAGGAAAAGGTTCATGGGTAGTGGTGTGGATAGTGACTTCCTTGTCAAGTAACTCTGCTTGTCCCCTCTGTTTAAATTCTCTTCATGTGGGGAAAAAAGCACACTAGCATCACACAAGCTGTGCTTAATGCAACTCCTTGGTGTTTGGCAGGAGTATAGGGTGTGTAGAAATACACACACAACCTTTTTCTTCCTGAGAGTGGGAGGAGGAGATGCTGTAGAGGAGCACTCTTCTCAAGTACTACAGAAATACAAAACCAGAAGACTTCTCTATTATAGCAAAACTGCATCTCCGGGAGTGTTGGCAGAGAGATATTTTTGGTTTGACAGAAGACCTTTGGTTCAGAGGATTATGTTGGTAGCTATGTCTGTTGTGTTTCTGGATGCTACCATGTGTCCTGCTGGCAGTGACATCCTTCCCTTTGTCTTATCAAGTGCCTCTTTGCCTTGCTTCTCAGCTGTCTGTGCATATCTTTGCTTTCAAGCACTTCTGTGCCCTTCCTCGTCAGCCTGCTCCTAGCTTGCAAAACATTAACATGTTTTTAAATTCTCAGATGGAAAAATATTGAGTTTGACTGAGTCTGCATCCACAACTTCTGTACTACAGAAAGTCTTTATTTAATCTTGACTTTTTTAATAATATCCGTTGATGTGATAATTAGGATGCTCCTCCTACCCTTTCCCGCATTGCCGCCCTCTTTACTGCTTTACTTCCAACTTACTGAGGAAGTCCCTGGTTCAGATGTTTGCATTTCTGGCTTGTGTCAGGAAGGAGAATCAAAGAATGTTTAGAACATATGGTTACTGTGGGAAATGCTCAAGCCCTTTTATGCTATTTCTTATAATTATTGGATCATGTGACCTTCATTTGGCTGCTTATAATATCCCTAGTTGAAATTTAAAATTTTCCTGTGTAAGACACTTTTGTATCAGCCAGATTGGAGGATTTGATGGCAAGTACTAGTAACTCAGAAAGAAATCTTTGTGCAGTGGTGGTGAGTTATTGTCCATTTCCCCAAAAGAAGTTTTGCAGAAATTAAAATGATCTAAATAAACAGTGTTAGAGTGAAGGTGATTCTGGCTGCGTTGGCATGACTTTCCAGTTCTTTTTTTTCCTTTGAAGCATGGTTGGAAAATGGTTCTGTGTGTTACATGTATGTGTGTGTGTATATATGTAAGGGTATTTCTTGTATTACTGTATTCTTTTCAGTGTCATGATTGGAGAGCAAAGGAAATGTCTATATCACGGTGAATACTGTGCAGTTCAGAAACAGTGTGTTTTGGTGGGGATTTTTGGTGTTGTTTTTGTAAGAAGAAAGCTAAGTTAACGTGGACTGTGTTCTATATGTGTGTGTGAGCCTTTTGCTGTTAAAAATAAATGAGCGTGTGAGATGGTGGAGGGTCTCCAGGGAGGTCTAAGAGTATCAGGAATGGCTAGCACTGTTTATGTTAACTGTTTTGCTAATAACAATAGCATAGAAATGATAACAAATGCTTTCTAAAGCTTGTTTTCCAGACACCTGGGGGTGTAGGGTGCCCTGTGATGGCTTGGCGTTTGACTTGCCTCATTAACTTCCTGCTTCTTTAGGGGATCAGATTTTGCTGGCTTAAACTTGAGATGTTAGAATCTGATACAAGGGGGACAGTAGTGGTGTTGCGTAGCCGTCTGCCCACTATTCCTCCTGTGGAAGTGACCTTCTATTCCAGCAGAGCCCACTCTTTAAATTTTTATTTTTTTTTCCCTCCCAGCCCTGGCCTTTGCAGACAACTTTGTTTGAGGTGAATGCAGGAAAGGCTGCTCTGCCAGCAATCACAAGTTCAACCATAATTTGCTACCAAATTATGTTAGTAACAAATGTTCAGTGCTTGTTGACTGTGTTTTGAATGTTTAGCGTTTCAACTGCCAGACTACAGAATCTCGTGTTGGTGGCCTTAAAGCTTCCTTTGTGAGAGCACCAGTTTGAACAATGCTCTCTGAAGAACAGAGGTCTCATGTTCTGCTCATGTCCTTTGTAGCTGCCCCTATGATAGGCTGTGTTCCTGGAAGCTTGGAGGGATTCAATGGGAGGTCAGTGGAGGATAGTCTCATAGCTGGAAGTTCTGATTGCAGTGCTGTTTCACAGAAATAACCATTGCTGAGCATGAAGTTGACAGTGATGAGCGGGGGCTACGTGTGGGATGTTCCTAGCTGTGGTGTGCCAGATAAGTGTAGATGGCAGAACAGTCTTACTCGGTCATCTTTCCCAAGGGCCTCCTGGGGGATAGCTGTGATCTGGATTAGGTGCTGAGGTAGCGTTTGGTTGCTGTTTTCCTCAGGAACTCTGTAGCAGAGAAATGGGTAAGTGATACCACTGAATGGGTGCAGGTTGCAAATATTTGTTCACGGTTGATTTAAATTTAGGTGTTATTAATTTGAATGAAGGGACTACATTTTATCTCCTGTTAAATAGGGAATACTGTAAAGCACTAGAACTGTGTGAAACACTTGTCAAATACATGGGAAGAAACAATGCAAGTTGTAGATATCTTTCCTATAAAAAAGAGTTGTTAATTCCTCATAAGGGATATTCATGCTTGGCTGTCTACCAGTAAGCTTCCCCCATACGTAGATGAGTTGTTTGTGAATCATTTGGGTCATCCAGTAATCTCTGCAAGTAAGGAAGGGTAAAATATTAGGATTTTGAAGTAAGAGTAGCTTTAGTACTCAGGCTTGATTCTCGAGTTCTACTTCATAAATCTCACAACTGCTCTGTTTTAGGAAGATTCTAGCCAGTTTGTGGATATCGTGTTATGGAAAGTGCCTCAGGCTAGTTAGAAATCGTTAAAAAATAGGGTTTTTTAGCTGTTCTACTGGTAGAATCAAAGTAATTTATCTAAGGAACATAACGCATGTGTGTTGGGTTGTATTTGTATGCTGTATAATGCAGCCTCTTGTCTTGAATTCCTTGTTCCAGCCTGACTTCTTACACTGCTTTAGCATAAGGGGAGGCTTTTCATAGGATTCCCACCACCCCTTGCCATGTTTAATAACCATAAATAGTACTTGTGTGTATGGTACTGCAGCTTGATAGTTAACTTTGTGTTTATGGCTATTAAAGTTCAGGATTTCCAGTCTTCCTGATCCACTGATGTGGTGAGATGCTATTGATCATGTGAGACATCTGACACTTCTGTGTTGTGGTCTGACCCTTGGGAGTGGGACATGTCGTCCTGCTTAAGCAGGAGGCTGTAAAAGAAATGAGAATTCATCTTGTCCAGCATCATAGACATAATGTGTAAATCAGGGTACTTCATAACCCAAACCTTAAAACTCTAGAGCAGCTCTCACTGGAGAGAGGTGTGTAGGAAGTCTCTAGTTAGACTAAACAAAATTCACTCTATGCTTGGAGTACAGTTAATATTGCTGCTTAGCAGAACTGAAGATACGTGTTCGCTGATGTGAATGCTTTGAGGAGCCCTGGTAGGTCAGTGTAGAGTAGGTTCTGCTTCAATAACTTGTGGAGTGCCTTTAAATTGCAAACACAGGTACAATATAGCACTTAAATCATACTTTTTGTAAAAAATAATTTCCAGTAGAAGATAGTGTGAAAGTTTAGATATACTACCTGTGCTTAAAAACATGTGAATGTGTAGTGAATAACCCTAGCTTTTAAAATCATAATTAAATAGTCTATAAGTATCTAACTGTACATCTTAATAGGAGGAGAGTAAATTGAACAGACTGAGGTAGACAGAACCACTTTTATACTTACTGTAAAAGCAAGGGATGATGGTTGCCATAAGATTTGATGGAGCATATTTATGTGAAATGCCAGGTGGATGCCAACTCTGTTTCTGTGCTGTCACTTAACATGCGATTCTACAGTGTGGCTTAATGAAAGGTAATTACTCACATGCACAGACCAGGAAAGTGTTTAAAAAAACCCCCTCAGAACAGACAAAACCCAAACAACCAAACCGCATCAGCTCTGAAACAGTGAATTTTGACTGCATAGAATTTATGGATTCGTTTTTTAAGTTGCATTATCCTAAAATGAGTATTACTTCAAAAAAGTCTTAGATAATAATACAGTATCTTGGTAAGTGTTGTTTATTTGTGATGCAGATGTGGATCTTATTTACAACTAGATGAAAGATGTTAAATTGTTAATTTTGGTTTACCCTGGAATTGAAACATTTTAAGAGAAGTCAATTCGCTGGTGGTTGAGTTGAATAAACTAACTTGAAACCTCTCTCACTAACCTTAATAAAACTTCTTCCTTCTTGAGTTGCTGAACCATGCAGTCTAAGTGTAGATGCTAAGATTTGAAAAGTTTGCTTAAGCAAATAGGGTTCTGTAAAATTGATTCTCATATGCCAATAGGTTTGTGTACCACTTCTGTTTTTAAGGTACTCTAAGGTCATTGCATTTCTTGGAAAAAGACAATTGTTTCTTTTTATCAAAGTGTTTCAAATATTAAGTGTCTTAAATCTGTTTTTTAGTGAATCCTAGGCTAAAATGTTACTATCTAGTGTTCTGATAAGTATCCAACTTTTACTTAAAAAATGTGGCCATTTTTTTTAACACAGCATCGGAATTGTCTTTCAGTTACAGTGTGAATTTAGGTGTCAAGGTGAATTTGCAAGCTAAATACACAACAGTTTGTTGGGTTTTTTTCATTATACTTAAACTCAAAGTACTGAAAATTTTCATTAAAAGTTGAGTATAAAGTGTTAATATTTGGAAATCAGATTTTTTGCTGGATAACAATTTTATTTATAGTTAGTGTTCTTGGAATAATCATGGGGTTGAAAGAAAATTAGTCGTCTAAAATTGGATGTCAGTGATTTTTTTCCTTTTTTTTTATTCCTGAAAGCAATCTGAACCAGATTTATAATTAAACCAAAGTAACAAATACAAGCAAAACAACTAACTCTTATCAGTTGGTTTGTTAGCAATTTGTTAACTCTCTATTACATTCCTGGAAAGTTTTCCCAACTTCCTTTCTGGAAACTTTCTTCTCATATACATGACCACAGATTTTGTGTTCTTTGATATCTCACAGTTAATGTATATTCATTTTTTCCAAGATGGTATCACAGAAATCCAGGCCTGATTCACTTGAGTGTTAAACTAACGCCATTGTATTGCCTGAGTTAGTGTATCCACTGTTTGGTGTGTGTGGGATGTAAATGTTCTTGTTTCCATTGAGTAAAACACGACTCTATTTAAATTGTAAGTATTTGTGGGCAAAGCCAGTAGTTAGCATGCATTTAAAGAAAGAGCTTGAAAAGAAAGAAAGCTTTTTCTTGTACTGGCGCTGTTGCTCAGCAGGATTTTTCTCTGCTTGTAGGTTTTGACTGAACTGGGTTTGACAATGTCAGGCTTTAGCAGCACAAGTGACTTGAGTCTCTGTTAGCTCTGCTGCAGCAGTCTGTGGTGTGGATGTGAGAATGGTGCCAGTCTTTGCTCAAGGCAGAGCTGCTGAAGTTTCGAGCTATTGCATTAATAATGGCATGTCTCATTTGAGAGCACAATAAAAACATTGTCTTTTTGCTTTTGTTGCTGCTACTTGTGTGATGTTCAGGAGGAGGAAGACAACAGACGTCTGGATGGAGGGGCAAAAAGTAAACTAGAAAAAGATGCTGGGAAGGAACAGGAAATGTGGGTTAAAGCAAGAGAAAACAAATGTGAGGTGGGGAGTTCAGCTTGAAGAAATCTAATCACTGGGGAGAAGCAGTAGTAGGAACAGGTTGAAGTGAAGGAGGATTTGGAGGGGAAGAAAACTACAACAGCGGGGCCAAGATTGAGAGATGGAAGGATAGAGGCAAGGGTGGACAGGTCTGGGGAGGCAGATTAGGATTTAAAAGAGTCTAATTATGCTTTCATAAATTTTCATAGAAAGGGTCAGTGAGTTTGCATGTGCAGTTATAAACATTGCTCTCCTCTAAAGCTCAGTAATTTGACTTTGTATGCTGAATGTTATTTTGTGACGAGCTTACACAGCCTTAAGTTATATGGCAGGACCAAAATGAGTGTCTTACAGAGATGGTTCCCGAGTTTAAAACTGACTGACTTCTGGTTGTAATGCTGAAGGTGATTGTATGATGACAGATTTCCTGAACACTGACTAAATAGTTCTTACTTCTTCTTTTAGACGGGGCTTGAATCCACCCCACAGAGTGAAGTCAATTTCAATGACTACTTTCACACAACAGGAAATAGAATTTCTGCAGAAACATGGAAATGAAGTAAGTACTATTTGGAGAACATAAAGTAGTTTTGGCACTTTTAATATTAAACTTTAAAGCGCTACTTCAGGAAAATTATTTTTTGTAGCAAAAAGTAGACACCAGTCTTTCAAAGCCAACATCATTTGAAGTTATACTTCTAAAGAGCTTGTTTCACTTAGGCATCTGATAATCATAATGTTGTGTTATTGCCCAACGTAGACAATCCAGATTCACGTGATCAGTGTTTCTGAATTGAGTTTTCCTTTGCATTTGCGTAAGGCAATATTCATCTCATGGTTTTTTTTTTTCCCTGCAAGCTCAGACCTCGAGACTGACTGCAGCAATGTTTCCTGTGACAAAAACAAATTTGTTGCTTGTAGCTGTGTTTCTTCAGAATAGGTGTCAGGTCTTCTAGTAGTTCCTGTAGCCTCTTTATTTAGTAAAAGTACATCTATCTTGAAGGTTCTTGAAAGAGAGGAAGGAAAGAGACACTTACTAGATAACAATCCTTAGATGAAAAATATTTTCTATGTTTAGAGTGGCTTGGGGCAGCTTTGAAGATGGAAAAAAAAGAAAACCAACAAAAAACCCCATTTGATTTGTATTCTGTTTTAGTAGAACTGTTGATTGTAGGCTACGGAGTGTCTTATCAACATGTTTTTTTGAAGCTTTGTGGGGATAAATCCCATCATTAGCTAAAATGCTGATAATTAACTTTCTTAAACTTGGCCCATTTGTAGCTATGAGGTTGAAAAATGGAAATAGAAGTAGCAATTTTTCTTTCTGTCTGGTAAATGTGTTATTTGTTGAAATGACTGCTAATGAATGATTCCTCTAGAGAGAGCTGGAACATTTAAACTCTTCTAGACAGTATAAAATACTCTTAATGGCTTAATTTAACAGATGTTCAAATATTGAACAAAAGTGTTAAGTTTTAAACTTATAACAATATCTAAAACAATAATTAAACATGTTTTCACTTTGTCATGCTGTATGCTGCAGTAGTCGAATAAGCATTTTGCTTTCATTTGTTGGTATTGGACTTTGGAGTACTAACCTGCAGATAAGAAAGTGCAGATGAAGGCAGGTGAAGTTCATCTGACGCCACAAAAAACCTTCTTTGCTTAGCTTGCTCTTCAGCAGAGGTGGCTCTTGTTTATCCTAGAAAATTTCATTTCTTAATATATTCACTTGTTCAAACATGGATCTGTCCAGTATTTTAGAATGTGGACATCTGAAACAACAAAATACAGTTACTGAATAGTTTAGATGTTCTCACATTCCATTGTTTTTTAGTTCTGCAACTATACATATAAAAAAGCCCCCACTTTTTGCAATCAAATATGTTTTAAATTAATTTTTTTCTGTAGCTTGTAAAATAATTTTATTCCCACTTTGTCCCTCCAGTCTTTCTCCAACATGGCCAATGACTCTGTGGTAAGCTTTCTTGCTTCCAGATGAGTAGATCATGGTGTACAATAGGGAACTTGTTCTGAATAGAAAGGAAAATAGCAAGAAGGCTTCCTTGAGATAAGGTAATTATTAAGGTGGTGAGTTGTTCTTAGAGGAGGTAGTTTTCCACTCTTCTTCAGGGAGTATTTATAAGGTCAATGGTATTGTATGAGGTTGAAATTCTCTTAAAAAAAATAAATAAAAATTTCCTAATCTCTGCAATGTAACTTTTCCCCAGTTGTCCCCATCTTTGTGGTACACATGGGTAAAACATTTGGTTACTAAAAGGCCTTCCACAAAGCAACTGCTTTGGGAAGAGGTTATTCAGAGCAGCTTCTCTTCAGGTGTGAGACACCCATCTCCTTCCCCATACACCTTCAAGGAATGTCTTTCTGGCACAGGTAACTTGAACTTTTTTTCAGATGAGTTTTTACTTCTTCAAATACAGATTTAAATCTTTTTACTGTATTAGCAGACATCTGTGTTTTGGTGTTGCTTATGTCCGGGCTGGTTTTGTTAATGTTGGGGTTAGCTTACTTTTGCAGAAAGAATGGAGACTTCTTCAAGCTGATATCCCCTGAGTGCCTTCTGAAGTCCTTTTGAAGGATAAAGGCAATTCTGACTCACTAGGTAGGATCTTCCCCCTCCTCTTTCTCTTCATGAAGGGCAGTGTGAGATGTTTTCACACTTTATTTTCATAAGAGGAATAATGAGGAGCCAGTGGTATGTAGATGGTTCTGTTTGAATACTCATAATCAAATGATGCCAACGTTGATTAGGCCTCTGATTCAGTATTGCAATGATAGTAGAAAATGAACTCACTGCAGAAAGTGGAGGTGGTACTCATCTCATGTTGTCCTTATAGCTATGAATATTTATTTGGAAGCTTCTCCCTGAAGCTGAAGAACAGTATTTTGAGGCAAATCAGCTATATACCTAATTTTTCTACTACACTTTTGAAAAGTGCCATATGTTTTATAACCTTTCCAAATAGCCTAATCTAATATGCGTATGGTGGAAGAAAAGTATTTGGATTGTCTTGTAGTTGGAAAATCCGTGTTCATCTGGGGCAAAGATCATGTTTACCTGACCTAACGAGTAGAATGCTATGCATGTATACTTGAATGCTTAGGATTAATTTATCAGTACTTCATTTTGGTTTTGTGCCAGTCTTCCTGACTCTTGATAGCCCCTGTGCAAGTGTTTCTTCCCAGTTTCCCACACTCCAGACTCCAGGAGAACCTACAGTTGCAGAACTAGCAGCAGTATGGGGCTGGTTCAGAGCTGGTGTTTGGCCTGACCAAAATGCTTTCCTAGAATCTCCTTTGCTGTGGAATGTAGCCTAGATGCCCTGGAGTGGAAAGAGCAGTCCTAAGCTGGAGCTGATGAGTCCTGACAGCATGAACTGTGCAGTCAGGTGTCCTTGTAGTACATCCCTGGTTCTGCTAATACGATATAGAGATATGTGAGCTGATTGTGTACAGAACAATGCCTTTGTTAGCAGGATTTACTAGCTCGGACTCTGTGCTTATGAAAGCAGCTATAGCTTCTGGACCCAAACTGGCTTTGAAACCGGTATACTGGCAGTATAAAATTCTTTTAACCTACAGAGATTAATGAATAATATTGACATCAGAAGTGCTGAATTACTAAACAAAGCTGTGACTTGCTCACATAAGGGAACTGTTTCCAAATCTTTCTTCCTGTGGTGAGTGTTATGTTTTGGAACATAGTTCTGTTGTGTGGTAATCTGTAGTTCTTTGCACTGTCAGCATTACATTTGGTGGGTAACTAAGGATATTTGGGGGGGGGAGGGAGTGCGAGTGAGTAGAGATCTAATTTTGCATTTACCAGGCTCCTGAAAGGTTATGTCTCATTAGAGCTTTTGAAACTAGACCGACATGCATAATCTCCCTATCCAGTGGTGTGTCTGGGTCTAAACAAGAAGTGCTCTATGGCTGTAGGTGCAGAACTGTCCTTTTTCTAGCTGAAGTGCAGCTTTTACCAGCAGAAGTACTTTTCCTGGTACAGCTTTTCTTTGCCGTGTTGCCTTCAATGCATACAAGAGAAGGTAGCTTCTTGAGCAAAATGTTAGTTTTGCTGCCCTAACTGATTTTTTTTTTTATTCCTAACTAGCACAACTATGCTAACAGGAGTTACTAAAGTGTGGTGGCTCAATGTGTTGTGTAAGCAGAAGGCCTTTGTCTCTCCCATATCCGCCTTCCCACACACACTGGAAAGCTGTATCAGTGAAATAGTTATGTCATGGTAAAGTGTTGTTTGGTAGTTGAAATATGTAGCACTGGAATAGAAATAACTGAAATCTTGGATTGTCTCAGGCTTTCTGCAAAATTTGGAAACCGCGGAGTGTTTTTCTTTATTAGCAGTTTTTTAGTGTGCTTGTCTTTCCCTACCCTCCCAATTCTAAAAACACACAAAAAAACCCCAAAACATAACAAACCTAGAAGAAAAAACAAAAGCTAAACATTTGTGGAAAACAGGTAGTTTGTTTCTCCTAGCCTCTGAGCCCTGCCTGGAACTACTGCAAGCACAAAATGTTACTGTGAGGCTGTTTTTTAAACCAGAAGCCTTTTTTGGTCAGCTTTGTTTTGTTGAGTACCAGATGCACAGTGAATGGTACGAGTTCTTCGTTCCTTTGTGTTAAAGCTGAAAACATGGATAATTACTCAAACGAGGACTACGAATGTTAATAGTATATGGAAAGCAAGATAGGTAAATGCAGTTATTCTAGGAAAAACAGTTTCTCCCTCAAATAGAATAGCTGTTGAGTGCAGATTCAGGAAAACCAATGGTGTGAAGAGAAATATAGGTAAAGACTTTATTATAACATACAAATGCACTTGGCCCAATTTCTTCTTTCAAAGATATATTTGAGTTACAGCAACTCACGTTTTCTGCTTTGTTGCCTCCTGGGTTTTTATTTAGGTCAGGGTGAGTAGGTTGAAGCTGGTTGTGGTGCTCTTTCCCTCATTCCTTCATACTGTACTTACTGATCTAATTCTGAACTTCCCAGTATCTAGTTGCCAAATGTCTAATGACATCCCTTGCAGGATTGGAGCTGGTTGGCAGAGAACAGGTGCTGTTCTTTATAAACCAGTTATAAAAGGATTCTCATGAACTTATAAATTTCATGAGGATAAGTGTGGAATCTTGTTTTCTACTTATTGTTAACTGACAAGATAAAACTGCTTTTTCTTGTTACTTTGCAGCTCGCACAATGTAGAAGAGGCAGGCAGAACTTCAAAGTCTTGCTTCTGTCAACCCTTCAACAAAAGTAGATTTTCAAATGCTGCATATGCTTAATCATTCTGACTTCAATGCTGTCTTTTTTTTTTTCTTGCTGCATTGGTGAACCAGTGGGACATGGACTAATTATGCTTTTCAGGGACAGTGGACAATGATTATGGATTGTTGGATATATTCCACTGTTTCTAAGGGCTTCCACATAACTTGAATGTTTACTTTTGGCTCCAGCTTGCCAGATTCTTCTCCAAGCAGAGCATTTTGTTTAATAGAGCTTCAGTTATTAAAAGGAGGAGTATAGCTATAGCAAGGCTTTTGGTGAATGAACAGAGTTTTTGAACAGAACTTTGTTTGTGCTGCTGTTGCAAAAAGAACAATATTGATATTAAATGGCTGAACCAGAATAGTTCATTACTGAGTGATCATTCCCCACCATAAGTCCAGCAGCAAGTTGTATGGTATAAGTTTCCTTGATCTTTATCGTAAGAGTAACTTTTAAATAGCTTTGACATAAAAAATGTGATGGCGTAATCAGTAAAAATATTCAGACTTCTCACAGTAAACTTTTATTGGTGTGAGATTCCGTACTGTTAGTGGCTTATTTTAAGACTCTGGAAAGATAACTATTTCAAAAAACATTTGTATGGCAATGTGAGTTCTGTTTCTGACAACAATATTTTGAAAGTTTTAAATTTCCAATTTTGATTTCATCCTATAGTATTGTACAGCACACTGCCATTACTTTTTTGCAGATAGCTGAAAATTGTGTATTATGGCTTGCTTGAAGCATAATCAATGCAGTACTGTGGATCCCTTTCAAGTCAGATGATAATAACAAAAGTATAGCTAGAAAGAGCATACAGGTCACCAGCCAACATGGGAAGACAACAGGCCCTTTATTGTGTTCTGAATGCTTGCTTGGAACGGCTGCTGATATTCAAAGCATTGTGTGGTACTACATACAAAAATAGACAAAACTGCCTTCTTAATAGTTTCTTGTGATATTAAAGCTTTAAAATTTGGATTTCTAAAAGACTTGTCTGTAACTAAGACTTCTAAGAAATTGTATACGCTTTCTTTGAGAACTCTTTAGGTAAACAAGTTTATGTGAAATTTAATTTGCATCTCTGATGTGGTTAAGTAAATGTTTTCACCTGTGTTTGTATAGCTACTGCTGTCAAACTCTAGTAAAATGAGAACTTCTTGCTGAAGCATGTGTGACTAAGTCTAGGTCCTGCTGCTTGGTGGTTGTATGTTGCCCATTAGTAACTTTTTGGTACCAGTAACAAGAACCAATAAAAAGTGCCTGGCAGGTTTGTTTAAATGAGTTTGTAATAGTGACTTAAGGCATATTTCAGTTGTTACTGCTTTTGTAGTTAAGTATTTAGAAGAAATTAGTTGCTCCAGGAATTGCTTTTGGAAGGCTGCTCTCTGAAGGCTTGCAAAAATTGCAATACAATGCAAGAACTGATGTCTTTAAGACGCCTGCAGCATTTTAAACCAACAGTGTGTTTGAATAGCACAGTCCTTCGTGCCAGTTTGTGTGTTCATAGAACTGCTACCTACTACAGCTGCATAGCTGGTAAATGATCTAAAGTCACACAGGTTTCCTCATTTTTCCTAGAAATTACCTGTAGTGGTCAGGAAGGCTTGAGTCTGAGATGGAGTTGGTTTGCTTGGTGGGTTTGAGGTTGGTTTTTTTTTTGTTTGTTTGTTTTCCCCTCCTCCCTCTGAATCCTTAGGCACTTTAGGGTGAAAATGAAGCAGAAAACTGGGAGGGAGAAAGGGGACAAACTGGATCATGGTTTGACTGTTGCTGTGTGTTGACCTCAGTACAGCTTTCAGTGGTACTAGTAACATGGTAATTGTGATGAGTCTCTTTGATCTGACTTGTTTTGGGTGGTAGGAAAAGGAGGAGTAATTTAATGACCTGATAGCACGGGGTAGAGGACCTTTTCTTGCATTCATTAGCACATCTTAAACTGGATGCAAACTCATTGTCACAGCACAGCCCTGAGTGTTTTGCTAGGTATGGGATCAAGTAGGGGCTGCTCTAACACTTGTCTTCCTACTTGTCAGAAACTAGGCACAACTTTTTCTTTTCTTCAGTGTTTTCTGATGTTCCTCCCAACACTGAAGTTGGGGGGATGATAAGGGGGACAGGGTGGAACGGGATTGTGTAGGTTCAGACACCACCAACTCCCACTGCCAGGTATTCTGTAACGAGCTATAAACAGGACTTCTCTTCATCCTAGCAATCATACGACTACCATTTGGTACAGTTATACTCACAAATCCAGGTATAGAAATACTACTGCTGGCCCACATCAGACTGTTCACTGCAGACGTTTAAAGCTGTACCCATAAACGTTCTGACTATAAATCTTGTCAGCAGACGTAGTGCTTATGTGAAAGACTGCTATCATTAAAGCAGTGCTTCATGCTATTGGCTATTATTATAGAACAGACTTGTGACTTTTTTTGACTAAATTTGTATCTTCTAACTTTGTATGAAGTAGTATTAAATACCTTCAGTTTAATTTCATCTGCTACCATCCTGCAAATAATTACTGTTTAAATTTGCAAACTCAAATCAGTGCATTGAACTTAACCCTTTTGTGGAGCACAATTGCTGAATGAATGTTGAATTGCTGAGTTTATTTGAAGTAGGATCTTATTTTTAAAGGAGTATTTAAATCACTATTTTAGAGCTATCCTTTGATCATTAGATCTGTTTTCTGTTATTGTTGCTTGTCTATCCAGTAGATGACAGTAAGGACTGTGGGAGTGCTGGACATGCAAGCAGGTTATATAAAATCAAGACATTGATCAAGACATGGCAACATTTGTAGGAGGCATGTAAGAGGTCAGGACTGTTTCAGAAAGGGTGTGGGAAGAAAGGGTGTGCGTTATTTAAAAACAATTTTTTGACTCCTGTGGAAGAAACCTGTTCTAAAATGGCAGAGTAATTTTTTAAAGGGTAAGTAATGTTTGGTATACTGTTTGCATGCATAGCCAGGTTACTTGCAGAGTAGTCTTTAAGTGCTTAAAGAAAACATTTTAAGTGTGACAACTCTTGTGTCTTGTTTAGTTTTGTCAGAAATTGAAGTTGAACATACTGAAAATTTTGCAAGTGGTTCAGCTTTGCTCACTCACAACTACAACCAGAAAATTGGGGCAGAACAAGAGCATTCCCCCCTTCTCTCCTACCCTCACTCAAATTAAATGTATATGATACCATAGAAACTGCATCATAGTAAGAAGGGCTGTTTAGAAAAAAAAGTTCCTGTACTGATATAGTAATTATAAGTATGTATAAATACTAAACCTTAGATACTTTAAAAGCTATCATCTGGGGCTTAGGGTGTATGGAATCTGGTGAAACAGTTTAAACCCTGAAGTACAGGTAAGGGAATGTGTAGAATTAGGTGAAGGAGAAGACTTAAAGATCACAAGTAGAAATCAGGGGTTTTGCCCCTCCATGAGTACATAATACAAATATTTTGCGAAAGCGGTATTTGATGGTGAAATTGGATGCTAGGATTTGCTTGCCCTGCTGTGACAGATGGTCTTTCAACTTGAAGTATTTAGACCAGTACATGGTGCACCAGTCAGTTGTTAAAGCAGCTCAGTCTGGAACAAAAAATGTGCAGCCACACACTTAATGGTTTGATGTATTAACAATGGTAAACTTGAATAGGATTTGAATGAAGGTATTTTCTCTGATTAATCCGTGGTGTGTTTTTTTCGTAAGGTGTGCAAACAGATTTGGCTAGGCCTATTTGATGATAGATCATCGGCAATTCCAGACTTCAGGGATCCACAGAAAGTAAAGGAATTTCTACAGGAAAAATATGAAAAGAAAAGATGGTAAGATAGCTTTACAATTATAAAAATTGCCTTTATGACAAGAAGTGAAGATGGACTGTTATCCTCACATTCTGGAGTGTGCTTTCCTTCTTGCGTGCTCTTTGGACTAGATTGCACAGCTCTGTAAAGAGAAATGATTTCTGAACTTTATTCAGACCAGAAAGCAGAGAAGATAAACTATTTAAGGAAGTTTTTCAATGTGTAGTTCATATTGATGGAACAGAAGTGGCTTAAAGGGATATCAACAGTGTAAATAAGGGTTCTGCATGCTTTTATTAGGAGGTAGAAGGCACATGTAGTTTGTATTTAATAAGCGCTGTAAAATATTAATGACTTGAAATCTAGTCCATTTAAAAAAAAATCTGACATGTTTAAATAATGGGTATTTTGCAAGCTACTGATAGAATTTATTGCAGGGTCAGTGGTTAGAATAGAGATCTACCAGTCCTCACACTTCAGCCTTATGAATGACGAGCAGAGCTTTTCCTGATAACCTTGTAAAAAACATTGCTCTTTTTGAATGTAGGTATGTTCCTCCAGAGCAAGCAAAGGTGGTGGCATCAGTCCATGCATCCATATCGGGGTCTTCTGCTAGTAGTACAAGCAGCACACCTGAGGTGAAGCCACTCAAATCTCTCTTGGGAGAAGCTGCACCCGCACTGCACTTAAACAAGGGCACACCTAGCCAAGTGAGTAATGACAGAGCTGAAGAGCACGGAACTGTTTGGCAGTACTTTTTTTAGTGGGACAACTATTCTTGCAATAGCAACTGTTACCTAATAATATGATAACTAAAGACAACTTTCTGTATTTTGTTGAAGTATACAGGTGTCTGCAGATCAGGTTCTAAATTAAGTTTGTTTCTATTGACTAGGTTGATTTTTCTTTTAAATGGCTACTTGCAATAAGAAGAATTTTTCAGTGTTTAATTATGGTTCTTTTGCATAAATATCTCTAAAGTTTGAGCCTAATGTGATATATTTTCATGTTTCATTTCTGTAACTGTCTTATCAAGCGGCCTTCAGAGAATGTCTGTATGTAAGGTCAAACATGTCTTATGTATAGTCAAACAACACTATGTACTTAAAGTTTGGAAGGAAAACAGCTTTTTGAAAAATTGTTTTACCTTTAGGATACGGGCAACTCTTGAATGAACCTCTTAAGACTCAAACAGTAGAAATTTGCACGTTGCAGTCTTGCTATGTAATTCTTCAATTTTTCTCTCCCTGTACTGGATTCTAAAGACTTTCAGAATGCAGTGATTGTAACTATTTTCCAACTTAAAAAATCAAGTTTTATTACTTGTATTTGTACAGTGTTTACAGTTTTAAATACATAATTTTGAAGTTGCTTATATGCTGCTACTTTTCTGGGCCCTATTAATCCATGGAAATCTGCAGAGTTCCTTTAAAAGCCACCATGTTAGCATAAATGGATTGTCTTCCTCGTACTATAGGGAGAGGGTCTGTGCTGTATACAGCATCTTAAACTTCAGGACTAAATAGGTTAAAGAAATAAGCTTAGTCTATCCTTCTAGTATTTTGAAAAAGTCAGTTTGGTAAAATATCAGATTTTATTAGCTAATTGAAATGTTGTTCGTAGTCTCCTGTTGTAGTTCGATCTCAAGGACAGCAGCAACAAGAAAAGAAACAATTTGACCTCCTCAGTGACCTTGGCTCAGATATATTTGCTGCTACTCCTCCTCAGTCAGCTGCTGCAGCTAATTTTGCTAACTTTGCACACTTCAACAGTCACACAGGTAAGTATTCTGTGCAGTGTATCCCTTTTAAATATATAAAATGTAGTTTTAATTTTTGATTACTTTAGACTAAACTTCATGAGCTGTATGTAATTTCTGTGCCTTCAGAATGTTATATTACTCAGTATTTTCTTTAGATCTTTATAAAGAAAGGTTGAAGACATAAAGGCTGATAATCCTGCTTTTTTGAAGTAGGAGTTGCTGAAGCTATTTTCTATGATATGTATGATTAGGCTGTTGCTGCCTACAAAGAACTTCAAATTCTTTGGAGGAGAGAAGAGGATGAGTAACAGAATGTAGGGAGAAGCTGCTATTAGACCTTCAATTTTTGTTCTGAAAATTATGAGGAAGAGCATTCATGGAAAGAAAGCAGATACTGAGACTATAAGGGAGTTCAGATGCATTGAAAATAACTGTCAGTTTGCTAAGAGAAAAACAAAGGCTTCCTCAGTTTAAAGAATGACCTCCTCTTTTGTGTGTGTCTATTTGAAAACTGAATGCTATCCATGTGGGTAGTATTTTGTAGTTTCTGAAAGAATAAATAAGCCTTGAGCATATGTCTTGACTGAGGATGGGGGTAGGCCTTGAATTCTTACAGAATGACTTCAGTAAAATATATTGAGCCCTCAGGGTTTATTTTCAGCCAAAGATCTTGAGCCACAGAAGTCTATCCTAAAGAAAAAGTTGATTCTGTGGTCACTGAAGTATGTTGTTGCTAACTTGCATTGTAATTGTGGGAAAGTACCTTTGCCTGCCTTGTCTGAATGGGCTTTTCAGTTTTTCTAAGAGAAACTGTGATGCTGCTAAGCCAACAAGAATAAGAGATATTTCTTGCAAATCAGTCCTGAAGTTGTTAATAGCTGAAAGGAAGTGTGATGGAGGGGACTTGAGCACACCTGAGGAACTGAGCAAAGTATCAAGGATTTCTAAAGATAACTTTCAAAAAAACCTGTGAAATAATTGGCTGAATTCAGTAATACAGAATAAGAATTGCTGTTGCAGTGTATTTTGTAAAATTCTTAATGTAAGATTTCATGTTCATCATCTTTTTGGGGGTATATTTAACTGGGAGAACTTGTGCTGTCTGGCCAATGTTGCACAGTGTTACTGAAGAGGCTGCAGATATTTCTTTCTTTCTAATAACTTATTCTCTCTACAATTGTTGCTGAATGAATCTATATTTATATACACTTAATTACTCTTTGTGGGTTTCAGGAAATGAAAACTCCATTAAAGCAATATTTCAATACTGTGTTCCAAATCTAGGTAAAATTCTAATGCTGGATAATTTTTAAAAGGATAAAAAGCAATATGAACACTTCAGAATAGATATAATGTTATGAAGGAGTCTGTTAATTTCTGGTTGAAATAAGTACTGAAAATCAAAATGGAGAGGAATGTTTAGCTGTACTGACTAGCTTTCTGTTTCAGTAATCAACCATTGTGGTCATTTCCACTATTCCATTCTGTAAGTTTTAGAACCCAAAACACTTTCAGTGCTGATGAATCAGTTTCTAAGAGACAAAAATCTAGTTCTGAGCATGTGATAACTGAATGTGTCTTGCAGAGTAGCTTATCTGAAGGTGTTTTCTGACTCACTAGGGTAAAACACTTGTAAGGCTTGTTCTGTGTGCAGTAACCACAGGGTAATGTTAGCTGAAACTAATAATGAAAGGTTACAGGCTCTTCCCTTTGGAGCACAAGGGAGGGTTGATCAGTCCATCAGCTTTGGCAGAATAAGTTTTCAATGCTCACTTCAGTAGCTGTACAAACACGTAATTCTTGTTAGTAATCGCACTACAGCAGAGGATGGAAAAACTTGTACTTAGCCCAGCACTAATTTCTTGAAGTTTATGGACTGGTGTTCTTGTTTTAGAGCTTGGTTTAGCTGTGCCTACAGGGGATGGACTTTTCTCTTTCCCTTTGTGTACGCTATGGTTAACTAAAGAAGTCACAGAAGAGCACTGGCAAATTTAAGGTCTTCCAGTATAAGTTACTGTTTCTGCAGTTAAGGCACAACTGAGTGCAGCAGCTGATAAGAAAATACTAACAAACTTGTGTTGTGATTTGGAAAGTCTAGATGTAAAGCTTGAAAATTATGCAGAAAGTGCAACTTTTGGTATGTTCCTTTTTTGAGTTTTTTAATGTACTAACCTGGCTCAAGACAATTGTTTGTTGAAAGGGAACCATGCTGACCTTGTGTTTGCTGTCCATATTTAATTTACAAAGTTCCGTAATTTGTGCAAAATGATGAGATTTTAAAGATGATGGTGGGTAACTGTTCTCTCTCTGTAGTTTACAGACTGTTAGTAGTGACAAAAAAGATAAAAATTAATGGCATGTAGACTTTCTCTACACTAATGGAATAGAAGACCTGCACAAAAGATTTTTTTTAAAAGGCATAGTGAAACAGCACAACTCCTATCATGGGCAACAAGGGAGAATAGGCTTTACTCAGAAGAAATAAAATAGTACAACATAGTTGTTGTCTTCTAGAGAATTATTTTCAATTTTACAATTGAATATATGTGGGTTTTATGTTAGGGTTTTTTTGTTTTTTCCAGTGTCGCATGCCTTTATTCCACACTAGGTAGTGCAAACCTCACAGAAGAAACTATGCAAAGGTGGCAGGGACAGCTTGCATTGCCATGACTGGTGCTGTTATACTTGAGCTAGCTTTAGCAAGCTAGCTTTTGTACTGCCTTATTGATCCACAGTCACAACAGCAGGTCTAAATCTATGCCAGTCTGAAACTCACTGCAGTTCCCTAACTTAAGGTTGTTCTTGGGTTTCTGTGTGGAGAACACGATTTTGGAATTGCCAGTCCATCCTTAAAAATGTGATCTACATATAGTTCAGGTACAGGAAAGTACAAGTCTCGCCTGGTCTTTACCTTTGTGCCACTTTTACATAGGTTTAAACTTTACCACATAAAATAAAGCAAGATTAACATCTGATTACTCTGCAGAAGTCTTTGCTGTTTCAACATGGACCCACTTGCAAATCATACTTGTCAGCTGATGCAGTAAAATTGTTATAAGTGGCTTGTAATTTAATATGTTCCAATTTTTAATCTAGACCCAAAAGATATCTAATTTAAGATTCTTGACATAGTATTCTATTTGAATGGTTAAAGTGAAAAATTGTGTCATAATTCTAGGAGTGACGTTTATGTACTCAATCCTATTTGGTCAGTTAAACATCAGTCTCCAAACAGCCAGTCCAATTGATGCATCAGGATGAAAGCATCACTTTCATTTTAAAGCAAGGTGCAATTGAATTCTATTCTTAAAAAGCTACTGGTTTAAAAGCAAAAGCAAGCAAAAACCTATGGAATTTGGAGTTGAAGTCTGTAGAATGCTGTTTGAACCAATACAGATAGTATAATAATAGAAACTTTTTCCCTTTTTTGTGTCAACTTTTTCTCCTGGCACAGTTTAAAGGTGAAAATTTTTAGGACAGCTTTCCCAAGACCTTCCTTTCTCACGCACACGCACAGAGTTTTTTTTCCTTGTTGGCTCTCATGCTGTGGTGGGTTGACCTTGATGAGTGGCTGCAAGGTGCCCACCAAGCTGCACTCACTCCCTGTCCTCAGCAGGGATCGAGGGAGAAAATACAACGAAAAAGCTTGTGAATTAAGATAAGGACAGGGAGATCACTTGCCAGTTACCGTCGTGGGCCAACCAGACTTGACTTGGGGAAGAGTAACTTAGTTTACTTTCAATTACTAGTAAAGTAGGATAGTGAAAAATAAAATTAAAAAACAACAAAAAAAACCCCCAAACCCCACAAAACCCACCTTCGCTACTTATTTCCAGGCTCAATTTCACTCCTGTGTCTTCGACCTCCTCCCCCTGAGGGGGATTGGAAATGGGAGTTGCAGTCACTTCATAACACTTAATCTCTGCCCATTTCTTTCTCCTCATGCTGTTCCCCTGCTCTATTGTGGTGTCTCACCCCTACAGTGGGATATAGTACTTCACAAACTTCTTCAATGTGGTCCCTTCCCATGGACTACAGTTCTTGAAGAACTACTCCAGCATGGGTCCTTTTCATGGTGTACAGTCTTCTAGGCATGGACTGCTCCAGTGTGGGTCCTCCCCAGGGTCACAGCTCCTGCTAGAAAAGCTGCTCTTGCATGGGCTCCTCTCCATTAGCCACAGCTCCTGCCAGGAGCCTGCTGCAGCATGGGCTTTCCACAGGCTCCAGCTTCCTTCATGGCATCTCTACCTGCTCTGGTGTGGTGTCCTCCGCAGGCTGTAGTGTAGATGTTGGTTCTACTGTGGTCCTACACGGGCTGTAGGGGGACAGCCATCACCTTCTGGTGGGGCTGCAGAGGAGTCTCTGCTCCAGTGCCTTGAGCACATCCTCCCCCTCCCTCCTCCGTGACCTTGGTGTCTGCAGGGATGTTCTCTTGTATTTTTCTCACTTCTCTCTCTCACAGCTGCTACACAGTGGTTTTTACCATTCCTTAAATATGTTACTACAGAGATGCCACCAGCATTGCTGACAGGCTCAGCTTTGAGCAGCAGCAGGTCTGTTTTGGAGCTGGCTGAAACTGGCTGTCAGAAACGGGGGGGCAGCTCCTGATGTATTTTCACAGGGGCCACCCCTGCAGCCCCCAGCTACCTGAACTGTGCCATGTAAACCCAATATGCATCCACACTTGTAATAAAAAGTGGCATCAAGTAAGTCAAACCTCACCCTCTCTCCCAGTATCCCCTGTGAAGGGAAATACTTGCACTTTCATTTCTATTAGCAGCATTGTGGAATATAGTAGTTTGTGTAAAAATGTCCTTTTAGTTTAAATCTGTAGTACGGATGCTTTTTTAATAGAAATCAAGTGAAATAATGCAACTTTTTATTATCATTATCTGGCTATTAAGTAACAATACTTAATCAGCGTAGTTTATTGTTTTGTATATACTTAATCTGCAAAATCCTTCCAGTATAAACAATTCCTGACCCAAAAGTAGTGTATTGCCATCTGTTATTCTAGAAGGTGTTTCATGGGCTTTCTTTAAATAGTAGTGCAAGTTACATGTATACAGTGGTTTGGTTTGCATTTGATTAAAAACAATTTTTTTTCCCTTACTCCTTGCTTGTAAGTGTTTAAGACTTTCTGTGGAGTTTATCAGCTAGGCACACAATTCCTGTTGAATCTATAGATGCTTGAATGTCCAGCTGTTTGAGATCAGATGGCTGTTAACTTTTATTTTCTCCTATAGTATGGCACGAAAGGAAGGCGAAAACTGAAATTCTATTTGAAATTTCCTTGGATTTTAATTTGTGGATACTCTCTATGAATGCTATCTTCTTGACATTGGTATTGATTTTCCATATTACTGTACTCTGATTTTGTTTTTTAAAAAACCTGAATTTTCCAGTGAAATTAATTTAAAATCCTAGCCAAAAGTATTCAAGTGGTGCCAAACTAAATTCACCCAAGAAAGAAGCACTTTGTGTATGAGGAAGTCAAACTGTCAGTATGTTACAAGAATACCTTCTAATCTCTATTCTAAAGGAAATGTTCAGTTAGTATACAAATTCCAGTTTTGGAAACTAGCATTTAGAATC
The DNA here is from genome assembly GCA_013398125.1 of Aegotheles bennettii. Classification (NCBI taxonomy): domain Eukaryota; kingdom Metazoa; phylum Chordata; class Aves; order Caprimulgiformes; family Aegothelidae; genus Aegotheles; species Aegotheles bennettii. The sequence goes on from VZRW01000438.1 coordinate 459,705, forward strand.
ATATGTGGTTTGGGTTCAATATGTATACATCTGGTATTCTGTACCTTTTGGCTATTTTTCCCTGACCAGCCACCACTGCAAACACTCTAGAGTTAAGCTGAAGTGGATTTCATCAGATTGTGCAGTTATGAGTAGTAGCATGAGCAATGAGGAGAGAAGTAGCATTAACTGGTACAGCTCTGAAGGCGATTTGTGAAGGTTTATTCAGAGGCAATTTTAAATTGTAGAATATCATGTATAAATTTTTCATGTAAGAAGAAATTACGAGGTAGAACATAACCCCTGGAGGCTGTCATGACCATGAATTCAGTTAATACATCTGTTTTTGTGTTTATTTCCCATATCCATTAACATGTTTTGTTCCTTTGCAATTTACAGCGCAGAACTCTGCAAATGCAGGTTTTGCAAACTTTGATGCATTTGGACAGTCTAGTGGCTCGAGTAATTTTGGAGGTTTCCCCACAGCAAGTCAGTCTTCTTTTCAGCCCCAAAATACAGGTAGAACTCCTAGCACTTTTGATTAATACTTAATTGAAATAATCCTTACCTTTATGTTGGAAGGTACTTGAGTTTATTTCTTGCATCTGCCTGCTTTAATGCAAACAAGTCATCTGAAGCTCTGGGGAAACTCAAAATGAATTCCTTGTTTGGTGTTGATTTTCTTTTTTTTTCCTAATGCTACTCAGAAGTCTGATTTATGGCACTATGTGTTAGCTCTACACCTGAAATAACAACGAAAAGAGTAAACCAATACTGCTTTTGATAAATATTGAATTGACTCTATCTTAAGAGAAGTGGTTCAGTAGACCAAAAACCACATCACAATACCAAAAAAGGTGTGTGCTATGCATACGTATAACATAATGCACACACTTCAGTGTTTGACTTCATGTGTAGAGCCTATTGCTAAGATTTATTTTGCTTTCCTTTAATTTGATCATGCTTTAGAACTTCTGCTTGAGCTTACACTTACTGTTTGTCTAGATCTTTGGCTGACTGACTTTCTTTCCTTTTTTTTTTGTTTCTTTTGAGTGTGGTGTCGTTTTAAACTTTTTTTCAAATTTTCTTTCTCCCTTCTTATGTTAACTTTAACCCACACACAATTTCTGGCTGTCCAGCGTTCAGAACGCTTTCATCTAGCTGCAGTTTTGGTGAATTTACTTCAGCTTTTCCTCTCCAGGCTGTACACAGTAAGTTCCACGCAGTGGAAAACTCAGCTTGCTTCATTTTATGCCATTGTAGTATAGCATTTTCATTCCTCCTGTTGCATATGTTTTAACTTATTGATTGTGCCATTAGAAAGTTGTGTGTTCTGTAGTGTGAGTGGAATCTTCAACCAAACGTTATAAAAAGTCACACATTTAATAGGACAACTCATTTTAACTTAAGTACGTGACCTGCTTAGAGTAAATTGTCTGGACACTGAAGAGATTGAAGCTCATGGTTTCATATTTGAGCTGAAGTTCAGTTGTGTGGACCTAAGTCAGATCTTTAAAATTGATTTATGTATCTCTGACATCAGTGGAGACTTGGTATAAAAAGAGCTGTGTTGTGTCTTCCCCCTCACCTCTTTCCTGATTGGATGTAGTCTGAAAACCTGAGAACCAAACTATCTCTCTAAACCTTGGCATGAAATCATACTTCTTTTGGACTTCTAAGCACTTTTTTTTTACTTAGAATGACTACTGATATCTGAAATGGTTAAACATTGTACCATTAAGTAAATGCAAATAGTTTCTATTCAGTAGAACCATATGCCAGGAAAATGAAACTTCTTTATTTTGAATACGTAAGATTCAGACAAATATCTTTCTAACAAAATATTATTGTTGAAATTACTTTAACAGCTAATAAATAGCATTGAAGTTTTTCAAGATCAAATTTTGACTGATTTAAGCTGTTGAAGTTTGGGATTTTTTGGTCCCTGATCTGCAGACTGAAAAATACAAATTTTTTTTTCTGGTGTAAAAGTAAATTTGAAGGAAATGGGAAAGGGTCTCAAACATGTGGGATGGGATGGGGGAACACTTTGCCTCATGTAACCAAAAGAGGCGGGATTATTATGCCATCAGGTACAGTTGGAGAGACTTTCTCTAGCCTTGGAGTGTTGATCGTGTTTTAATTAATTTGTTACAGGTGGAGGTGCTGGATCAGTGAATGCTAACTTTGCTCACTTTGATAACTTCCCTAAATCCTCCAGTGCTGATTTTGGAGCCTTCAATGCTTCTCAGAGCAACCCAACAGGAACTGCAGTCAGTAAAGCTGCAGTGAATAAACAGAATCTCCAGTCGGCGGACAAATACGCAGCTCTTGCTAATTTAGATAATATCTTCAGCGCAGGGCAAGGTATTAAACTTTATTCTTTGACATGCTTATTCTACAAGTGTATGCTTACAAGGATGGCTGTGCTCGTCAAAATAGTAACTGTATTTCAAAATGTCCTTTCATTAACTTGTCAATAGAATTTCAAGTCAGTGTACCCTTAATGTATAAGATGAAAGTTTTTAAGACTAACATCACTCCAAAAGGATGTCATTAGAAGATTGCTTTTTGAGAATGTACTTCCCATCAAGATTAATAACTCTAAATGGAAATATCTAAGTAACTGTTACTGCAATGATGAAAAATAACCTATAGTGAAAGCTCTTGAATGGAGAGCTACAGTTGTTGCAGAGAACTGCCAGAGTAGCTTTCCTACCTCTCTGCCACAAAAAGATTTGGTGTTAGTTTTTTATAAACTAGTAGCCAAAAACACTTGTTGCTTTGTAATGTAGAGCTTTGTTCTGAAATGGATAATTTCAGGGTGTATGTTTCGTTAAACTTCCTGGTTGAAGATGATGGTAGTATTGAGTAATTTTCCAGGGAAACCAGAAGCTATTTGGAGCTGCAGAATATCTGCAGAAGCATGACACTTTGCTAATAGCTAATGGCTTGTTAAACACTTTTTTTCCTGTATGCCCTAGTGCATATTTAATTTGTAAGTCTGAAACTTAAGCTGTCTATGAACTTTCATTTAGTTCTCAATGTCAGCAGGGCAGAAAGTGAACCCATTTTCATCACTTTTAATATGGTTTCTTTCTTTCTAGGTGGTAGTGAGCAAGGAAGTGGCTTCAGTACAGTAGTGTCAGCATCAGCAGGTCCTGCATTGTCAGCTCCAAATCAGTCAAGTGCATCTTCAGACAAGTATGCAGCTCTAGCAGAATTAGACAGCGTGTTCAGCTCCACAGCAACCTCTAGTAACGCATATACTTCCACCAGTAATGTTAGCAGGTACTTAATTAGGCTACTTAGAAGTAGCTGGCTTCAGCAATATGCAGAAAAGTTGCTCAAAGTTGTTTCTCAAATCTGGTTCTGTTTCTTATCTAAATGGGGAAATGTTGGATGAGTTTAGAGATACTACTGAAATTGCATCCTTTGTTTTAAATAATAGCAGTACTCTCTAGGATATTACAAGATAAAATGAAGAATGCTTTCTGTCAGCAGAATGTTCACTTGCACTTTTCTAGTCATTACATACTGAACCTTTTAGATGGTAACACTTTCCTCTACAGAATATTTGCATGCATACTGAAAGTCATAGCATCATACCTGGCAAAAAAAATAAATCAGATATTTATAATGTAGATGGTGCCAACCACTTCTTTTTTAGATCATTAAAATATTAAATGCCAAATGCTTGTTATAGCTCTGCTTGGTATTGCAAGTGCCCCTGAAACTTCTGCTTTGCAGCCTTTATGCTGATGGCCTCTGTTCGGTTTTCTTTATTCTGCTGTTGGTGGAGTTGACTTTTCATTGCTCAGCACTATTTGTAGTCTCTGACCCTGGCATCTGGGGCTCAGTTCCTGGCATCAGTGAATTATATTGCAGTTTGCAAACTGCATGTAAGCATTTCTTTTCTATTCTTTCACATGCTAACAATAGTTGTAAGTTGTGTTTAATTGTTAAATGAGCAATTCTGACTTCACTGAATGTATGAATTATTTTCAGCAATGCTTTTGGAACAGTACCCGTGGCTGCTACTGCACAGACACAGCCTGCATCTTCGAGTGTGCCTGCTCCATTTGGAGGTATATAAGTGTTACTAACACCTTTTGTGGACTGTAAGCAAACATCTTACTAATTTTTAGTTGATAGTGCTATATTTTGACACTAGTGATATCGAAGTTACTAAAAGATGGCAAGAAAGTAATTGTTGTCATGCATTTAAAATTAAACATTTTATTATCAATTCCTAATTTTTCATGTAATTTTAGATGTTTATTTATCTATAAAAACTGTATAAACTTAATGTGAGTCAGATTGGCTATTTTAAAAATACTTTATTAAATCAGGTGTTTTTCATCTTTCAGCAACACCTTCCACAAATCCATTCGTAGCTGCCCCTGTTGCCTCAGTGGCACCTTCAACAAATCCATTCCAGACGAATAGCCGAGGAGCAACAGGTTAGGAAAAAAACACAAAATGTTTGAGGAACTTTCTTTCAAGACTTGCATTGTTTTGGGGTTTTTTTGTGTAATTTGTTCCTTAAAGATTTTCTGTATTATCTGTCTTTAGTCTATTTGAAGTGTTGTGTGCTTGTTCAATGTAGAGTACAGTATTTATGAAAAGGCTGCAGAAATCAACGTTTTGGGTTTTTTTGAGATTGTTATTTTTTGTTTCTGGCCCAATCCTAGTATTTCAAATGGTGGCCATGCAAAATATCAAAATGATCTGTTTAAGATCATCTAATACTACCTAAGCTATTTGTAGTCTCTGTATTACCAGTTGAGTACCCTCCAAGACCTTGGCTTTGAAGTGTGCTTCATAGCAGATTGCCCTGAAATCAGGGATCTTGGAAACCCTGCTGCTAAGCTGGTACGCTTGCTTTTTTAGTTTTTCTTTATTTAGAAGTCCTGAAAGCCCTTAAATCCAAAATGCTGGGCTAGAACCAAGAAAGACAAGGCTTTTGGGCTGTTAGACCTTTGCCAGTCCACTTACTCAATACATTGGTGGTGTCCTTTATTTTTCTCTTTTGTAACAGTAAAGCATATGTTTAGATGTAATCTTTACACTGGTGAATTACATTAATTTTCTGAGGGAGAATTCTGTAAGATGGTAATTTCATAGACAAAAACTTAGTCATTTTATAAAAAAGAAAACTTGTACTTTTCCTGAAAATGCCAAACTTGGATTTAGGTGACTGCTAGATTATGCTAACTTTTCTCTGCAAAGGCATATTTTGGGGCTTTTATCTATTAACTGGGCTTCCACAGATTTTAATCTGGTGATGTGTGTATTTTAACATTGAGTTGTGCTTTGCTCAGAGTTTTAGGTAGGTTGAATTAAACTGATAAGGCTGAGTTAAAGCTAAATTGATCAAGTTCATGTCCTCTGCTGAAGTGAATTCTATTTTCAGTCCCTTTTGAGATATTACGCAGTTAGTTGTTTTATTTAATGCCCGAAATATCTTTTCCCTTGTTTTTAATCTCATTCCTAAGTGTGCTATTTTGGATTGTCGTTAACTTGTAGCCTCTCTTAGATAAATTTGAGTATGGCAACTCTATCCTCCCACCTTCTAAACAGCTATCCTTGGCTTGCGGAGGTTCCAACCCTGTGGCAGCTCTACTGATGTTATGTACTAGTGACAGAGATAATGACTAGAAGTAAAGATAATATTCTGCCCCTTTCAGTGCAAGGTGTAAGCTTGTAGCTTGTCTTTTTATGCTAAGCTTTCTTTCTGCATGAACCTCACTATTTATTACATGGGAGATCTGTTTTGCAGCATTTATTTCTAATGATTTTCTTAGTTTAATCTATTGCTGGTCATGCTATGGATGAATTATTTGGTACATATATGTTTGTATATTTATATATATATATAAAAGTAAGAAATGACTGTTCAAGAGTGTATAAATGATATGACATTGTCTGGTCTCTTTGTGGCTTCCATAAGGCCTCTCGGGAGCAATGCACTCTCACATATTTCCTCAGGCTCATTTTGGTAGGTGGCCACATTTGGTATCAAGTTTCTAGTGGCTAATTGTTCTTGCTTGTAAAAGCTTATTGATAGCTATCTGGTTCTCTGCACGTAGAATTTTGGAAGGCTTCCGTTTTTTAAAATGGAGTGGGTGTGGGTATTTGGCAACTTGGCAAAGGGAGAGAAGAGCATACGTAGACAACCTATTAAGCAAACAAAACAAAACCATTATTGATATCCTAACCATGCTAACAAGTTGGGTGACTCAGAAGCTTTCTGCCAACAGTAGCTTGATGCCTTTTGGGATATCCCAAGTCACTGCTCCTTTTGTTGTGCTGTTGTTTGCTGTTTTAGCAAGTTTTCCTGTTGAACAGCTTCTCTAACTGTAACTTGGGAACAATGCTAGTAAATTAGTTGTTGTGTACTTTGTCAACCATGTATGTATGTATAATGTCTTGCCCTTGAGTACTTTTAAGGGTACATTTTTCAAGTGATAATTAAGCTATATTCATTAAATATATTAATTTCTATTTAAGCAATTGATCTTGTGCAAAATCTAATTTGTAAAATTTCAAAAGAAAAGTCCTGTCTGTGTTTAACTAGAAAAAATGTCTAGTGTCTGTATCTGTACCAAAAAAATATCTTTATACTTCTCCTTTTAAGAATAACTCCCAAAAGACTGAATAATGGTTTTGTTACTACATTTTTGCACTTGATGTGCTTCTGTTTATTTGCTGTAGGCATGTGGAATCGTGTATGAGCTGTGTGTTCTTTACTTGAAATGTTCAGCAGAGAATCAGATGAAAAGTTTTGGGGTTTCTGTTTTAAGTCTTACCTCAACAGTAAGGATGTTTGCAATAGGAACTTTGTGTGCAGATAATGTGCATGGTGAGAATTTCCCTTGGAGTGACATTAAGGATGGGAAGAAGAGAGAGGGGATGCATGTATCCCTTATTTTTTTTAGGACTTATAACTTCCTGTAATGCAGCTTGAAGTAGGAAGATCCTTTCATGCTTTTCTCAGAAGGAGAAAAACGGAGGAAAGTGTTGCCTGAAAGTACTTGCTTCTGATGCATACAGACTTTTACCAGAAAAACTCTGGGGGAAGTATGATAACATAGAGAATGTAAAAAAAAATAGTTGCCTTTTCTCAGGCAGTATATCTGAGTGCACTGGATCAAGTAAATTTTAAGTGATTCCAGTCATTTTTAAAGTGCAAAAGTAAATTTTGCACCTAGTTGGGGGTGACCAAATCAGTTCAGTGGCTGTAGAAATTCAACTTAACTTTTGTATGGTCATTAGGGGAGTTTTCTTAACATGGTATTATAGTAATTTGTCTCATGAAAAATGTGATTTATTACAAATAATTGAATGTTGCTTTTTACCTACCAGCAGCGACATTTGGTACTGCATCCATGAGCATGCCTGCAGGATTTGGAACTCCTGCCTCCTACAGTCTTCCTACTAGTTTTAGTGGCAACTTCCAGCAGCCCACGTTCCCAACCCAGGCAGCTTTCCCTCAACAGACTCCTTTTGCTCAGCAGCCAAATGGTAGGTCTATACCTTTCAGATAATCTTGTTTAAATCGGAAACGTAGAGAAAATTATCTGTCTGTAAGTCAGCAATAATGGAAGGGGTGTGTATCCTATATGAACTTGCTAATAATATTGATGAGGGGTTCCCACACACTGTTTTGGCTCTGTTGAACAAATTTGTGGTTTGGCTGTGTGCAGTGACATAACTGAAATTTTACCATAATCTTACAATAAAATTAAAAGTATTCCAGGCTTAAAGGGGTTTTTGTGCAAGAAGGATTGTATTGTCTTGATTTTTGAAGTGTTTGCAACTGTTTACAACACTTTTTCTAACTTCATAGAACACAGGCAAGAGAAAATTGGGAAGTACTTTCTCCCTAAATTTAAATGATAAAATAACATTGAAAGAAATGCATATGTAGAAATTGGAAATTAATTAGTTCTAAAGAGTTAAAAATAAACAAAAAGCCCAGCCATGGTTCTGGGTTTTTTGCATTTACATTACTGATAGTGTTTCAATAAGATCAATTCAAGCTTCCACTTACTTTTGCGTGGGATCTGCAGTTAAGAACTGTTTAAATTTTGTTTATTAGTATTAATAGTTTCACTTATCTCTCCAAGGAGCAGGTTTTGCTGCATTTGGACAGGCAAAGCCTGTAGTAACTCCTTTTGGACAAGTTGCAGCTGTTGGAGTATCTAGTAACCCTTTTATGGTAAGTGAGTTGTTGCACGATTATTAATAACTTCTTTATGTCTGAAGAGGCATAATCTCTAACACTTAATTTAGAGACACACAGATTTTTTTTTGTTGCTTCAAATAAGGGAAGCAGCATGTGAATTTCCTAAACACAATTCATTATTACAATGACATGGCATTTGTAAGCGTGTTCCAATCAAAAGAGAGGTACTTGTATAACATGCTTTTACAGCAGGGTAATTTCAGAGACCCACCCAAAAAATCCTGCAACATAAACCAGAAATATTTCCCACAAGGTTGTTTTCTTTTTTGTGTATTCTGCATTGATGGTTTATAATATGAAAAAGAATCTTAAATATTGTCTTATTTTTCTTCTTTCATTTTCCCCCAGGCTGGTGCACCAACAGGACAATTTCCAACAGGAAGCTCATCGACCAATCCTTTCTTATAGCCTTATAGACACTTTACCCAAAAGAACTCTTATGTGGTCACATAACATCTCTGCGCCTCTTGCACTGTTGTCTTGTTTCACTGATATTAGCTTTAAACACAAAAGAAGTCTTTAAGAAGTAAAAATAAAAGCCTGCATTGTGTACCTTTAAAAATTTAAAAATATAAATACACAAAACCCAAGAAAATCAACCCCCCCACCAGGTAATAACGTGCAAAACAGAGGGCTGTGGTAACATCTTTGAACCTGTGAACTGGCAGGTAAAAAGTAGCGGTATCATGTATATTAAAATTGGCTAATAAGTTATTGCAGATACCACATTCATTATGCTGCAGTACTGTACATATTTTTCTTAGAAAATAGCTATTTGTGCATATCAGTATTTGTAACTTTAACACATTGTTACGTGAAAAATGTTACTGGGAAATAGATCAGCCACTTTAAGGTGCTGTTGTATCTCTTGGAATGAATGAGCTACATCATTTTAACCATTGGTATTGGAAGTCATGAAGTTAAATTGAAGGTTTGTTCATTTCTCAAAATGTTTTCCTTTCCTAAGAGCTCTTCTATTTATACATGCCTAAATCTCTAATGTTAGAGGGATACCTGTCTGCATAATAAAGCTGATCATGTTTTGCTACAGTTTGCAGGTGAAAAAAATAAATATTAGAAAAAAGAACTGTGTAGCATTATTTCTGTGCAGTAACATTTTACTGGGTTAAAATGTACATACTGAGTCTCATACACAGGTGAGTTATCAAAAGCAATACACTTAAAGTTGAGTTCAACTTAACATTTTTGCATGCCTCACTTGGATATGTTTCTTTGTCCTTGTGAGCTTGATGTTGTAGCTCAAAGTGAAGTGACCTATCAAACAGGAAAATGTTAACTGAACTTGGATTATTTTGACAGAATAGCTGTGTAATGAAGGACACTGGAAGCACTGAGGAGGGTGGTTGCTTAAGAGATGGTTAGCTGCAAAAGACATGTAATTATGGGTAGCTAAGGACAGTCTTTGAACAAGGCTTAGTTGTGATTAGAAGAGTGTGTAATAGCAGGCCAAGATACTGCAGATGGAATAGAACTCTTTTTATCCAGAATTGATATGTATTAGATCTCCTGTGGAATGTTAGCTTCATCAATTATTTTTTTTTATTTACTGGAATGATTCCAGCGGTGGAAAAAGTGTCTGGCTTGTCTAGTCTGTAATGGTGAGAAGGTTCAAGAAAAATGTAGCTCTGCATCAAAGTAGTTGATGATGGTGTTTTAAACAGATGCAGCGTGACTTAGGTTCAAGTATAATGTTGGAACTAAACAAAAAATATAAATATATCATTAATACATAAATTACATTAATACATTAATACAAAAGTACATTAATACATACAAGCTTAAAACAAGGTGTCTGACCAGCTGGAGAATAAAACTCTTAACAGCTTTCAAGGTAGCTGGAAGGAATAATCAGATGGTCAGGTGATTTTTTTGAGTAAAGGATGTACAAGCCCATTTGAGACAAATCTGGAAATTCTTGAAGGTAAGACATTTCACTTGTAATTGACTGCCTGAATGTTAGAACCTTCTGGCTTCTAGGGGATCTGAAATACTTGACCACTGTTTGTAAAAACATTCTTGTACTGTTGCCTGGCTGTGGGGTGGTAGTAATTTCTGTAATCGTTTTTTTTAAGGTCTGGAGATCCCAAAGCAAGGGACAGGCAGCTTATACAACAAGCTGCTTACAGCAGGGCTCCTCACTTAAATGTCTGGTTTTGTCCTGTTGGCGTATTAAGTTAAAACAGACTTGAAGTCTGCCTCTCCTTCTGATGAGGACTGCTGGGTAGTGTATGGTTTAATTCCCAAGTTTCTCTGGGAAATTCACTGAACAAATCCCCAGCAATTCGGGGTTTCCAGAATATTAGTGATGCCCTTGCTGTCAACAGTTTTTTAGCATAGTATAGATAGCTGTAGTTCTTCCCTGTTGTAAACCTTAACCTGTTTTGAGATAGTGACACATAAATGCAACACAGAGTGGGGAACTGCAGGGGTTTGGAGGGACTTGTGGAATGCTCAGAGATGCTTATTGCAGGGAACTGGAACAAATCAACCAAATGTCTCAACGAGATGAACAGCCTTGTGGAAGAGGAACAATCCTGTGCTCCCTTCACCTAACTGATGTAAATTAGGCTTTGGGCAAGAGCTGATGAGGCTAGTCTCTATTGAAATTGTGCTGATCCAAATGGAGCTGGTTACTGCTGAGAGATACTGAAGTTCATTTAAGTATGCAAGGCATGTAGTCTTTTAGACCTCAAAACCACATATTTAGTGCATGTTCACTAATTTTGTCAAAATCCAGACAAGCAGCTGAAGATCTTGTATTGTTTTGAGTCTCTTATATTGAGCAGAAACTGACACCATAGCTGTTTTGTTGATTAGATTTTTAAAATAGGTATATTTACCAAATTATTCACCCATGATTAGAAATGTTTTGTCTTAGAAGTCTCTGCAGCTGTTTACGCAATTGCTCATGCAACTAGCATAGTTGCCCGAAAGCTGTACTTCCACTAGCTTTTCAGTATCCTCATCTGCTTTAGCATTAAAGCACTTCATTTGGTAACTTTAGCCCTCATATACAGAAATTAATTTGGAGACCTTCTAGATTAATAACTTTTACTCCTAATATGTCAGTTCCTACATGTGTAAGAAGATGCTGTAAGAAGTACATCCAGAGTTCTACAAGGCAGATGTGATGCCCAGTTTCTGCAGTTCAAAGTTACTTAATGGCTTCAAACTCCTAAGCACTCTGAAACAGATGCTGGGGTAAGAAATTTGTAAAGGACCAATTTTATTTAATTACTGAAAGAAAACTATAGGTGTTATGCAAGTAGGCTGCTCTCTTGAAGGGAAAACTTACTGGGGCATAAAGGCAAGATCAAGCAGCTTTTAAAAGTATGATTTTAAAGGAATTAATGAGTTCTACTTCCTTATGAGCTGAATTGGGGAAAACATTAGTTACTTCTGACTCTTGGCAAATCTGTAAGTTGTGGTAAAGGAACTCAAAGGAATTTGCTGCTGTCTGATACAGTTCACTCCAAAGTAGACACTGCTAAACACAGTTGAAAGAACAATTCCCTTATTAGATTTACTTACATCTAAATTTTAAATGGTGTTATTTAAGTAGGACTACTTTGTCTAGAAATCAAGTGTCTCCCCATGGCTTAAAAATAAGCTGGTTTAGGAGGTGTTTTGCTTTCAAAGATAAGTCTGTCTGGGTCAAGGCAGTTATCAAACAACATAATGCATGTACTTATCATGACAGACATTTAAAGGGAAGGTTAGTGTGTTGTATTCATATGTTTTCAACAAATTCACAGTAAAGCTTTCACTGCATCAGTAGCAGTTTATCTGTATGTAATGACGTGTTTTCCTTACGATCCTGTAACTTCAGATTTCTGAGTGCATTGTGTGAAATCTGAAATGACTGCATTTGGCCATTTATAAACTGACATTGCAGTATTGGTATGCTATATAGCATTATAGTAATCCACCTTTGAACAGACAGGAGTAGAGTCTTTTGGAAAAAAATGGTTTATTGTTATTTGTTAACTTGCTTTAAAAATGCATGTTGGAAATTCTAATTGACAAAGTGTTTTAGTTTTTGAAAGCTTTCTGTGCAAGCTTCCCAACTCATGATCTTGCTGCTATGGGGCAACTGCTGCTTTAGTTTCCCTAGGAATGTTTGAAGGTTTTATGCCTGTGGCTAAATTGCCTTTAATTGAAATACTCAGTAGAAGGGAAAGTTCAAAGGTTGTGTTCTGTGAGGTTCAGGCAATTGTATGCACTTGCTTGTTGTACTTACTGAGCATTAATAGAAGTTTTTGGTGTCAGATGATTAAATTTGAGTTGAAATAGAAGATTATTTGAGGATTCTTTGGTATTAGAACTACTGGTGAAGAAAATGGGCAAAATGCATCATCCTGTTGACAAAGCTCTTTATGCTGTAGGCTTATGAACAGCCTCTTTAACCATTGACCAGTCTTGCTTGATTGAACATTGTTTCTCCTGATTCACTGTTCAGATGACGCAGCAGCCTTTGGCACTGTTTTTTGCAGCCATTCTTTTTGTCTCCTTTGTTAATGATCAATGCTTTCACCAGCCATGCTGGTATTTCTACATTTGATGGAAATTATGATGTATATGCTTCTCATCAGGAAAATTCCAGCAATGAATGTAAAGTAGCTGCCATAAATGAGAAACTGGGAAATAGAGGTGAGGAAGGAGAGTGTCACCTAACAGCAAAAGCAGTTATTAAAAACTTAAGGGGTGTCCCTCTGCTGCCGCCTTCTCTTCCCTGTCACCTATGCAACAAAATGATCCCGTCTTGAAAAGGATTCAAGACATCTGGCTACTTGACTTCGTGCTGTTGGAAGTCTGTGGATTTAAAATGAGGGGAGAGAATACTCTGACATGCCTCCTCTCCCCAGCTGCCTTCCCTGCACTTTCTGACTCTTCTCAGAAGAGATGAAAGCTGCAGACTTGGACTTCATTCAGTGTGTAAGTTTAAACCTTAAATTTAGAAATTTAATGGGGAATCAGGGGGTCAGTTGATTTTCAGAAATACAGGAACTTAACAAGGCATCACTATAGAACTTGGAATTGCTGTAGTAATAGACCCATAGATTGCCTTTCAGCTTACTTCCTGCTTCTGGTATTTTGACAATAAACTTGTGAGTAGCAAGCCTTTAAATATAAAAAAAACAAACCCTGAGTAATAGGTGGTGGTCTTTCCCTTCTGCTCTACTCAGATATTCTCAAAATTATTGCAGAAATGCGAAATTGGCTGGAATAGAGGACAAGTAGGTTGTAGTAGCTACTGTCAGTTCACTTTAAGCGAACCTGGTTTTCAAGTGAGTAATTGTCCCTAAGCTAGCCCATTACCTACTGACTCCCCAAATTCTAATCATGGAGTAGAACCCTCTTTTGGAAGAGAGTAGCAGAACTGAGAGCAGTGTGAGTAACGTAGCTTACCTGGGTGTTGATATCCAGTCCCAGACCTTTTGAATCTACTACAACAACAGTTAAAATTGTCTGAATCACCAGTGCAACAAAGTTGTTGAAGCCAAACATCAAAGCATAACGCTCCATGCTTAGATTGACAGCAATCTGAAACCTGGAGGTGAATGTACAGGTTAATCAAATGATGGAGAACATGGACTCTTGCAACTTATAGGAGGAAGTTTGGAAATAATGGGATGTGCACAGTGGATTCTTCATAGGATAAAGTCTTTTCAGTCTTGGTTATTAAGCTCTAATAGCTTCATTTTGGCAGAAATCCCTTGTTTTTCTGGCTTTGGCACTTTGTGCATACTACTTACCTGTTACTTGAGTGGATGTTTTTGCTAAATAAAGACTTGTGTATGATCATTTGATCATTTAGAGAATACTTGTACGTAGGTCACTGAACGGTTAAATGCAGAGTAAGGTAGTTTCTGACTTGGAATAACCTGTTGTAGTGGTTAGGTCATATAATCTTAATCATAGGTTTTTTTATAAGCTAGAATTAATACGTGCTGCTGTCATGACCTATTTAAAAAAAACATTTCTAGGAAAACTGTCAGTAAAATTTTGATAAATTTTAAAATGTCACACACAACTGTTCTAATTAAATGAATTTAAATCAGAATTACACTTACGTTGTTATTGTTATAAGGAGCATATAGCATGCTTTAAACACAAGGTAAGCGGCATAACATGCCCAGATGTTATCCATGAAGTGCATGAGAAATAGAGAACCAGCATCCATTGCAGAGAAAATTCCCAAAGCCAATTCTCCAGAAAGATCCCAGTTTACTTTGACATATCCAACTGCCATCGATGTTGCTGAACCTAAAATTTAAAAGTAATAATTAAAATTCTGAAAACACCATCCTTCTAGAGCTATTGCAAAACTGTAAATGAATCATGCCAGGAGCTCTTGAGACTGGTATGGCCACAATGGGCTTTGATAAGGGGGTGGTTTGTATTCTCTGTTAGTGGTGTGGGAATCTTCTGTTTGGGTTTTTTTTCCTTGCTTAAAGAGCCTTTAAAGACTGAAGTACTCTTGAGAAAGTACCTCATGCCTAAGGCTGAAGGCAGCAGTGTACATTCTATTGTTACTCCATTTTTTTACAACTTGTGAGCAAAGAGAAGAACAATTCCACCAAGCATTTTCTGACAAAATATGTACAATGGAGTTTAATTCCTTCATGTACATATCTTTGATGTGAAAATCTGTTGCAGGCTTTCATGCTTGGTTTTTCTTATGATTTTTTTTTTCAGTTTCTGGTCAAGAATCTTATGAACTACACTTGTCAGTGCCTTATTGACCATCACATAGAGTAAAAGCCCTTACTTGAGCATGATATAGCATAACAAACTCCAGTGCCTTGATTTTATTTTATTTTTTAAAATCTGCAATAATGTTTACTTTTCGTCCCATCTCAATTCTGGAGAAATACTGTCTATCTCTAAGAAGGTTATCTAGCTGTGGCATTGTGTTTTGTTTAATGCTCCTTTAGCACAGTGTCTCCTGCAGGTTTGTAAAAGCTCTTTGAAACAATATGTTGAGGCAGGTTATACAGCAGTGGGTTACTGGAGTCCAGAGAGTACCAGTAGCCCAGATGTCTTCAGGCAGGCTAGCACACTAGTGCAAAACTGGACTTGCTGGTTGCATGTGCTCTTCATCAGAATTCAGAAAGCCATAGTAGGTGTACTCCTTCGGTCCAGCATGGCTATAACCAGAGTTTCTTGGTACTGTGCGTTCTGTACTCTGAAATAGTGTCAAGTGCCAGAGGGTAAAAAAAGCAAGGAAGCCTCTAGGAACACTGCTCAAACCAGTAGTCTGAGAAGTTTTGGAGTAGCTTCAGTAAAATGCATTTTCATGCTGATTGCAGGGAGGAAAAGTAAACCGAGAGTTCCCTGTAGAAAAGTGAGAGAAAGCTCCTGGTATGAAGGAGGAGACAGCTCTGTAAAAGCTTAAAAATGAGGCTCCATTGGTACTGCACAGCTATTTAAATGAAGTTGCACCTTATCCATGTGCCTTCTGTTTGTGGCCAGAGAGGAATGTCATTTGCATGGACCAAGTAACTGTAATTAGAATCAGAACAGTTAAGGTTGGAGGAGATCTCCAGAGGTCATGTAGCCCTGCTAAAAACGGTCAACTAGAGCAAGCTGCTCAGAATGGTGTCTGGGTTTTGAATATCCCCAGGGATGGAGAGTCCACACCTCTGGCCAATCTGTTCAGTGTTAAATCATCTTTACAATAAAAATGTTCTTACATGTTTAAGTGGAACTTTGTTTAAATTTGTGGCCCAGGTCTCTTGTGCTGTCACTGGGCACCACTGGAAAGAGTCTGGCTCTGTCTTCTTCACCCCTCCCCTTCAGGTATTTATGCATATTAATAAGATCCCTTGTTTTCTCAAGGCTAAACAATTGAAGTGCTCAGCCTCTCCTGGTATGTCACATCCAGGGGCAAACCTGTTGATCAGGATACAGATGCAGCTGGAGAGTCTTTGCTCAGGAGTGCTCATCCTGAAGTGATCTTTGATCCACTGTCTAAACAGACCATCTAGAGCAGTGTATCTGTTAATGCACTCTTAATTTTCAAACCACCTCGCCTAAGGTGTATTTGAGGAAGGACTAGGCAAAGTGTCATTGCACAGGGTTTCTGAACTGCTTACTTGGGGTTAAATTCATGACCTAAAAACAGCTGTAAACTTAAACTCTTAAAACATTGTGGTGGAAAGAGGCTCCCCAAACAAGGAAAAGCTTTTATCTATATATTTTAACATTGTTTTTGAAGACCTTACTGATAAAGTAAAAACATGCTTTGCACAATGTGTTCGGGTGTTATATATTGGAGGCTGTTGCTGCTGTACCTGGTCCTCATAAGAAATAAACAGGCACCAAAGACTGCTGGAGTATGCCAGCAGCACAGGATGTGTTAGAAGTAGTAGCTAATGATTTTTCACTTACTCAGAAAAGTTGCTATTGCCTCAACAGCTCCGTTGTACACTGCAGAGCTGTGAGAGGGGGCTCTGTAGTCCCACAACACTTGGATGTAATTCACAACCTGGTTAAAGCCTGCCGTAGCCAGAGCCCACCACAGGGACCAGTAGAGAAGTTTCCTCGAGCTGTAGCAATCCCTCAGGTCCTTGCTCAGCTGCACCATCACTCTGAGCATGTGACTGTGGGGCTTGGCACGGTCTGCCTGCTGTTCAGGTGTTGCTCCCCTGTCAGCAGATGCGGAGCCCTGGTCCTCTTGGCAGCTCGATGGCCTGTGGGAGCTGACTGTAGCCACAGCTTTCTCTGGTGCTGGGAGGGTTTCTGGGACACCTTTCCTGTGGAAGAACATGCTCTTCTGGGGCATTGGGAGGAAAAAGGAGCACACGAATGCCAGGGAGACGGAAGCCAAAGTAATGGCGTTGAGGTGAAAGTAGGATACATCTGCTAAGGAAACCAGGAGCTGTCCCAGCACGGCAGCGATGGTGGCTGCAAGGAGAGTGCTACTTCTGCAATAGCTCGTCACTCGCTGGTAGCGCTCGGTGCTGACGACACTGTAGATGTAGGCGTAATAGGCCACCTCGGTGGCTGTTGCCATCCCATAGAAGAATTCCACCGCCTGCATGGCCAGCACTCCGTGTGC
This sequence comes from Aegotheles bennettii, assembly GCA_013398125.1. Lineage (NCBI taxonomy): Eukaryota > Metazoa > Chordata > Aves > Caprimulgiformes > Aegothelidae > Aegotheles > Aegotheles bennettii. Next base: position 477,020 of record VZRW01000438.1, read on the forward strand.
AAAGAGGAGCAAGAGCCATGTGACGATGAAGCTGATGCCCTGGAGGAGGATGACGGGCTTGTAGCGTACGTAGTCTGTAATCAGGAAGACGGGGAAAAGGAGTGCAAGGTAGGAGTATGTCCAGACTGGGAAAATCTGGTTGGTAACCTAGAAGAGAATAAAAGAGAATTTAAAAAAAAAAAAAGATTTAAAATATTTGTTTTAAACCTTTTAGATTGTATTGGAGGAACGTGGTTGTGGTGACAGGAAACATTGAATTGTGTGAACTGTGCAGACTTAAACTGCCTTAATTTACACAAGTTTAAATACACTCCTAAAGAGGCACAGGTAGTGATGCTAGGCTCCACTAGCTAAACAGATTGGCTCAAAAAATAAATCTAGTAAAGGTCTATGAAGAAGGCAGATTTTGATGTGCAGCTGTTCAAAGCAGTCACAGCAGCATTTGTGTCAGAGGAGTCTGACTAGCATCAAATTCTATTCCTTAAAATAGCTGAAAATTGAAAATTACATGAGTCCTTTTATACCTTTGGTCACCTCTCCCATTTGTTAGAGGAAAATGTATGTGCCTCTTATGATGGCAGAACTGGAACTGCACATAGTGAGTGTGTAGCTGTTACTACATTATCTTCACCATCTCAGTTTTCTTCAAATCTAACATGTAAGAAGTAAGCAAGTCTGATGGAACAGCATTTAAGTTTTAGTTGGCATTTAATGCACAGGTGCTCTGAAAAGTAACTTTATTTTTCTAAACCTGATCTGCAGTCAGGTTGGAAGGTGCTGCTCGTGGTCACCCCTAAAGCTCGGTGCTTGCCCAGGCAGCTGTGGCAGGGTTAACTCCTCTTTTTAGATACAGAAAACGTTGACTTTGTGATGTGCAAGTTGCCTGTTTTGGGAAGGTCTTAACCAGTAATTGCTGGACCTGCTGGGGTATCTGTTCATGATCGCTCGCTCTCTGCTTACGCAGTTAGACTAGGAAGGAATTGTTTCAAATGCTGGAGGAACAATAGTAGCTGGTTATCTTTTTACTTCTGAACTGGTACTGGAGTGAGTTGCATGGTGAGCAGCAGGTTTGCTGTATCTTTCTGGGTGAGTTCTTTTGTTTATCTGAACTTAATTAGAATTTTTAAGTGTTTGGCTGAAACTTAAGAATTAGCTCACCCGAGGTGAGTTTGGCTGAAAGAGCCAGTATCTGTACTACACTTATTTTTGAGTTAAGGATTTTTGTTGAAATCGGAATGAAGGTATCCTATCATGCTATTTGTGCATTTCATATGAGAGGGAAAGCTTTCCTTTGTGTTTTGTTTTTTTTTTAAATGGCAGGAAAAACCCCCAGCAACTCAAACAACAAATCCCTTTTTTCAGAAGAAACCTTGGGATTCTGCCTTAACATCTGCTACTGCACATCGGGAATGACTGTTATTTGTATTAGCTGTATGTGGGTGTACCAAACTTGTGAGTTCTAGTCATACCCTTAGCTCCATGACAGCCACTTGTTAATTATGGTCCCTTTTGTTGGGAAGTGTACTCCTGAAGCAGCCAGTGCTGAACAAGAGGGCAGAGCAAAGAAACTTGCAGTGCATGTTTCTGTCAAGAAATATTTTTTTGCATGTGAATCTAAGCTCCAGAGGCTAATGAATGGATAAAACAACCTTGTAATGTAAGTAATAATCTAACAGCTCATAAGGGGAAGTCTGCTTGGTTTTCCTATGATTTGCAATCACTGTGTCACTGTCGGTGTAATCAATCCCAATAAATAAATCTTAGTCTTGTTCTTCCTCTGGGCTTCTAGGTGGGGAGAGGAACTCAATGACCTGATTTTGCTGTACGTACCCATTTATTAAACAACCACGAAAGTGGTTTCAAAATCCTAAGAATGTAAGGACTTCAAATGATTGACCTTCTGCAAAAGAGGCAAGTCCTTACTCTTTTCCAGAAGCATCTTAAATATGAGTCTCTAGATAAAATATACCTGTATTATTGAACACTTTCTCTTTCACTTATTGCTGTAAGATTTAATGCTTTAAGTATTTTAATTATTACTTGAGAGTAGTTACATACCTCTTCAATTGTTAGGTTTTTGTCTGGTCCAGTCAGATAAGGGGTGAGAAAAGGTTCTGATGGCCTCATTGTGGAGAAAAATCCATTCACACAGATGATTATTGTGGGATAAATCCAGCTGCAGCCCATGGCTCCTTTCCAGCAATCCATAGTCTACCTAAAAAAAAGTAGTGAAGAAATGAGCACACCAGGAATTTATAAAGATGCTCTTCACAGTTTGTAAAAATTAATTTGTAAGTTTATTTTTTAACTAATCCTGCTTCAGCTAATTGTCTTTCACTAAACCTGCCAGTGCTCACAGATGTAGTTTGTAAATGAACAACTTGGATCAAGGTGCGTCAGTGGTGGTAAACTCCAGTCTGTGTTGTCTATCAAAGGTTGTTCTTAACGATGTACTTAGAACTGAGTGGATGTATCGGTAGTGGAAGAATAAAGTTCCATTACAGTCTCATTTCCGAATAAATGAGCGAGCAAACTGTGAGATTAAAGCTCATTCTCAGCATGCTCAAAGAACCTTTTTTTTTGCTTGATTGGCAGCCTGAGTGCCGAGTGGAAGGATAGAAGTGCAAGCCTTTCTGCAGACAACAAAAGCAACCAGCCAGCTCACAAGACGTTGTGAGCTCTGTTTCTTCAAAATACTTTAATACTCATCATATTTCTTGCACTCTAGTCATTTGAGTGGGTAAATAAAGATGCAGAAACTACCTGCTCAGATTTGGAAAAGAGGAATCTTGACTTCACTTTTGAAAGTGATCAAAAGGAAAAGAATGGGACTTGCTTCTTCATTGTAGTTGGCAACAAAAAGAATTCAAAAGAGATTTGGGATTTTAAAGCTTATTTTACTTGTTTTGCTTTAGAAAGTCAATTCCACTGTTCCTGGAAAACAAGTGAAACAAGAATGTTCTGAAACCATAAAAGTATGAAAGCAAAGCACTGACTAATGTCTAATTGAGCTGTTACAAGGTATTTCTTTTAAATTGCTGAATTCCATTTTACAGCAGGCACTCTATCAAAAGTGCTTCTACTTGCACTGAGATTATATTTACTAAAACTTAGCATAAATAGTATGTTATTGAGGCAGTATTTCTATGACCTCAGAGGAATGTTACAAGACCCAATAATAACCTTGAAATTTGACTTCAAATGATCACCTCTGACTATCATCTTACTCTTACAAATCCTTGTATCTATATATAAAAAATAGCCTGTACAATCCTTAACTCTTCATATCTGCTTTTAAATCCTTTGATATCTGTTATTTTTTCAAAATAAAGCCATATTAAACCCTGGACTGATCCATGACATCAGCATAAATCTTGTATTGTTTTCCAAACTCCCTGAGCAAGTGAGTGGCCAGCTCAATTCTGAATAACTCTGAGGGTAATGAATTGCCTGTCAAAGCTGTGGCTGTGGTGCATTTGCTGTGGGTTCATGTGCAATTTCCTCCTAGGACGACTTTGTCTTGTAGAAGAGAAGTCAGAAGCTACCCTTTAGGATCAATGGTAATAAGAAATTTCTTTGCCTTTTTGTTTCCTAAAAGTTTATTTCTAAACTTAATAAAATAGTAACAATATAAATAATAATGATGATAATGATAATTCATCACAGCTCTTACTGCTCACAGAACTTATCCATGATTGCAGGGGAAGCTTAGTCCCTTACAGGTTTTGTCAGCAAACTGAGTTCTGATTTTAAGATAAAGCTTTAAGACTTGCAGTAGCTAATGATTAATAGAAGCTGACATGGCAAGAAAGCAATTGATTGTATTTTTTGTTAATAAATACCTTTATAAGCTCTGGTCTCAGATTTATGGATAAGACACAGCACTGCTTCAGAGAAATGCTGCTGCTTTGTTTTTCTTTACCCATTTTTTTTTCCAGATTGGCCTCCCTATGTCTTCTAAGGCTCCTCAGAGGAGGGAGCTGACCCTGCAGCCTGTTGGTGGGATGTGTGGTGACACTGGGAGCAAACGCAGTGGCCTGGGCAGGAGGGGTCTGTGTGCTGCCTGGAGCAGCTCTGGGAGCTGGACAGAGCCTGTTTTTTTTCCACAGGTATGGAAACTTCTCATGCCGCTTCTAGTGTATAGTGCAAGCCAGCAGACAAGTGTTCAGAGAAGCCAGGCTTGCCCTCTGGCTCTGTGTTTCATTGTCTTTCTTCACCAACAGGTTCTGAGAAAGGAAAAGAACTGTGTGGACGATGCTGCTGGGTGGGTCTATCGGCATACTGAAAGGTGCCTGCTGACAAGTGTTTCTCTGGGAACCCACACAGTGCTTGGTTTAATGCCTGCCTGCTCTGAATACAAAGATACAATTTGTTTGCTGCCTTGCTGGCCTTATCAGCTTGCTGGACTGCATCTCTGTAGAAGAGTTGTCCCAAAACTGCTAATGTTTCAAAGGCAGTATTATATTCAGATGGGGTTGTAGCTACAGGGAGCAATATGCTTAGCTCTGGGTTTTCATATTCACATTCAATCCTTTGGTGTGCTGGGAGAAAGATAAACACTTAATACTAAAACCTGCGAGGAGACGTGGATTTGTTCAGTTTCCTTTTCCTGCAAATCTAGAAAGCCTGGGGGTTCAGCCTTGCCCATAACTTGCTAAGCCTTAATTATCTCCTCTCCAAAGAGTGTGTGTGTGTCCATGAACACACAGGTAGATGTGTGCATCTTACTGTTTTGGATGAAATCTCTGATTGCTGGGTTAATACTGATTTGCAGCTGAAAACCCAGGGTAATGTAAGGCCTATCCTTTCTCTTGCTGTTGTTTCCACCTAGTATGTGTCATGTCATAGAACCATAGAATGGCTTGGGTTGGAAGGAACCTTAAAGCTCATCTAGTTCCACCACCCCTGCCATGGGCAGGGACACCTCCCACCAGACCAGCTTGCTCCAAGCCCCATCCAACCTGGCCTTGAACCCTGCCAGGGAGGGGGCAGCCACAGCTTCTCTGGGCAATCTGTGCTAATGTCTCACCACTCTGACAGCAAAGTATTTTCTCCTAATATCCAATCTAAATCTGCCATCTTTTTGTTTGAAAACATTCCTTGTCCTATCACTCTCTGCCCTTGTAAAAAGTTCCTCTCCATATTTCCTGTAGCCCCTTCAGGTACTGGAAGGTGCTATAAGGTCTCCCTGGAGCCTTCTCCAGTCTGAACAACCCCAACTCTCTCAGCCTGTCTTCATAGGAGAGGTGCTTTGTCCTTCTGATCATTTTTGTGGCCCTCCTCTGAACTCATTCCAACAACTCCATGTCCTTCCTGACACTCGTATGATCTGCCCTCATCCTTCCCTATTCCTCAATGTGCACAACCCCGCCCCCTCCTCCCCCCAAATACTTTCCCAGCTTCCAACCTTGGAATCTTTTCTTTGGAAACTTGAGAGAATAGGAATAATTCTTTTAATATCTTACCTGTTTTCTGAAGATCACTTTCTCTACAGCTGCAAACCAAATACATTGTCTGCTTGGTTCCTTTGCTTTTTAGTGACATCTCGCATAAATGGAAGGCAGTGAACTCTGACCAGAGTGGAGTAACTTTTATGGTTATTTCTGCTAGTTTTTTTCTACCTCCTTTCCTGCAGCTTACTATTGCCATTATTTTTTTAATAGCAGAAATTTTGATGTAGCTGGCTCCTTTTCTTTTGCCAGATGCTACATAGAAAGAACTATGTTATCTTTCTGTACCTAAGGCAGTTTGAGACCATGGAGCTTGAAAATATCAAATTCTTCTTTTTCATTTAAACACAAATTCTAGTTAGCTTCCAGTCCGGGACTCACATCTAGTTCTTTAATTAAATGCCTCAAAAGAACATTCCTGCTCATGAGGAACAGCAATACAAAATAGTCCTTGCTCTACTGGACTTTGTCCCAGTTTCTTCAGGCAGGAATATCACATCTTCTGTTCTGCAGTAATAAAAGATACTGCTTAGTGGAGACGAAGTACATCTCCTGCTTTTACAGCTGCATTGGTTATGCTGTTCTGCTTAGAGCCGTTTTACAGCAGAAGATGTCCACATAATGCACAATAGTAAACAAAAAACCTAGAAAATTACCTGGGTTCATTTGGTCAAATCCCACTGATTCTTCTTGTAATTTGAAATAAAAATGCTTCTCTCCTGCCTGTTCTTGCCTCTGGGCAGTTTGTCTAGTTGAAGTATGTGACAATGGTAGAAAAAGTACGTATGTCTGAACAAATAAGAGCTTGTATCTCTACAGGAAAAATATCCTGTAAATGCTAAGTATTTTCTATTTTTATTAGTTAGTAGGTATTGGAAGCTAGAAGAAAACAGCAATACAGAAGTAACTTTAACATATGGATATGGTATATATTAAGTTAAGCATTCGTTATGCAAACTCTTTTTGATTCTCCTGAACTAACTGTCCTTTGTGCTGGTCTAAATGAGCCATAGGACTTGAGGCTTCTTGATAAATTCTGAGATGCTGACCCTGCCAAATCCTTGGCCCAGACTAGTGGACCTCCTCATTTGGCTCTCAAAAGCACACAGGATGCTAGCTTTTTGTTCCAGTTATACATCATCTTGGATATTTATGCCAGTCTGGAATTTTCCTGTGCAGAATCAGCCAAATTTCTCCACAACGTACTTCTTTGGTCTTGATCCATACTACTCAATCCCTGTGATATCTTTTTCTTTTCATCTTGAGACAGGAAGACACCCAGTCCTGAATTCAGTTTTACTGGATGCACAGGGAAAGGAGTGGAGCTTTTTCACTTTGACTCTGAAATCTTTCCTTTCTGGGCTGAGCTTGCTGTGGACTCAGTACAGTGTTTAGGTTGCAGCTTGCAAATGTGAATCAAGCAAAAATTGTGGTTTAGCAGTGTCTCAATGAACCTTCTTGGATAGGTTGTGCAAACCCTGATTTTTCTGCCCCGCTGTGTGCAAAAAGGCCCACTTTGGACATGTGCTTTTAAAATAGGAGGAGTTGGCCACTGAGTTGCCTGTAGTGAGGTAGGAAAGAATATCATGATGCAAAGACAATACTTTCTTTCTTGGTTCAGAACAAGATATGTGCACAGTGGTGATAGATCCTTGGTGCACATGGATGATGCACATGCAAATGTGCATGGAGCAGCTTGCCAACACCATGTACAAGAGCTAGAATAAGCAAGGCAGGGTGAACTCCAATCTTTGCCATTGTGCATGGTGGGATGCCAACGTGGTGGTTCTGTTCTTGTGTGTAAATTCCTGCTGTTAAGCTATTTATAGGCAAGTAAATAAGAATCTAAAGCAACTTTATCTTTTCTTCTTAGCAGAGTACCCTTTTGGTGATCTCTTAGCTGGCATATGTTGTAACGAAGTGCTGTAATGATTCAGCTTAGCTCTTCAGGGCTGTGTCGTATGTTCATCTTGCACTGCTGTTCCCTGCATGCTTCAGTAAGAGCTCTTCTCCAAGGGCCTGGCCACGTGAGCCTGTCTGCCTGACTCCTACAGCCACGTCGAATAGCCAGTTACAATCTGCTCTTTTGATTCGTGTTCAGCATGGTTCAGATGTTCTTTGCGAGGTCTTGCTATTTTCCTTTTGCATTTGCTTGAGACAAGCATGCAAATGCTTCTGATCAAGAAAATCCCAGCTATGACTGCAAAGTAGCTGCCATAAATTAAAAACTGGTAGAGGGAGAGAAAAAGGCAGAAGAATTAGTGAAAAGCACATTAGGGAAATGCTGCTTCTTCTGGAGATGACAGACCATTTTGTTTATTGGTGTTCTGGCATGGTTTCTCTAAGTTTAAGTTTTTGCTTTGGAATTACGCAAAATCTTAGCTTTTCCAGCAAACAGCAGATCTTTGGGGAATGAAGAACTGCCCCTTGCTTCCAATCCTTATGCCTCGTAATAAGCATCAGAGAGGGGAAGGAATAGGAACAGGATTTTCTTTTTTTCTATCAGTGCAAAATGTAGAAGTAGTTTGATAACCCACGTAGTCATGAATAATGTAAGTGACAAGTCTGAGTTGGTCATTTTTTGCTCTTACTTGCACATTTCAGTGGTGTCACCACACTGGCTTCATAAATAAACCAGACTTTGTATCAATGTTTCCAACAACAGTGGCAAGCCTATTTATGAAGTCCTGCATATTCCTGTCCTTACTTTTAAAGTTTTAATTTTTAGTGTTTAATTCAATCATTAATCTTCTAAAGTAACTTTTGCCTTCTCTGTGCAGAATATCTGAATAGCTTTAGTCTTCTTCAAACCTACGGGTGTAGCAAGATGCCCCAGCTGAGATCCCCTCTGAAAAATTGCAAAAGTCAGTACATTTCAGTTGACTTCAACATGAGTGGAAATGGGCTGACTGAAGTTAGGGACAGGGAATCCTGGCCTAAATGAAGTGCCCAAACTATAGGCAGAAAACTCTATTATTCGTGTTGATATACAGACCAGGTTTGCTCCTGAGCTGGAATTAGAAGGCAGGTCACTTGATCTGCTCCTTGTCACTTGAGCTGAAATAACTCCAGTAATTCAGTCTGTCTCATGGTCTTGAACTCCTCTAACAACATGTGGTCACTTTGATTCTGCACCTGAGAAAACTAGCCTGAATTTTTTGGCAGAGAGGGTGTTATTCAATGTCCTATTAATTAGCAAAGTTGATCAAATAGCAGGGCCCGATTATTTATATTCTGGTATGTCTGCCTTTAATAAGACATCTGTAACCCTAAATGCTGCACTAAAGGGCAAAAGGGAGGAATGATGGCTGACACAAGGAAAGAGCAAGATATCGAGATTTCTATAGAAGAAAGAGGTAATTAAATTGTCCTTTGGTATAGCAATTTCTTTCTTGGTAAACTCTTGAAGATGAGTTAGCTAAACAGTAAATGGGAAGTAAGTTAACAGCATTTACCTGAGTCACTATGTCTAGTCCTAGGCCTTTTGAATCCACAATGACTACTGTAAGAATGGTCTGAATTGCCAGCGCAACAAAGTTGTTGAATCCAAACATCAAGGCGTAGCGCTCCATGGTCAGATTGACTGCAATCTGGAACCTAATGGGAGACTGGCAGGTCAGTTACTTCACACTGGGTGGAAGGTTGTTCCTCTCAATTTAGTTGATTCATGTAGATGATGTATTAAGGACCGAGTAAATAGCACTTCATTTGTTTGATTCCTCTAAACAATGTCTTGATTACGATAGTGTATTTTGATGTTTTGTTGTTTTTTTATTTGCCTGTGTTGCTTTCACAAACCCATGTTATCAGGTGATCTGCTTTATCCAATTAGAAATCAGATCTTTTTAACCATCTGCTTTGCTTCTTCTCTATCTTCACAGCCTATGCCAGGCAGGTTGCAAAGCCTCCATGGAGATTCTTATCTTTCTTGCCAGACAGAACCATGACCTGATCTGGCACTGACAGGAGTTTTCCCTCAGCTGGAAGGTTAGACTAAAGGTCACTTTGGGTATCTGCTAACCAGCTTTCCTATGGTGCTGTGAATCACTTCCTGCTTTGTGGCTTGGCAGTGGAGGTAGCATACCATTTATTTCTGTCAAAAGCCTGTAGATTTGCTTTGCAATATCTTTTGACAATATTCGGAACATCTTTCCTTGCAATATTTACCTCCAAAGTTTCTATCTGAACAAATGTGTGTTCATCCTGCAACGCTCTTAATTGATTTTTATGAGGGCTTTTTCTGTGCAAGCTATTAAGCTTTTTTTATTTTTTTAGAGAACGTTGAAGTAGTCCAAATGTGATCCGCTATAATGTACTAACAGTCAACTGAAATGAAAATAGAGGATTCACTTGGCTTCATTCAAGCAAGGCATAATTTTGTCATGTATTATAGTTTTAGCATTTTTTTGAAACAGTATCTGAATAATTTTGGGCTTTGACATAAAAATTAATTGGCCATTTTTGTTAATAAAATAGTATGGTATGTCTAAAGATAGTAAAATCAACAAAACTGGAGTAATAAAAATGATTTTATATATTATAGATTATATATTATATTTAATATTTAAATTAATCTTACTTTTCTATTCCTGACAATAGAATAGCTTGATTTCCTAAGAGACCTTGTCTGAGTTTATATGTCCAATGCTTTCTTTTACTCTTTGTTTACATCATAGCATCAGTAAGGATTATATGTATAAAGTTACATTATGTTGGGGAACGCTGACAAATCTTTTCTTGCATTCACACAATTCATAGCTTGCTAACAAGTATATCAGCAAGGTGGTCTAGACACAAGGGGACCTTAATGGATAGCTATCTAGGCATGTTCTATCCTTCTTGTTCACTTTGTATCTTCTATGCCAGGAACTAGGAAAACAGCTTATGTTTTGCTGTTACTATTATTTTGTTTAACCCCTGCCTAGGTATCTGTTCAATGTCCTTTTGATAATGTATCTTTTATGGTTGTTTATAAGAATGAAAACAACATAACTAGGCAGTTAAGTGTCCTTGTCTTTATCTAAACAGTTATGTCTTGCGTTAGATCAGCTACCTCTGAGTAAAAGGAGGGATGCCCAAACTTATATTGTTGGTATTTTGTGTATAATAAAGTTTTTGTGCACTATAAGGTTTTATACTTACGTTGCTATTGTTATGAGGAGCATATAGCATGCTTTGAAAATGAGATAACTGGAATAGCATGCCCAGATGTTGGTAGTGAAGTGCATAAGAAAGAGACAACAAGCATCTATTGCGGAGAAGATCCCTAAAGCCAGTTCTCCAAAAAGGTCCCACTTAATTTTCATATATTGTACTACAAAAGATGTTACTGAGCCTGGAAAAAGAGAAAAAAACATGTAAATACCGTGTCTGTTATACAGCCTGTATCACCAAATCCTGCCGTTCTCACATGCTGAAATAATGAAGCTGATGCTGAATAATGAAGCAAAGTAGTTCTGAAGTGTTCTGAAAGCATTTCTAATCACTTCTGAAGTCATGCAGATGACTGGTCATTTTTTGACAACTGTATAAATCAAGTCTGCCATTCCTTTCTTAATGTTTTATTCCACTTCACAGAATAAACTGTAGAAGGATTCATTATTTAGCTGTCTGTACTCAACATGTATCTCTAGGGAGAGAATGAAGGACACGGTTTGGAGTTCAAGGAGAACACTTCTAGGTTCTACTAGCTTACTTTATAGCTAAGCTAATAAACAGTTACCTTCTATCTTAACAGTTTAGCTCTGTGAAACTCATAAAGGGGCTAAACTGTCAAAAAAGGGAGTTTTGTGAGGTATCAAGTGACTACATTCAGAGAAATGAGGGAGGACAGGCACTGCTTGGTTTCTGTGGACCTGCTACAAAGACTTACCTGTTGTGAAGGTAAGCTGCCTGATTATCCATCTTAGGGGTCTCATACAATTATAAAACTTCTATAGACACCTCTAAATTGAGAAACAGGCAATTCCACAGGAGAAGAATTCATCAAGGAGTAGACACTACTGGACTTAAGTTCTTCTGATTTGTTATTCAGTTGGTCTTCTCAGTTGCCTACCTCAAGATGAGTAATTTTTATTCTTAGAAGTTTCTGTTTCTCCTTAATGATTCTAAGGGTAACCTGAATGGCCAGGTATGATGTAGATATGTTTATTTTCCCTGCAGGATCACAGCCCAGTGTTTTGTGTAAGTTCTCTACAGTAGCATAATATGAAACTGTGAAACACAGCCAAGTCAGGGCGGTAACCTCTGGTGTTACCTTTCGATAACATCATTTTGCTTATGCGGTGTGGACATCTGTTTCCGGTGCAAAAGAGTAATGGTTAATGTCAGCAGTGTAATGAATTCAGTAAGGTCTTTTTCTGCAAATCTCTATCTTGGGAAGACTAAAATTCTTCTTTCCCTTCTGCTGCACAAGAGTATTTTACTAGAGCAAGATCTTAATGAGAGGATTATATCCATTTTGTGTAAAATATTTATGAAAACCCGCTCTCATCTGTGTAAGTTGATACCATTGCTATGGGAACTGTGGAGTTACTTGTTTGGGGAAAAAAAACAACCCCAACAACCTCATCCAAAGAAACACAGGTACCTCTGAATGGATTTAGCAGTTGGATGTGAGGTCCGTGCAACTTGTACACTGCCTGCATACTGGTAGGAGACATCTGGGTGTCCCAGTCATAAAGAAAAATAACATAGATCCCATTTGAATGGTTTTGTACACCAAAGAACTAGATTTTGAATGCACAGTGCATACACTGGCTCCCTGGAACACCTGCAATGGAATGGCACTTATAAAATGTTCTAAAGTAAAACTTCAGAAGCTGCCTTTGTGATCAATGCTTAGACACTAACTTACTCAGAAAAGTTGCTATTGCCTCAACAGCTCCGTTGTACACTGCAGAGCTGTGAGAGGGGGCTCTGTAGTCCCACAACACTTGGATGTAATTCACAACCTGGTTAAAGCCTGCCGTAGCCAGAGCCCACCACAGGGACCAGTAGAGAAGTTTCCTCGAGCTGTAGCAATCCCTCAGGTCCTTGCTCAGCTGCACCATCACTCTGAGCATGTGACTGTGGGGCTTGGCACGGTCTGCCTGCTGTTCAGGTGTTGCTCCCCTGTCAGCAGACGCGGAGCCCTGGTCCTCTTGGCAGCTCGATGGCCTGTGGGAGCTGACTGTAGCCACAGCTTTCTCTGGTGCTGGGAGGGTTTCTGGGACACCTTTCCTGTGGAAGAACATGCTCTTCTGGGGCATTGGGAGGAAAAAGGAGCACACGAATGCCAGGGAGACAGAAGCCAAAGTAATGGCGTTGAGGTGAAAGTAGGATACATCTGCTAAGGAAACCAGGAGCTGTCCCAGCACGGCAGCGATGGTGGCTGCAAGGAGAGTGCTACTTCTGCAATAGCTCGTCACTCGCTGGTAGCGCTCGGTGCTGACGACACTGTAGATGTAGGCGTAATAGGCCACCTCGGTGGCTGTTGCCATCCCATAGAAGAATTCCACCGCCTGCATGGCCAGCACTCCGTGTGCAAAGAGGAGCAAGAGCCATGTGACGATGAAGCTGATGCCCTGGAGGAGGATGACGGGCTTGTAGCGTACGTAGTCTGTAATCAGGAAGACGGGGAAAAGGAGTGCAAGGTAGGAGTATGTCCAGACTGGGAAAATCTGGTTGGTAACCTAGAAGAGGAAATCTCTGTGGTGTTATTCTTGGGGAAAAGTTGTTAATTTATTTTCAGTGGCTTTACAGATGAAAGTTTTTGCTCTGAAGGAATTAATAAAATATATAGCTGCACTGAAACAGCATGTGACTGTTGAGCAGGCAAATGGATCTTAAATCCATTAAATGGATCTTTTATTTATGCCATCTGCTGCAAATTGCAACCTGCCAAAGCTGGTTAAAGTGTGCTTTCTTGATTCTTATCTTTCTTTAAAAACTTTAAACAAAATTTTACTTTTTCTGTTTCATTTTTTGTTGTTGTTTCATTCTCAAGAAAAGGCAGAGTAAAACCATACCTCATCTATAGTTAGGTTTTTATCTGGCCCCATTAGATATGGGGTAAGGAAAGGTTCTGATGGTTTCATCATGTAGAAGAATCCATAGAGGCAGAGGATCAGAGTGGGAAAAGTCCCGGTATTGCCTTTTTCTTGCTTCCAGCAGCCCATGGCCTCTGAGCAAAGCTGAGAAGAAAGTTTGTTAGAAGGATGATACAGCCCATGCAAGCGCAAAGACATCTTGTAATTGGTTTTTATTTTTTGGTTTCTAATGGTAAGGGATGCTCTTTAGATGTTGCAATTGGAAAACATTTTTCTTCATACCTTTAAAGTGAACAGCTTTTCCTTACATTTGTGTGCTGTTTCTCTGTCTTTGTAAATAGTGTATAAAGAATGACTTGGAATATCTTGTGATAGTGATGAGACAGGATGGATCTAGTGATAGGACAAGGTGGAATGGCTTTAAACTTAGAGGGTAGATTTAGATTGGCTATTAGGAAGAAATTCTTCCCTGTGAGGGTGGTGAGACACTGGCACGGGTTGCCCAGAGAAGCTGTGGCTGCCCCCTCCCTGGCAGTGTTCAAGGCCAGGTTGGATGGTGCTTGGAGCAACCTGGTCTGGTGGGAGGTGTCCCTGTCCATGGCAGGTGGCTTGGAACTAGATGAGCTTTAAGGTCCCTTTCAAACGAAACCTTTCTACGATTCTATGATCTTTAACTCAGTGAAAAAATACAGTGTCATTCAGTCTGCGCTGACCAAGCTAACCAGTGGAAAGGCCTTTCTAGATTAAAGTTGCTGAAGATGGCTGAGCGTTGAGATTTCATTCGATGCCATGGCCGATCACAGCCAAGCACCTTGCTGAATGACAAGTCACTGATTCATAACTGCTGTTTTTACTCTTTCACCTCCTAGATGTGATTGGCTTTCCTGTGATGGAGAGCTGAGAACTCTGGAGCCTAGCAGATGAGTGTCTCTAACAAATACAGAAGGGATGTCAAGCCATATCCTCAGCTGGAATTAACTGCATCAAAAGTCCAGTTTGGATACAAATGTTCTATTATCAATCTATAAAAAAACATCTGTATTCACTGAAGGTAATAATTCATGCTACAGTGAAACAAAGCAGATTTTTTTGCTCTTGTCTCAGGTGAGACTTATGGAATAAATTCAACTTTGCAATTCTGCTGGACAGAGTCTGAAGAGAAGCCAAAATGGGTGTAATGGGAGGCATGAAAGGAAACATGCAAACAGTAAGTTTTACTCCATATTGATATAGGCAATGTCAAGAATCTTAAACTGTACAATTTATATCTTTTGGAGACCTCTGGAGGGTGCTTGTTACCAGCTGGGATTTCCATCACTCTGCTTTTGACTTTTTACCTGTTTACCTCCTGAGAATTTGTCTTTTCAGCCAAAAGTTTTATCCTAAAAATGAAGTACCTTGCAGGCAGTATTTTTCCTCATACTTTTTGTAAGAGATGAATGAAGATTTCTTCCAAAACAGGCAAAAATGTTCATGTACCTTTCGACTACATCACTCCACACAGGGTGGGCAGAGGATCCTCTTACAGGGTGTGATATATAATGCAGAAGTCAGCAGGCATTATGCATCTTCTTTTCTAACTTCACACCATGATGGCACATTTTACTAATGGCCTGATGTACTAAGAAATGTGTGCAGATCAAAGGGAATTTGAATTATTTCATTTTATGCATAACAGCTGAAACCACTAACATTACAGGATTTGCAGCAGAAATTAACTTAGCTCTGTGTGTCAGCTCTGTAGTGAGAGCCACTAGAGGGCAAGACGACCCCAGAAAAGGAAAAATGTGTATGGGAAGAATGAGAGAGACATTCGGAGTGCTCAAGGAAAGAAGCATTTCTGCCCCTCCTCTTTCCCCAGATGTTGTAATAGCTTCTGCTGCTTTGGCAGGACCAGTTTTGACCCTGCCCAGGATCACACTCATTTAGTCACCAAAACATCCCCTTCTTTCACATGATAATCATTGAAGTGTTACAGCACCCTAAAGCCATGTGAACACCTCATGTGGTACCACAATGTTCTGAGAAAGGCACGAAGAGGAGAAATGAAGAGCATCTCTAGTACTGTAATGAGGAACATTTGTACAAGTGAGCTGTTTGACTTAGCCAGGTTATATTTTTTTGCTTGCCAGCCTAGATTCTCTGCCCTAGTCCATTTCAGGTCTTGCCATGTTTGCTCCGCCCTCCCACCCCCCAGCAGGTTGCATGATGCAAAGGTAGCAGGTCTCACGGATCCTTCCAAAACGTCCTGCACCTTGGGAGGTGAGAAGGGCAAACTGCTGTATTCCCAAGGCTCGCAGGGCACTGTGTGCTGCACCTCTGATGCTGCCTGTCTGTGGCAGGGCTGTGCCATCATGTACAGGAATTTCTGGTTTGAGTTATATACAGAAAAATTTGTGTGCTCTGTTCACTGCATCCCTCGAGTCCCAGTGCATGCACTGTTTGAGGTTTTCTACTAGATGTATATCTCTCTTCTGTAGGTTTATTCTTTAAGAGACCTGTGTTAGGGTGGCAGATAAGTCAGGTGAGAAGTTTCCCAACTGATTTAAGCAGTTGTGCAGGAAAAACCTGACACTGATGCTGAGCAGGGAAATGCAGTGGGCTGAGGGCTTGCAGGGGCAGCTCTCTCTGCCCTTGGGCAGTGGGTGCTGCTCTATCTGCAGTGGGCTGTGTGCTCACCCCGCACCCCAGCTCTTTGCAGTCGGTGGAGGGCTCTGCTGCAGCCCCAGCTCAGCCCAGCCGGCTGCTGGTGTAATTGCTCCTTTCTGCGTTCATAACCACAAACCTCTGACAATGAGATCTGTTCTCTGGTGCTTAAGGGGGAGGAATCCAACTGCTCCCATTCAATCACCCCTTATGGTTAATTTGTCTCTTAACTCCAGAGTTTTTCTTAACTTTTGGAGAGATGGTGGGATGCTTTGGTGTCATTCTGTTTCTTGTTTCCCCCATCAATTCTTGGTTAGTGCCAGAGCTGTCAGCTCTTCTCCCGCACAGCCTGACATATCCCCTCAGTTCCCCACTGGACTACTCTATTCTTTCCTCCCCCTTTCCCTTGTCACTGAAGGATTTCTGATTTCCAAAGTTCACATATAATCTTACCTTGTCTGAGGAGCTATTCCTTTTTTACTTCCAAGGGAAAGGTCCCCTCTTAGTAGCTCCAGTCTGTCTTCTGGCTGTCCTGTGTGTATTGCAGCTATGGGATGGACTCTTTTTTGTGCTTTTCCTGTTCTTCTGGTATTTCAGCCTGCTCTGGTGACACCTCCTTTGAAAACATTTCCAGCTGGCTTGCTTTCAGCATCCACTTTCAACACCCTTAAAGGAACAGCCAGACAATGCTGGTCTGTCTTTGCCCAAAGGCATCAGTTGATTGAGACTCAAACTACAGGTTTGGTGCTTGACTGATACAAAAGCAATAGAACTAATCCTGTTCCCAAAGAATTTTAGATACATGGATTGGGACCCATCTGTGCCTGGAACTGGTCTGCGTTAAAGATGGAGTAGTAGCTATGCATGGGTAATGACAGAGATGACTGAGAAAAAATACCAGTGTGTTACAAGGTTTAAAAGTTTCCCCACTGAACACATGGGGTTTCATAGTATTCTAGCAGGTTTAAAAAGTAAAACACTCTGCTCTGTTTCCCCTTGACTGTTAGCAAATTTGTCAGATCTTTTGCTTAGGCAAGTTCTCATAGTCCTGCTGAAGATGGAGATGGCCCTATAGTCATGTTCGGGAGATCCTGTGAGACTCACAACAGTGAAGGATGCTATCTGAAATGTACTGATTTGCACAACAAGCACGTACCTAAGAGTCTAGATCCATGCCCATCCCAGTCATAAGACATATAGGTCTGGAATGAAGGACATACTAGTTACTTAGGAATGTGACCAGTGCAGTAGGAAAATAATAAATTTGCAAATAACGGTGAATTATCCAATAATTTCAGAGGAAGGCAGCTTCTTAGTTCATGTACAGTAACTTTAGAATAGGAAGATATGCATGAATAACAAAAACATGAAATTGCCTGCTGGGTCAGATGAGTTAGACTCAGCCACATTTTGCAGCCTTTTTGCCTCCTACTCCTCAGCACTCAAAGTTATGGGATTAGTGATGACAGAGAGGCCATCTGTGCCTATTGCCTTTATCATTCGTTTGTTGACCTGGTGTCTGTGAATCCATCTAATCCTGCCTGGGACACTGCTGTTTGCTTGTGTGAGCTTTTGTGATGTAAGTGAAAGTCATGTGTGAAAGGGATGCAATAGTTTCTTTTGCTGCTCTCCCAGCTGTCAGTCACTGTCTAACACTGATTCCAGGGCTTTTTTGGGTTCTACTTCACTGCATGTTTAATTGAACCTATAGCTATAGGAGGTGGAAGCCAATCTGAGGAGGACACTGTATACCTGTATTTGATTCCATTCTCAAGGACTCACTCTTCCTAAAATGCAGAGAACTTCTATTGAAGTCAATAGCACTACTCCGGGTTTGAGTTGACTTAACTGAGGTAAGACTCCAACTCAAATTTCTTGACCCTAAAAAAATCCCCAAAACTATGTTTTTCCTGTAATGTAATAACAAGAGAGAATGATTTCAGAAACTTCCAGTTACTGAAGTTTGTGTTTCCTGCTTTCAGATCCTCTTTTATCCTCTATTAGCTGTTGTTCTGGGGGTTTTTTACGTTCTTCAGTACCAAAAATCTAATCTTTTTCACCGATTCGCATCTGAATGCCAAATGGAAGAGAGTAAAACTATAATGGGCTCATGCAAGTTTTTGGTCAACTTGAGCTCTATGTCATGAGCTGCTGGCAGTGGAGCTTAGCCACTGGGTTTGGAGGGGACTGTGATCTTTATGCTGAGTTTGAACACAGTCTGGTCGGAAGCAGAAGTGGTATTCTCTTGGAGGGTGGGCTAGGAGATCTGTTTATAGCTGGCATCTCATTTCTGTTCAGGTGGAAAAGGGAAGACTAAGACATGGAGAAAAGGTGAATTTCATAGTAGTAGTGTATACTAAAGAATTAATGCAATATGGTCTCTAATGTATCAAGGAGATGGGAAAATTCTGAGGACAGAAAGGGAAGGAAAGACAGTAAAAGAATAAGACCGCAAAAGTCTGTCACCCCAATACATTCTCCCACCTTTGCTGCCCCTTGGACTCTATCCTGGTATTATTTCTGGTGCTTCACAGGATGGCACCAAGGCTGAGACCCTCCCTCTCTCTTGAAGGTACCTCTCTCTTGAAGTGTCTGGTTGGGTGCTGACTTTCAGCTCCCAAATCACATCTGTTTCTTGACACCTGCCTAACTCAAGAGAAGAGACTTTGCAAATCATACTGAAGGCTTATACTTTTTGAAGAGTGTGTACTGTACTCCCTTAAAGAAAGAGTGATAACAAAGAAAATTTACTGTGGCTAATACCAGAGATTTTTCTCAATTGGTGCTCAAACACAGCCCACACACTGAAAGGTTGCAATGGCAGTTATGAAGATTAAACTGTTTCTTTGTTGGATTCCTCAAACCCAGGAGTATTCACAGGGCAAGTTTGCTTTTTGATTTCTGGATAAGCAGATTTTAGTTTTCCTCATGCACTACATGCCTGTTTTGGGAACAAGCTGCCATTTGCAGTCTGAGCCTTAACCCTGTGGTGTGTGGGTGAGGGTTTCTATGACTCGCCTCTCAGCTTAGTCTCACACAAGGGTCTCAAGGCAGGGGAGACGTTCACATGCTGGGTTTTAATGCTTTTCATATGAGACACTTAAATGCTTACGCAAAGTCTGTTTTAGAATATTTAGCTAGAAAGTACTAAATGCATTACTCTAAGGGGTAAATTAGAGAATACATTAACCAAACTTATGTTTAGGGTACTTCTTTTAAATGTAAACTCACAAGTACTTCCATACTTAAAAAGTAATGACATAACCTTATTTTTCATTACACTGCTATTTACATAAGGCTGATACCCCTCCTTGTAATCGAGTCACTCTTCTTACTCATGTCACTGGAGTGTGCATTGCCACTTGCATCGTGCAGAGTGGTGCTGCTGATATCAGTGCAGGTTCTGGAACTATAATCACCACTGTGGGACATTTTGGAGGAGTTAATTATTTTTTCTTGCAGGCAATATTTTAGTGGTAGCACAGTTGGATGTCTGCGTAAGTAAGGCCTGGAGCTCTAGCTATAGTGTGCTACCAACATAGCATGGAGCTTCTAGAGGTTTTGTGATGACGTTATAAAGACTGGTTGAACCTACTTTGCTTGCAGAACCACTCTTTGCTTTCATCCACTGTTAACTTTGGGCCAGTGCCGGGCTGAAAGGAGTGCTTTACCCTGTTAATCTCCTGTTATTGGCTAGGGAAAGTTAACTTCAATATCTTTAGCTTTCTGCAATGTAAGTCACAGTTTGGATTTTTCTCCTCCTTTGGTTACAGTTTCATTGTTGAATTAAATGTAGATGATATCTCCACAGTTGAGAGAGTCCAGGGAAGTAGAATCCAATTTACACTGGGTATCTCCTTGGGAGCATTACCAAGATTTTACAGGGATGTATGACGTCCTTATTTTCATCACACTGATCTGCATTGCAGCTCTCTGATTTGCTCCATGTCTATTGTGAAAACCTGACAGACTTTAATAGGTTTCCAAATACAGGTGTTTCACATTATCTGAGAACAGGGTTTGTTAGTTGAGCAAGATCTCCCTTTCACTTTTGCACTCTGACTGGCACAAAGCATGCTCTGGTCTCCCAGCTGAGGGGTGTAAAGCAGTGTGGTGCAGAGAAGCCACAGAGCCAAGCCAGAAAATCACCCAGCATGTGAAGGTATATGCTGATACTGTCCTGCTACAAAATTCACTGTTCAAATTGAAGCTGACTGTGAGCTTTACAGTATTTTCCTCTTTGGTTTATAGGTCCAAGAATGCTGGAAAACTAAATTTTAACATTTTCAACCTTGGTTTTCATGGTTCAAATCTACTTTTGAACAACAACAAAAAAAATCAAGCAAGTAAGTTGAATAGATGATAAAATTTCCAGCACTGAGCAGGAAAATGCTATCTTATGTATGGTCCCCCTCTCTGTATTGGGGTATATTTTAGCATTAACAGCTAAATTTATTTCTGTTGCAATTATATCAATAACAAAATACTGCCTTAACTTGTAAAACAGAGAACTGAAATTAAAAAAATAGTGTGATCCAAAGTTTACTGGAAGTTGGGGAGTCTTCCTGTTCCATTCAATGAATGTTAGAGCAGAGCAGAAAGTCTTACAGAAGAGTAGGTTATAACTTAAGTAGTTCCTTTTGTTTTCCTTACATTTTTCTTCCAGATCATCAGTGGAGGACAGGAACCATTACTTTCTCAGTGGGATTCTCTGGGGCTTTTCCTTTTATTAAAAATTTTGTGGTTGCTGTAGGTCTGCAGCTGACTTGTCTGCAAGTGCTGGCTGTGGGTGACTGTACTGGGCTCTGGTTTCCCTGCCCCACACGCAGTATGTCTGTCAGCTCTTCTAACAGCATAGAAGTCATCCGTGTTTAATGGAAGAACAGCAGTTTAATGGTATTTCTGGATTAAGTGGAGGATAGATGATCCTGGTGAGAAAGAGGTGATTGGATTTTTGTTGTGACTGCAAAGCTATCTTTCACCATCACTTTAAGATTGTCAGTGTGGTTCACAAGTTGGCTTTGAGCTCTTCACTTCTGCAAACAATGTGGTTGAGAGAAACTTGTCTATTTTCTGTGGCTAATACTAACTTTTTATTTAATACTTCCTTGACATAAGGTACGTTACATGTAAGAATGAAATAATCACTTTCCTCAAGTACCAAATGCTCTAAAAGTTCTGGCCTGTTTTCTCATCCTTGCTGATCACAGATCTCTTCCATGACAGCCATGAGCTCCACATGACCAATGAGCCAGACAAGGTCCATAAGGCAGGTAGTCTCTGAACATAGAGCTTGTGCCAACTCTCACTAATTTTTTTTTTTGTTAGAAATGAAAAAAACCTCATCTTTTTTAATTAATGCAATCATTGTTCAACATTGTAAGAAAATGAGTAAGAATTATGCTTTTAGAAGATGAGGAAGAGAATCTATTAAGCTTCATCTTTAGAATTTGAGGAGCACTCTAGTCATGGATGGATGCATGTAGTATGCATATCTCTGCCTCCAAAACCCCCCATATCTTCAAGTTTGTTACTTGATGATTGGACCTGGTGACTTTGCCCTCCTATTTGTACTTTTTGTAATGATGCTATATAATCTAATTAAATGTGCACTCTTAGCTTGTGCTTTAACTTTTCTTTGACTGCCTACTTTCTTCATCTCCAGCTAAGTAAACAAAAGGAAATGATATATAGGTCGAAGAAATCTCATTTAAATTGCTTAATACTTTTAGTGGCTCTCAGTGACCTACTGTGGATTGCCAAAGAGAGATGAGAGGAAAAACCTGAAAGGATGTCTAAGTTTCCATGTTGAAAGATCACTTTCTGAGGTGTGTTCCCTTGTACACTTACCCTACAAACCTCCCACTAGTGGTAGATTTGCCTTGTCGTCATAGATGGGCATCTTGTTTCAGAGATGCAAATTTGCATTTGCACAACTTGTGTGTGTAGGAAGTTTCAGCTCAGCACCTCCACTCTACCTTCTTTTTTTCCCCTCAAGGAGCATCTCATATTACAGACACTGTGGGAGACTTTGAATCACTGCAACAGCCCAGGTAGTGTCAAGTCCTGCTGGAAGAACATTTGTCACATTTTGACAAGTGCATATAACTAGCTGGATGCTTCATTTGATGCTAAATCTCTAACGACATTTGAGAGACTTAAAATAAATGCATCATGCTGCTAGCGTTCGCTTGAAAGTAAGAATTCTTACACTCAAAATGTCCTGGATTCTTCTAATACCTTGATTTCCTGCCAGCTCAGAAGAGTTTGGATAACGGAAAGACCAAACATTGCAGTGTCCTAGGGAAATTCTGGAGTTGGTGGTTGTTGTGGGTTTGTTGGTTTTTTTTTTCCCTAACAGTGTGTTGGGTTTTGTCCCTTTCATGAAGAACAATTTTTTCTTTTTTTGTGGTCCAAGATTTTTTCCACATGCCTTCATCTTCCTGTTAGTCCTTTCAAAGGCAGCAGTTACAGTGTATGTGTTGTATCCTGAAGCTCTGGCCCTGGTTCCCAGGTCCTTTGGTGCACTAAGTCATGTACAAACATGAAGTAAAAAAGGATTGTTCTCTGATCTGAGGAAGGCTTAGTCTAGTAACTTGAGGTGGAAATGTTTTTGTAAAATATAGTTCATCTTGGTATAGCAGATTTCTGTCAAGCCCAGATTGTTTAGTTTAAAACATCTTGTGTTTAAGCAGCTTTTTTGGCTCTGGTTCTTGCAGAACAAGCCCTTGTTATTTCCAGGAGTCCTTGAAACTTGTGACCAGTCCCACGTGGTTGGAAAAGCACCTTCCTTAAAGCCCTGGCCAAGGACCTTACCAAGAGGACACTACTGTGCCTGACTGGAGTTGTCCAGTGGGCTGACTAGAGTTGTCTGGGCCACCAATAAGGTAAGAAAGACTTTGAAATTCAGGAGAAGCAAGATATGCTAAAAGGAACCTTGCAGAAAGAGAGGAAAATTACCCTGGTGAATGTTTCCTTAATGGGAAGGGCAAGACATCCCTTTTTAGGGCCCCCAAGATGCCTCTTGCACAAATCAAGAGGTAAGGACAAAGGTCCAGAAAAGGAGTTTTAAGGTTATAGAAGGATAAGCCAAGGCAGTATCTTAGTTGTGTTATGCAAAAGAACTTGTAAGAGTTGGGATGGAAGGACCCAGGGCTGTGGTTTCCCTGGAAAAAAAACAGGACTCTTGGACAGAGGGAAGTCTGAGCTGGCTGGTTTGGGCAACTGAGGTATAAATCTTCCCACTGGAAAGTCCCTGTAATGTAACTGTGTAGGATTGAAAAGCTACAGTGTTTGCAGCACTTGCTTTGAGAGGCCTGTGTCCATGGCTACTCTGCCAATGGTCATGATGCAGCCACTCAGTAGTGTTAACTAATATCTATTAGAAGCAAACCTGGGTTTGGTTTTTTGCTTGGCAATCCAAAATAAGCAGGTGTTACTGGATAATTTTAGGCTAATCTTCCAGTAGTACATGGCAAGACACCAACTGTGTTAAGTATGTACTAAGTAGTCCAGAGTGACCAAACACTCTGTATGTCAAGTGTGACTTAGTAAAACCTTCAGTCAATGAGTTCTCTTGGTCAACTTAAATCTTTACTACTTCATGTCACTTAGTTCTTATTTCATATCTTTCCTTTTTAGGGTTTTATTTTATTAGTTTTAGGTCAACTTGAGGAAGCAAATATAGGACGTGAGAAAAAAAGAAGCTTCACATTTTCTAAATTATTCTCTTCTAATTTTTAGACAAAACTATTCACCATGTTTCAATTGAACTAATGAATAGCTTTAGCCCACCTAAAACTGCATTTCTAATGAAATTTTTAAGTGCCAGGTTTTTTGCCCACCTCTATTCTTGTCTAATTGTCAAAATCTGCAATGTGTTACACATCTGTCCTTCATAACTGCTATAATTTCTCCTCTTTCTGAATTAAATATTTTTGCAGTGCAAACCTTCATTTGTTAGTACTGGGAGGTGTCTTAATGTTCAGGCTGTGGATTTTGGCCCTGGACATGGTCTGGGGGATCTGTACATCTTTGGGAAACTCAGCCACGCCACAGCAGTGGAGAAGTACTGACCCACAGAAGTGGTGAGGTGGAGGCTATTTAAAAACAGAAACTTCAGCTTTGTTTCAGTGGGGTTGTATGATGACTCCAGTGCTGAAAGGTTGCTGACAGCTTTTTTTGGTGAAGATTTCAGGATGTTGGACCATAGTAAATAATTCTAAATCATAGTAAATTACTTCTTTTTGTCAGCAGGTTCTTTTTTTTTGTCTGCAAATGACACTTGGTGGTCTCAGTCCCTTGCAGGAGACACTTATTCTCTTATTCCCCACGTCTGTGTAAGTTACACAGAAAATTGGCACTTCTTAACTTCTCTAATGGTCAGAAACACATTAGTCGAAATGTTTCTTTTGTTCTGCTGCTTATACTTAAAGATGCATAAGAATTTAGATTGGAAGGGAGATAGAGCACGTAACCTAGAGCTCAGCTTGACAGGCAGTTTTTATTTGTTTCCTTTTTTGACTATTTTTTCATCCTTCCTTCCAACTACAGGTTTTGCCTTCTATTTTGAGAAGTCCATTTCTGTGAAAAGGTGGTTGGCTACCACAGGAGGTTATAGACAGACTAGGATTAATTTTGAAAAAAAGAAATCTGCACTTAGAGCACCAGATATTCAGCTCCTGTATGTATGTAGCAGCAAGCAAGCAGCAGTGCTAGGATGGATGCTGGTATGTTCATGAAAGATGCACCAGTCTCCTCATAACCTGCACTTCTGATTGATAAATCAGAGGTTCATTTCTACCAACAGGCATATAATTTGTCCACAATTGCATCAAACAAATGTCATTCAGTGCTACCTCTAGACGTGTTTGTTACGTAGTGTATGATTAGTGAAAATTGGTTTCTTCCTTCAGATAAGGATTTCTGTCAGTCATGCAAACATTGAACTGCCCGAAATCACTGTATTGCATCATAGCCTCTAAAGCTCCAGAGATATTGAGCAAGTTACCTGTGGCATTCTGTTGCCTGTATTTATTCCGTATTTCATCATCAGGGATTATGCAAATATTAAATCCCTGCATTTGGCCCTTTCTCCTGCCACTTGCTCTGTCAGAGGTGTTCTAAATCATTGGAAATTACAGAAGGGAATTCCCTCCATTTGCTTCTGTCCTTCCTGGTTAATCACCCGTATTGCTAGAATGCTTTATTTTCGTCAGTTCAAACAAGGGCAATAATATGTAATAAAACAACATTTCTTTGTGAAGATGAATAAAAATGGAAATTTTGGTAAACAGCTGCCAATCAATTAAAAACTGTCAATATGTTTCTTATTGTAGGAGACAGGCAAAGATATTATAGACGGTGTCTAACATCAGGGTAGGTAAGAGATGTTTGCTTTTTTTAAATATTTCATGTTTAATATTAAACCTAAACCATAAAGAAGTGACTATAAGCTGTAGTCTATCAGTCAAATAGTTAATTATTATAAATTTTCTTCTCTATGTCTCTCTTCAGAAGTTAATGCAGTATCTTAAGCTTTGCATCTGTATGACTGTTTTGGGATTGCACAGCAGAGCTATGTGGAGCCACAGTTTCAAAGCATTTCAAACTGCTTTCCAAATAATGTACAGTTCTCAATTTCCCATGTGCATATAGCTTCTCGTATGCAAGATTTCAAATGAAAACAGACATAGCTTTATTGACACAACTCCACGTGTTCCTGGAAACCAGACAGTCTGCTTCTGTGCTGTTCCACAATGGGAGAGTGATGGGGCAAGCCTATTCCCCAGAAATAATGCTCATTTTTCCACTGGTACAGGGAAGTTTATCAAGGTTGAACTATTAAGTCCCTTCAGCACTTCAGATTTTTGAGCAGATACTTTGGTGAGTGAAAGCCCTTTGGGATAAAAGAGAGGAAGAATATTACCAGGAAACAGCAGTCTGGTGACCAAGGAAAGTGGGGACAGAGAGGCTGTAGCTTTGCAGCTGGTGTCTGAGAGTGGTCTGACTCCCTAGCTCTGCTCTCCAACATCCCCAAACTGCTCAGAACTATCAGTTTCCCAGTATCACCTTGGAAAAGGCTCAGTTTTCCCTGATGCATTTCCTCTCCTTTCACAGATCTAACTGAATGCCTCTACAGCACTGGCACCTCTTTGCCTCATCGTTTATAATACATACAGGAGGGGTTTGGCCTATTCCCTCTGGTCCCTGGAACAACAGGAGGGGAGGGTTAGGAGAAGCTAAAACTTTGTCAGTCTGTGTTTTGGTGCTTTGTCTTATTGTGAGTGCAGCATCAGGGAGGGAGAGCAGGGTTTGTGAAGGGGATCTGAGGAGAGGGAGAACAGGAGGGAGGGAAGTTGAGAAACTTACAGCAAAAGAAAGTCTGGAAGAGACAAATAAGCTAAGAAACTAAAAGAAGGAAAGGAGATTTAGACATGACCAAACCAGAAAAAGTAATGTGGACTTAACTGTGGCTTGGAAAGGAATCCAAGTTTAAGATCATCCTCAGGGCAGAGCCATGTCCAGTTGAGATTTGAGTATCTCCAAGGGTATTTGTACTTGGGTTTTCACATCCCCTCCTGGGCAACCTGTCCCGGTGCTTTACCCTGCTCACTATGAAGAGGGTTTATCACTATGCCTGATGAGAATTTCCCTTCTCACAACTTGTGGCTGCTGCCTCTTATGTTTTGGCTGTGGCCCTTTGAGGAGACTGGGCACAGTAACTCCCCACGCAGCCTCACAGGCCTCAGCGCAGGGCAATAATGGCCTCCCTCAACCTGGCGGCCCCCTCACTCACCCCTGCTCCCTGTGCAGCCTCCTAATCCCATAAGTGTTGGGACACTAAACACAATGTATTGGCCCAGCAATGGGCACCCACAACTGGCCCATGAACAGACTCAGGTGCTGGTGACCATCCTGGAGCCCGGTGGCCCAGCCCATCACCTGTGTTGCATTCCCCCGGCCAGTCCATATGGCCCCATTCTGTCATGCTGGTGCTAAGGGAAACCAGGACAAAAAAACCCAGGGAAACAGTTGCTGTCTCCTCACCTGCAGGGAATAATCAATTCCTTTGAACACATGAGCACCTCCTTCTTTTTATACTTTTTTGCCTTCTGTTTGCATTATGGACTTGTAAATTTAAAGACTTCAGATATGGTTATGAGTCATATCAGGACCTAGCCCGCAACTTTCTCCAGCCGTTTGCATTAAACCTTTTTTGACTTTTTTTTTAACTACTTTGTGTAAATAAACTGAAGGTACTTTGTACATGCTAAATACACGGTGCTCCTAAAGTTGAGGCTCTACTGATGGCTTTTGTTCTAAATCTTAATCTAATTTCCTAAATGAAACAAACCATGAGATAAAATGATTACCATGAGCAAGAGTCCTGCTGTGACACCAGCCATGGTCTCTGGTGGGAACTGGAGGTGTGATGGAAATTGCTTGAGGGCAGAAGTATGGGGTGAGCACTAATTGTGTGATGTCACTGCTCTGGCATCTACACTGCTTGTTACTTAATTAGGAGCAGGTAGGGGTGTCAAAGGTCAAGTGAGAAGTTTCTGTCCAAAAAGCACTGAATGGAGAAAAAATATAGCTGCAGAGTCAGAAGGGAGACTTGAGAGGCATGGCCACCTCCATCTAGATAACGGTATCAGTAATCACATGTTGATCTGTAATTGCCTAGGAAATGGCATAAGAAACACTAAAGTTGGGTATGGATGTAATAGATTTGGGATCAATGAGGAAAAGGAATTAGGGGTGAGTTGTTTGTTTGGGGGGGAGTTTGGACAGAGGAAAAGAGATGCAGCGATTGTGAAAAGGTGGGTTCAAGAAAAAATAAAAAATGGAGAATAAGGTATAAAATGAAGAAGGAGA
This sequence comes from Aegotheles bennettii, assembly GCA_013398125.1. Classification (NCBI taxonomy): domain Eukaryota; kingdom Metazoa; phylum Chordata; class Aves; order Caprimulgiformes; family Aegothelidae; genus Aegotheles; species Aegotheles bennettii. The sequence continues at coordinate 505,023 of VZRW01000438.1, forward strand.
TCAAAAAATGGGAGGATGTTATGACAGAGTGTGGCTGCCTCCAGGCAGTGGTGAAGCCAGTCTGAGGATCCAAGCTCCCCAGGATGCTGGGGGTAACCCCTGTAGGCAACCCACCAGACTCTCCATCAGGTCTATGTCTGAAAGACAGTGCAGAAAACAGGGAGTCAGAAAGGATCAACTTGTAAAGAAGGATAGACTCATACCTGAGTATTCAGTGCAGGAGGCAAGGTGGCAGAATTGCAATTTAATCGCACTTACTAGTGATTTTACAAATTTCTTTATAAGAATTCAACCAATATATTAATGTATACACTATCAATATAGTAAGCAATAGAATAGTAACTCAATATTACTTGAAGTGATATAATTGTGAAGTAATATTGCTAGTAATTGTTTTTATTAGCCAATTAAGGTTTAGGTTTTTCAAAAAAGATGTGCTGTCTAGTCAGTAAACACTATAAGCATCCTAATAATTTATGTCTTAAGTCTCCAAACTAATGGGGGAGAGATGAATTTAGGGAATAAGAAGTACAGTAGCAAGACAGACAAACTGATCTTTTTTAGAAGGCTGTTAGTAATTTTTAAAATTATTGTTTGCCTACTGCTTTTAGTGTTCTTGATGCCAATCCATGTATAAGAAGATAGGGTTACTATCTTGACAATCTTAGAAAGTTCTCTTTCTAAAGTAGATGGAAACTTTCCTAGTATTGACACTAGAGTGAAATGGGAGGGTAGAAGTGAAGGAATGCGGGTTGATAACCCAATGACTAATTTTCATATCTTCTTAAAGGCAGTTGGTTGGTAGGATTGGATGGTGTGAACTCCTGGTTGCAAAATAACATGTAAATAAAAAATGTCAGGTTGATACTGGACAGTCGTTTGTTTTTTTTTTTTAAAAAGTGGTGGTGATGGGGAAGATAGAGAATTGCTTATTGCCAACCTGATGTTTCTTGATACCTGATATGATTCATGTTTAGCTACCCCTATTGTTATAGAAATGAAAAAGTTATCAGTCCAAACTTCCATCACTTCAACTGTTATCATTCCAGTTAGTTCAGAAATAGCTGTATACTGAGACCGTCATTCTTTATGTATTTTTATGGCATTTCACTATGATCCATAAAGCAGTTACAAAAAGCAGTGTACATCAGGGTATGGGATCTTTATTGTATCTTCCCCTGTCCCTTGGCCAGTGGCTCTGAGGAGACGCATCTCTAACATATGTGACGCCATGCACACTGCAGGGCCATTTGTGTGTACCCCAGCTATATGAGCTTCCCTAAATTCTGGCTGTTATATAGAGAAACTAATTCCTCTGAATAACAATCTGTTCAAAAGTTCAATTTTTTACATTTTGGGAAGAAATAAGAGGAATGCCCCCTCATGAGTGGTACTGGCAGTCTCTGAAGAACAGAAGGTACGTAACTATGAACTGACTATAACCGTGTCCCTGAGCTCCACTTTAAGAGAAGCTAGTTAAAGCTCAGGTTACTCTACAAGCACCTGGAGCTGGAAGCAGCTCCTGTGTACACCAGCTGACCAGGACATGGCCTGCAGCCATGGAGTTCATTCAACACAGGTCACTAAATGGCATTGGAAAGTACCAGCCTTCAGTAGCAGCTCAGGCAGTGTACTTGCAGTGGTGACAGCCTCTGTGGGGGTTTCTCCTGAGCCACACAGGGTAGTATTAAGATTGCGTATGTTTTAGCTGAATGCTCAGGAGTCATAATACTCAGGTACAGTTTGACATGGAAATAACAAGATACAGCTATTGCTTATGAAGCAGTGTTAACACATTCTGGACACTACAGAATTAGTAGAACATATAGTCCTATTTTGAGTTGCTTTTAAGCTAACTTTGTTTCAGATGAAATAGTTCAGATGTGTGACAAACTGGCAGAAAGTGATGGGAGTGAATATATGGTATAAGAAACCCATTTCCATGAATATTCAATGTTGCCTGCATAGCCTCACTGATACTACAACCTGGGGCTCAGAAAGCAGTAATCTGGAAAGCCTGATGTTACTGTGTTGGCCAACCAGTGACCATTAAAGTAGTGCTTTGGTCACACTGCAGATGGTTACCCAGCTCCTGTGAGTTTGCCAAGCTGAAATGAATGTATGGGTGAAGCCCACCTCTGTCTCCTCCAATTTAGGCTTGTTAAACTGGAGCACAGCAGATATGAAGTTTCTGTAGGTAACTGGGAGTTACCTACATTTGACTCTACCTAATTTCACAACCCACACTCCTACCCCCAAAAATACACATGCTTCACCCACAGAACCATTACCTCACAGCCTTTTATTTCCTCTTCTTTTTGGCTGAATCTTCTAACCTACTTTGAAAAAAAAATTCCCCAGCACGCTATTGTCTCCGGTTATAGCACCAGGAAGGTGTGCTGGGGCCGCGTCGGGCACGATGGAATTTGCCATGGGGAAACCCGCTGATGACAGTGGAACCCGCCCGCGTGTGAAATCCCACGGTCCCCACCACCCCTTTATAAGCAGGTGGAGGTGCGGCAGGGCTGGCAGGACAAGCAGGCAGCAGCCAAGCACTCACTGAAGCAGAGCTGCTGTGTGGAATGGAAATGGCTGGCTTCAGCAGCAAGAGCTTGGTCCTGGTTTCCCTGCTGGGCCTCCTGGCACTGCTCCTGTGCAGCACCTCTGAAGGTGAGTGAGCCCAGGCACTTGGCTCCAGCGAGTGGTTTTCGGTGCCATTCTGCAGCGTGCCAGCCCTGCTGGGCTGTGCATGATTGCAGGAGGATGAGGGAGAGGTGGAAGGGGATTATTTCAACAAAGTACACTGCCTAATCCTCTTCTGTTGATGAGCAGCTGGATAGTCAGGGGGCTGAACAGCAAATACCCTAGGCACATGGCAGTGTGGTCCAAATGGGTTTTATTTACTTTGTCGTTTTTCCTTCATTCCAGCACAAAGCAACCAGGATTGCTGCCTGTCTTACACCAAAGTGCGTCTGCCTCGGTGGGCCCTAACGGGTTATACTGAACAGCTCTCCGGTGAAATCTGCGACATCCATGCAATCATGTAAGTTACTTTTCAGAAGATCCCCTTTTTTTCTGAAGTGTATTAACCTTAGGAAGTCTGTTCAGGCAGAAACAATAATTTGAACATTATAAGCATGATTTTTCTTTTTCCAAAACATTAACCAAATAAATTGTATCTAATACCTGTAAACAAAACCCACAACCTCAATTTGATAAAGACTACTAACTGGTAGCACAGCTGTACAGTGTAAATAATAAATCTGACTGTGCAAACAAAGACATGCTTCAACTTCAGCTGAGGGCCACTCTAGACAACACTGGGTGTTCCCTAGCCAAAATCTGTTACCAGACATATAAGTGACAAGTTTTCTTAATTTACAGAAATCAGAAATTTTTTTCCACAAAGTTTTAGCCATCCTAAATGTTGACTTGTCACCTTAGCTTGACTGCAACTATCCTCCTTGGTTTCACAGGTTATTTCTAGTATCTAGCAAAGTTCTTTGCCTCAAAAGTTCCAATAAATTGAACACAAATTGTGTTGCAAAAAATGATCCCTGAGACTGAGCAGCTATTACATTTTAATCTCATTAGGTGTTTCTTTTTGTTCATATAGTATTGGAGGGGTTGTGGAGCAACGTTCCATATCTAACTGGCATTTACAAAAGTAGTTGCTATTATTTATTATATAGTGTATCTATGATGCACGTTTTTGACAAAACGCATCTTCATAGTATTTACTAGCAGGGGTCTCTAATGATTTATTGACCTCTTTATCATTATTTTTTCCTAGTTTCCACACCTTCAGTGGACTGAAAGCCTGCGTAAATCCTAAGGAAGGCTGGGTGAAGAAGCATCTTCTTTTCCTGAGGTAGGAATCTAAAATTGTAAATATTACTAGGCTCATGAAAACAGCATGCATGAAAGCCTGTTTCTTACATTTCCTGAGTGCTACTTCTGATGACAATACTCAACACATTTGTCTTTCCGTCTCCTGTTAGGCATGGCTACTCCTTTTTAGAGTCTTCTTGGGGACAGTCAGGTCACATGTGCCCCTCTTTACCTGAGCTTTTCTCTCAGGAGGTGCTATATGATGGAGAAAAACCTATAACTGATCTATGGCTGAGGTCATTATTTATGTGTGTTCTCTCAATTCTTTTAACAGCCAAAAGCTCAAGAAGATGTCAGCGTGATACTGTTTCCATCTGGGAACTCATGTGGCTGAAGAACCACCAGGTTCAACCTCAGTTGAGACTGTCGTCTTGTACACTGTTGTGTGCTTATTCACTGCTATCCCTGGCTTCTTTGGAACCATTGAACTTCTTGAGTTGATTCATATTGCATCGCTGTGTTGCTTGTATTAAGCATTTTGTTAAAGTTTCTATTTTTACTAATATGCATATATCGCTAACATGACATGAGTACTACTTAGTAAGGACTACATTAAGCTGTTGTACAGAGTATGAATTTTATTGTTTATTGCATTTTCTTTTTGTTTTGTTCAGCATGTGTAAAGTATTTATTCTGTTTATTTTGTTACTTCTTTGGTAATGTCTCGTGCCAAAATGTTTCCTTTTAACTGTAGTTAGCCTCATAATACTTCTTGAACTATTGTTAGACAAAGTCTGCTTGTAGAGAAAAATGAAAATTGGAGTTTAAAAAAATAAATGTTAAAATCTGCACTCTCTGTGATATGTTTATTTTTTAGTTGAAAAAGATTACTTCCCCTTGAAGTTAATTCCCTTGCTTACAAGCGTCCAGCTGAAAAAAATTATGCAAGTGTATTCACACCTGTTAAATCCACTGCACTGTGCTCACCGAGTTTGCCCTATGGGTAGCTATGACTTCCATAGCATATAATTTCTTCCTCTGCCCCAGACAGCAGCTATATGGGAGGTTTTGCTTAACATGAAGACCTGGTCTTAGCTCAATTTCATCCTAATCAGACTTGAGAAAATTTCTCCTACCAGTTTCCCTCTTTGTTCAGGAGAGACCTTACAGGGCAAGCTTCTAGCTCATCCACTGAGGATTATGGTCATAGAGTCTACTCTCAACTTGAAGGGCTATCTCTAGAGGAGAAATTTGCAGTGCTTTCCTCCCCTCTATGTTTCCTATAGTATCCTATGACTTCTGGCATAATGAGATTTTCCTGATGCAGGATCTCTTGATGGAGTTTTGCAGACACTACTGCAGTACAAATGATGCCTGATAAAAGTGGTGGGCCTTCATGGAGCAGGTAGGATGAGTGCAGGTTGAATGGGGAAGGCTGCTCACCTTTTTTAGGTACTATGACACAGCTCACATGGACTTCAGAGATGTGAACAAGTAGGCTCTTTAGGTGTAGTCTTCCCATTGTCATCACCAGAGTCTTGCACATAAATCTATGCCTTGGGCTTTGGTAATTTTTAGTCATAGAGATAGAAGAATTAATTTTAATTTAAAACTTCTATGTAAATAATTTTTGGTGTCCTTGAGAGAGGAACTAAGAGGTGTTGAGTTCTCTAAATGGTGTTCATGAGCATAGGCTGTTATTTTCTGGTTTCAAAACTTGCTAGAATTTAGCAATCTGCTTGTGGCCCTGCAAATCTGGAAATTGGCAATTTTCTGTAGCTAAGGCTCTGAAGGATCAAGATTAATTTGCTTTAATTTCCAGCAGGCGGATTCCCTGTCCCTGATATTAAAGATATCATGTAAGGAGCGACTGACCTCCCAGGGAGGAGAAATTACCCGGCATGTTCCTTGGGGATTCCCATAACTTCTGTGCCAAAGTGCAGAGCTCTGCCACATACCTGCCAGCACTGGTATGGGCTCCTGTTTGGGCTCAAAGAGCTCTCAGGCTAAATCAGACACCAACAAAAGGATATGGACACAATGAATGGATTCATGTTAAAATTCCCAGAAGGTGAGGTTCCCCAAGCCTACCCCAGGACTAAGTAGGCACTGGTGAAAACATTAGGAATCAGAGTTATGTATGAACTTGGTACAGAAAAGTCTGGAGTCCAAGTTAGCAAATTCAAAGGAAGGGAGAGGAGCAAAATAGGAAAGTGAAGATTGATGTGTGAAATTCTGTGGGTAGCTCTTTGTCCTGCCAGGTTGGGCCTGCTAAAAGTTTTGTATTGCTTCTGCAACTGGTTCTTCCTCTTGTCAAACATGTCTCCATTGCCACAAAAACCCAGATGCTTCATCCACGGAGCTATGACTCATGGGATTTTTTTTTAGTTCCTCTTGTTCTGGTTGAATATTTTTTTACAACCAATCTCAGTGGAGGAAAAAAAAATAATTTGAAAATTGGTTTCTATGCTGATTAGCATAGATTGATAAGGTTGTTGTGTTATTGGTAGGGAATTCCACATAAAAATAGCATGTCTCTCCACACATTTCCGAGGATACAAGCAGGTATTTATAATGTGAGTGCTACATCTCTGAAGTCATCAGATTTGAGTCCCATTTTTGTAAACAAACTTAAGTGGCCAGTTAAAAATTTTGATAGGTCTGAAAATCATGACTGTTCCTAGAAAACTTTAGTCCTGGTTACTTTGGTGGGGCTGTTCTGCATTTGTGTAGATAAGTTCCTTTTTCTTCTTCTATCTCTCTGGCCTTCAGCTCCTAACTCAGCACGTGCAATTTTGTTGAATAACTTGATGTGCAGTATTAGGTGGTCATTTGGGGACTTTTTCCTTCCTTTTATATAATTCTTTTAAAAAAATAAATGATCTTTTCTTGCAAAATGCCAATAAGGCTTTTTATTACAGCTTGGATATAATTTGGACAAAAAGTGTGAGAGCTTTCCCTTCAAAGTCTCAGCACAACTTCATACCATAGTTCTAGAGTCTCCTGTACAGCTCTTGCTGTATTGAGACCAGTCCTCAGCAATTCCTGTGCCTTCTAAAGTATTGAATGCTATTTGTGCATATTCTTTCTGTGGGTTTTTATGGTTGGTTGGTGTGGTTTGGGGTTTTTTTAATATTTTTGTCTCTTTTTAAACTTCCTTTTTTTTGTCTTTTTTTTTTCCCCCCCAAAGCAATCTCATACCATTCCCAGTCAGGACATTGCAGCATTTCATTACCTTGGTGTCTTTGTCAGAAAACTTCGTCTTCATATATGGAATCATAATTAGTTTTGCTAATTTCTTAATACTTTTTTATCCTACTTCAGCAAAAAGCAACTACCATTGCTGCCTTTCTTACACAGAGAAAAGTGACTCCCAGGGCTCTCATTGGTTACAGAAGCAGCTCTCGGGAGAAGTCTGTAGAATGCTACTGTGTAAGTATAGCAGCTGAAAGAAATTCAGTAGTATGACCAATATTGGTTAGTGTTGCCTGATGTATGGATTTGGATCTGTTCCAGTTCTGAATTTATATCTGTTCTTGACTAGTGGGAAAATGTGTTTAAATACTATACTTTTTGTATCTGTCTATAGTCCTATGGAACGATCTATATAAAGGTAAACAATGAGGAATAGCTCTTATGAATTTGTATCTGCCACTGCACAGTATGTGTTTAAAAATCAGTAGGTGTTAATGAAAGGTAGGAGAGATGTTGATGATAGACGTAACTTAGCAGTGCATGGACAGTTATTTGTTGAATTATTGTTCAGTTGATGGTAACTCCTAACTATTGCTTGAAGACTGTTTTTTGTTGCTCATCTCTTGTTTTTTCCACCTTCTACACAAAGGGGGTTGTAAAGCATGTGCAAATACAAGAGGCAAATGGGTGAAGGCCTTTCTTAGTCTGCACTATGCATGTTTTCAAGTATATTATCTCAATGAAACCCAAGCATTACTGGGTGTGCTTAGTGACAATAACATTAACTCTTTCATAGGAGTGTTGATAATTGGTCAGTTATTTTCAATTAAGAATATCAACAAGCCCGTATGTAACTAAACTTCACTGCTGATGAACTGGAACACACCGTTCAACTGTAATTTTGTTGAGAAGTGAATCGGGGAATTCATGAACCAAGAAGGGTTTTAGGCTTATCAAGCTGTCACTTGATTTTAGTTACATACACTCAGCTGGATAAACAACAAAACAATACAGATGATCAGTTGTAAGAAGCCTCTGTATGCTGAGTTTAGCTGTATTATGCCCTGGCAGACTTATTCCAAATACCAGGCGACATCCTTTGCCAAAATATGAATCATAAAAGAAGTTTTTAGTCTTCAGACTAAACTCAGTACGTTCTGTACATTAAGTTTACTAAGTGTTGTATGACTGTACATAAAAGGAAAATTATGATCTATGTTCCCATGATCTTGTGGTTGCTCTGTTCTGAGAGGTGTCAGCCTTAGCTGCCCAGTGTTGCAGTGCTAATTCTGTTACAGGTTTTTAAATGGCTGTGCTGGTTCCTTCTGCATTATCAGTTGCAGAGCGCTTCCAGTCAAAGCTCACCAAGAGTTGCTGGCATTAGCATATTTAAATACAATATTCAATAGATACAGTGCTGTGGCTGCTATTAAGCATAGTGTATTGCTCATGTGGCTAATACTGTAAATAAAACCAGGCAGTAGTTTAATAGCCTTCTAGCTTCCTTGTATTTATACCATTATTCAAAGATTATGCAATCCAAAATATTCAATGTAAAAGCAGCAGATGAAACTTAGAATACTGTATGGTTAAAAAGCAAATATGTCACAGCGAAAGTAGAGACTAAATACTATTGTTAATTGTTATAATTAAATTTACAATGGCATTTCTACAATTTTGCTTATACGACTTCAGTTATACCCCCAAAAATAAAGTAACAATTTTATTTGTAAGCATCTGTATCTACATTTCCATGTGTCTGAAATTTTGCAACTCTCTAACATTAAATTAAAAACTCTTTATTTTTTTTTACACTCTCTTTGTATCAAGGAGACAATCGATAGTCTGGGTTGAGATCCCCTGAGAAACCAGATATACAGACACTATACAGAGTGCTGTCTTTCACCACTTATCTTTTTCAATTCTATTGTAGACTTACTAGAAATCCTTTTATTCGTCAGGAGCTTTTTGCTTCCTCCTGACTCAAAATGGTTGGACTCAATTGTGTGTATGTAGAAGTGCTCCTCTATTTTCCTTTCTTAGGGGCATCCAGATAACTCACTCACTGGCTTTCATCTTGCAGCTCAGGTAATCTGATCGCAGAACACTTGCGCAATTACTTGGCACCGTCAACTTTGCTGTCTCAACTGGATGATGTAGAGCTCTGGTTAACCAAAAGGTCTTCAGCCCCCTACAGTCTGGGCCATGGAAAGAAAGATTAAAGGCATTTCTGAGTTTTTCTCAGAGAGGGTAAGCTAAATATATTTTGTTGGGTTTTTTTTCTTTGAGGTTTTTTTGTTGTCAGGTCTACCCAACAGCTTGGCAAGGTTAAGAGGAAAGGCTCTCCCTTAAAAAGTGGAGAGCAAGGGAAAACCTTTTTCAGCTAAATGAAGATTTGACTGAAACGAGTAAGAATGTATGGAATTTGCATGGCTGCATGGGATGTGTGAGCAGTGTGTGAGAAATGAGCAAAGAGAACTACTGTTCCTTTCCGGTACTTGTTAGTATCTCACTGTAGGTAAACACCATGTGAATCTATTCATGTGAACAGAAACTTGTAGGTAACACACTTTCTAGGCAAATAGCAACTAGTAATTTTTTTTTATCATTTGAGATAACTTTAAACTGATGAAAACAGCCATGCACAGATGAAAAACAATCTTTGGGAAAGGGAACACTTTGTTCTTGTAACAGTGTCAGCTCTTTCTCCCAGAATAGTTCTTGCCTAGCAAACAGCAAGCTCCCAGAAGATCATGTTTCTTACACAAGTAATATAGTTTTAACATTTTTCATGGCTGTGGTATCATGACTAGTATTGGAAATAACAGAGCAGAAGTGATAAGGAGCTCTAACAATGCACAGAGAAGTGTATGTGAATAGCAGTGTTTGTTCAGGCAAGAGGAAGCAGGTTATCTATGCCAGAATAAAACAACCTTGAAGAAAATTACCTAAACCCATTTAATTCACCAAGCAGAAACAAGGAAATACCAGAGCACCGTCCTTCTGCATCTGACAGACCTGACAATTATGAGGAAGGACAGCACGTGAGAAAGGACAGCATGCAAAACCTCCCCTTAGCAAAAATTCACTGCAGGCATTACTAACATAACAGAAATAGGAAGTGGCTTTCTACATCTTTCCCTTCGCTCAGACTACTCTTGGGCTGGCCTTTCTGATTCAGTTCAGCATACCACAGACTGACCTACTTCAGAACAAGTGGGTCATGATACAACTTTAAATCAGGAAGCCTAAAACCCACTCTTCTCTGCAAGCAAGAGTGTGTTTTAGTCAGAAGCACTCTCTTCTTGTTATTCTTCTTAGGATGGTACTTTGGCTTAAGAAAAGAGATTTTCAGACCTGTGTTGGCAAGAAGAACCCAGAGTTCTCAAAAGGAAGCTCTTCTTTGTAACTGTATTAATTTTGCTTCATACTGTCTGGCACAGTTAGCTCCAGCACTCTAGTGTGTATTGCAGCCTTTCAAAGGTTTTTGAATATTGACTGATAGTGATGTTTATAGTATCTTAACTTTCTGTCACTCCTACAAACTGCTGACATAAGCAAAAATTCAGGAGCAACCGATGTATAAGTTATCTTTCCAGGCTCATAACATCAATACTTTTGATCTCTACATAAAAGCTGATTATCTCATCCAGAGACAAAAATTGCTGGATATCCTGGCTGTATGTCTCAGCATTAAATTCTTCTTTCCATTGTGCAGATATTTTTGAACTCTCTACAAGTGTATATGCAGACCCTGAGGCTGGGCTTTCACAGCTTAGAGGCTGTGTGCACCCTTTACATGCTAAAAATACCAGGGCAAAAATTTTGCCCCTGTAGTCTAGAGGCATTCCTTCTAAAAGTATACACTAGTTGCCCATTTCCCTGAACTTGAAAAAGATACATTTCTGCTTAATCGTCCAGGTTTAATGGCATGGACTTCAGCTAAGTCTGCTGTATCATCAGAGTCCCTGCTTGACTAGTCCTCAAGTAATGAGCTGTGTTTAAGTTCTCCCCTTCACTCCCTTATTATAGTTTTTACCTTTGCTGCTTAAAGCCTCCTTAGGTAACCCTACCCGTGCTGCAGCTCTGGTTCTGTTTTGTCAGAAAGACAAACTGTGAGTTACATTTATTTTGCAGACAGGCCTGTCCTGCTGGCACTCTGGGAAAAACCTCATCTCAGCATAGTGTTAGCTATTCATCCCCCACTCAGGTGCTCAGCAGTTTTTCTAGTTACAATATAGAAACAGGAAAAACAATGCCATTATGTCAGTGCCTCTTTGGGACAATCTGGATAGCAGGCGCAGAGCTAAGAGGAACTGATTTATGTTGTGACTCCACCGCTCCTGAATCTTCTGCTTACAGAAGCAAGAAAAGGAGGTGAGAGTCTAAGCCCAATTTGACTTCCCATCTTCCAGTGCCACTATTGCCTCTTAATCCCGGGTGATGATAAGCTGTGAGGTGTGCATGTTTAGAGCAAGAAGGTGAGGAGGGAAAGTGCCAAACCGCCAGGTACTGACGTCATGGATCTCTGCAGTCTCTCCACTTCCCTCTCCTCTGGTTAGACTGGGCTGCATTTTACCCTTTCTGTGTCTCATGAAAAGCAAACACAAAAGAAGGCTTGTTGGCACATGATATGCACAACATTGAAAAATGGTTGTTCAAGAATATCACAGTAATTGATTCAATGATGCAAATACAACCCTGAAGTACAGAATCAAAGAGATGCTTACTATATATAGTGGAACTGCAGATACTGATTTATGTTGTAGAGAAGTATCAAGCCTTTAAATTTGACTAAAAAATTTAAACGTAACATTTCTAGTTGGTGTTAAATGATACTGAAGGCACCAGGAAGGATGCATAAATGTGTCTTTATGGTGAATAAAGAAGGTGTTAATGTAGGAAGCAGCGTCCATGCCATATTCATTGGTAACATCACGTAAGTTAAAAGAACAGAATAATATTTATATTCAGAAATTATAATTTGGGTGGATACATATTATGACAAACAAATACAATAAGCTGTTAAGAAACTGGAGACCACCAAGACTGGAGGTTGTTCAAAAAGTTATTTTTGAATAGGATTGTTTCAAGTAAGTCAAATCAGTTGAAAAGCTGTTTGGGTTATTTGTTTTAAATAACAATATTTCTTATCTGCCTCGAGACTTTCCACCTACAAATAAGACAAAAGATTAAACAAACAAATAGGAATGCAAAACCCGGAGACCACTTTGCCCCCCAGTCATGTCCCAGAGTAAATCTGGAATTGGCCATTGTATTTTACTTCCTGGCTTTCAAAAACCAAAGGGCTGTCTTCAAAGTGAAGCAGTAGGGAGCCATATGGGTGTTTCTGGACAAGTCACATATTGTTAAACACTGGTCAGGACTGTCTCTTTTGACCCGTCGTCAACAATGTGGGTTATGAGATCTACTAAATGAAAATGTGTTCACTGCTTCCCCCTATTGATGCTCTATAGTCACTTCTGCATAAAGCTTGGCTCAAAGTTTTAGTTCTGTTAATACATTATCTTCTAATCATTCCATGTTGGTTGCATCTTTTCAAACATAAATTTTCTTCTGTCTTCGATGAAACAGTATTTTCATACTCATGTACCTCTCCTTAGTTTCTCTTTAGAAAAATTAGGCTGATTATTTTTTATTTTTATTTTTTAAATCTTTGCCCGTTTTCCTTAGCCACTAAGTGACTATTTGCTTTTCAGAGAGATTCCATATATTTGTTATGCTGTTATTTGAGGCTCTTCAGCATTCCAAACGTTATCATTTTTTGGTGCAGCCTAGCCTTTCAAGATGTGGTACTTTCCTTTCTCTGGCATGAAGGAGAAGCCCTGTATGGGTAACACCCTGCGAGCAGCCCCAGCTGATGGCATTCAGGGCAGTCAAGATGAGCCAGCTGCAAAAACTGCAGAAAAGCCTTGCGATGCTATGTGAAATGACAATAAAAGGTAGATAAAATTCAACAGGGATAACTATAAATCTATATGCCTGGAAGAAAGCAAGCCTAAGTTTGTATGAACACTAATGAGCTTCTAGCTGGTTGTTGCTACCCTGGTAACATCTCGCAGTTGTAAGGGCTGATTCTGCCGAAATAAAGTAACGGCAAAAAGCCCCGCACGGTGTGAACTCCTAGAAGAGAGCAGAGAGTAGGAGATGGAGCAGAGCCCTGCTGCCCTGTAAGCTCACAGCACCCTGCTCCCTCCTGGGAGGCCTCAGCTGCGCAGCCGGGGCAGGACGGGGCCTACGCCTTGGGCCGCGCCGTCGCGTCCCCGTCCTGTTCGGGCCGCGCCAGCGGCAGGGCCGGGTGCGGCTCTCCACAGCGCGCCCCCGGCCGCGGGGTGCCAAGGCCGGCCNACACGGCCTCCCCTCCGCCCGGGCCGGCGCCTGCGCGCAGCCACGGCTTGGCTGTTGCTACGGGAACGAACGGACCGGGGCCGGGGCAGGGGCCGGCGGAGGATGGGGCTGAGGCGGCTGCTGCTGCGCTACTACCCGCCGGGTGCGGAGCGGGGCGGGGAGGCCGGCCGGTCCCCGGCCCTGTCAGCGGCGGGGCCGGGGCCGCGGGGTGTGCAGGGGCCGTTGTCATGGAGCTGTCCCTCGCCTCGGCTGGGGCTGGGGCCGGGGGCAGCGGGCGGGCCGTGCCCCGCAGCGGGGTTGGCTGCAGGTGCGGGGGTTGGGGC